>JBBBDQ010000791.1:1235000-1245000 GCA_037127315.1 Ascarosepion bandense | reverse complement strand
CTTAATAACCTCTCTGAAATGGCTCATGTGCCGAAAGCTTAGATCTAAATTAATAAAAAATTATACAAATGGTGGAGAATTTTTGTCTTTATTTTCAACTGAAATTGAAAGCGAAATACGACGTTTAGAACGGTTCATGATTAAACATAATAGACATTCATTGTCTCTTATATTTAACAGTATATGTTTAGAAATAGATAGATAGATAGATAGATAGATAGATAGATAGATAGATAGATAGATAGATAGGTGTGAGTTTGTAACCTTGGGTTTCACGCTCTTGCGATCATCAGAGCGTGAAACCCAGGGTTACAAACTCACACCTATCTATACGAATATATCTGCTCTATCACTGATATTGATCGCATTCAAATAAGTACCGCGCATATATAATATATAAATAGTATATATAACAAATTGCATATATATATTGATATTTATAATTATAAACATACACTTTTCATATATATATATATATATATATATATATATATTCAAATTCAGATCAATGCGTTACGACAAATTAGTTTCAATTTTTCGTTATCTTCAGGCGTTTCTGTTAACTAATCAGTCAACGCTTTTTTCGAATGCATAACAGGAACCTCCAGAATTCATTACCCGATGTTTAAAATAATGAGGGAACTGGTCAAGACTACCAAAGTAATATTTTAAATGCTTTCATCCGAGTTTGTACGAACCCAAAATATATTTTCTAATGTGTTTACACCCGGACATTACTTCGAACTTTTCATTTAGCAATATTTCTTCTTCTGGAAATTAAACTAATTAATTTTCATTCTTGTCACAATCTGCAGACATCACCACCGCTGCCTTTTTAATATACTCCACATTACATAAGTATCTTAGCCATGTTTTCTTTTAATTTTCACACGTAGTTGGTTAGTTTGATACAATATTTAAGGCTTTCTCGTTTAAACGTGGACATATGGTTGTTCCATTGTTTTTTTTAATATTCTCTTCAATACATTCTACTTATATTTTTCTCTGTCTATTTGTATATGTACCTTCTGCTTTGTAATTCACTCCTTCTGTTTTGCAAACTTCGTCAAGTTAAAATTAGCTTTTATCTCTTCATTTATATTTTTCATTAACGTATATTTAGCGGCACGTTATTTTTTAAGTACTTTGCGTTTTGTCAATTTATATAATTTTCTAAATCGCAGGTAAATCTGTAACTTAATTTAACTGTATTTTTATTAAACACCATGTGTAATTCTGACTTTTTAGAAAAGTGATTATTAATCAAACCGACAAATATTTTCACTTTTTTGGACTTCTAAATTAAAAGGTGGGTTAAACTAAATAATGCTTCGATCACTCGCATTATTCTTCATTTAAGATTATATTCTAATTTATTTTTATAAACATTTTCATTTAAAGCATCTTCGTAATCTTTTTCTTTTTATCGAAAATTGTTTTATGAGGGGAATTTTTAGATAGCCTCTGTTATAACACACAAATTAATGAATCCTGGTCATAACTAATAAGTCAACAACATTTAGGCAAAATTCGATTTTATTAATCAACATAGTCTCCTTCTAGTGAGATACACTGATTCCAACTGATTCCACCACTTCTCCAACAATTTGATGTATTTTTTGTAGAACGATTTGCCTTAGGCCTCAAAATACGCCTCAGCTTCTACATTGGAGCCAAATCTCTTTCCATGAAAAAATTCTTTTTAGGTCTACAAACAACAAGTAGTTACAGATCTGGAGAATAGGGAGGACGCAATTTGAAGTGCAATTCATGTAGTTTTGCTATCGTTGCGATCAACTTTTTTACACGGCGTATTGTCTTGGTGAATGATCACTTGTTTTCTTCATTTGTAGCCATTTTTTGAAGATTTATTTCCTTTAAACACACCAATACTGCTAGATAATATTTCCTATTGATAGTCTTTCCTTTTTAAAGGTAATCGATGAACAAAATATCTTGCGTATCACAAAATACGGAGACCAGAATCTTGCCTGCTGATGTTTACATCTTTGGTCACTATGGACGGTTTCACCTGCTGCTGTCCACTCCGCTGACTGATTTGACTCCGTAGTTAAAAACGGGTTTGTGGATGTCTTTGGTGTTTTTCGGAAAAACTGCCGATTTTAGGCGACTTGAGCGTTCGGCATTGTTTGTGTGTCTACGATCGCGTTTAAAGTCCGTATGCCACCTCTTATAAGTTGTTTACGACGGAACAAAGTCTGAATAATACTCATTAAGCCATTGCTTTACTTAAACAGTATTTTTTTCATCAGAAAGCAATGCATTATCAATACTCAAAATCCAGATTTATTTCATTGTTTTGAAAATTTGCAACAGTAGGTTCGCTAAAATAACTTTAATTTGTAAACTAATAATCCAATTGGTCACAAATTTTGTCACTTGCTTTTTGAAGGTTATTCCGTCATAAAAATCTTATAGACTTTTTATTAGTGGTGCCATCTATATTTCGGCCTGGGACCTAGTGTTCAAGTACCTCAAATTTGTGTTGGGTTTCATATATGGGGCGGCACTATTGCAGATTAAACTCTACATCTAAATATTGGACAACTTATTTTTTTTAATTTCCACGTCTATTTCAAAATCTAGCCTCTTGAACAATTTGAAAAACATTTTTCTCATTTTGTCGTTTACTCTTCTGTTGTCCGCCATATTGTATATCATCCGTGGTTGTCTATGTGGCCTGTTCTGTTTGTCTTATTTAGAATATACAGACTCATTAGTTTAGATGCATCAGCTTCCTCAAAACAAACTTTTGATACATTAAAAGTGTCATTTTTATTTTTTATTTTTTTTTATCCATGCTTTGTTGTTGTGGAATAGTTCGAATTTTTAGGATTTCCGGGTTTATTTTATTCAATTTATTATTTTGGGGTTGCTAAGTCGAAAAATGAGAATACTGGGAAACTACATTTATGGTCTTTTATGGTCAAAAATGCATGGTTAAAAATTAATATTTCGACCTTGTCACTAATGGCCAGTTTGTATGTGATGATTTCACCTCGTCATTTATATTTTCAGTGTAGAAATTTAGTGACTTTTTATCATTTGATGGTTTCTTCATTTTTAATTTTTTTCTTTTAATCTTTCAATCATACTGAATAAATGTTACTTAATTACTCGTCTTTAACAAGGATATTTTATCATTTATATTTTTATACATTTATTTTACTTCAGTGTTTAACAGTCTTAGAAAATTATTAACTCTGTTAAATTTGATTTTGACTATTAGACAAAACATACCCATTTCAAATTATTTAGCTCTTCAATAGCAGAAGGGTAACTTCTGATATTTTAATTTAATATTTTCTAAATTTTCTTTGTTCCTTGCACATTTTTGTAAGAGAAATAGTATCTTCCATCGCATTCTGTTAAGGATCTGTTCAATTTTATATAATAAATTTAGAATGTATTCATGGCTGTTAGGAAGAGGGACGATTTTTAGCGTGTACGGGCAAATTAATAATCATGAACAAGTTATTAGTCAGAGTCAAATAAGGCCATTAAACAGTTATATAAAAATGCTTAATACATATTTAAAATACTAATTTAACAGATAGAGCTATATATATATATATATATATATATATATATATATATATATATATATATAGGAAAGAATATTAATAAAAAGTTTTGAATTTAAAAATGTACTTTTTTTTAACAGTATTTGTTTATTTTTATTATATTTTATATTTCAGACCGCCCTCGCTCCTTCATCAGAAACAAGTGATTTTTAAATTTGAATTAGAAACGTATTTCACGATAGCGCCAACAGTGGATATATCGGCGAATCCGGTAATAGCTTTAGATTTCGCTTCAATAATCACAAACTAAATATACGACAAAAAAATGTATACGCCCCAATTGCAGCCCATTTTAATCAACCTGATCATACTTTAGAAAATTGCAAATGTTTACTAATAGACTCCAATTTTAGTTCTACATACACATGCAGAAAGAAAGAAACATACTGGATTTTAAAATTAAATACACACAAGCTAGGGTTAAATAGGGACTTAGGTGTGTTGAATCTTTACAAATATTTCAATAGCTAAAAAATTTTCTTCAGATATTCCAAGAAATTTTTATCTAAAACAAACAGACTTTCTCTACGGACGTGCCGCATGTTGTGAACAAACACACCACGTGATGTAAACAAAAAATATCCGAACACTATCGTGAAATACGTTTCTAATTCAAATTTAAAAATCACTTGTTTCTGATGAAGGACCGAGGGCGGTCTGAAATATAAAATATAATAAAAATAAACAAATACTGTTCAAAAAAAGTACTTTTTTAAATTCAAAACTTTTTATTAATATTCTTTCCTATACATATTAAGACGGTATACGTGGATGATCATCACTATATATATATATATATATATATATATATATATATAATCGTATCACCTCGAGCAAGGCGGAAACGCGACTGATGTGCAGAGGGCTACGTAATAGTGAAAAGATTGGAAAAGAGAAAGCCGGAAACCATATCCTAAACAGGGAACAAAGGATGAGCCTCTTAACTTGTTCAATAGACGTGGGTAGAGTGTGAACCGGGCGATAGATAGATCTATCTACCACAATATATATATATATATATATATATGTGTGTGTGTGTGTGTGTGTGTGTGTGTGTGTGTGTGTGTGTGTGTGTGTGTGTGTAATACATAGACAAATACGTAAAATACGCCTAGAAGAACTACGAAAAACACTGCAAATAAAAGGATACTCCACTCCACTAATAAACAAGGGTTTCCAACTGGCAGAAGAAATACCATTAGAATCTCTCCGGAATCCAAAAAAACAAAAAATCATGAAAAAGAAGAAAGCCCTCGAACAAATCATTAACCCTCTATCCATTAAATTTTTAAACCCAAATTCATAGGACATTAATGATTTGTTCGGAGGCCTTTCTCGAGAATGACATTGATATTGTGGTGGATACCCTATGTGGTGTGGCGGAGACCTTATGTCTCGTGGGGTATTCCCCCAATACTCTTCATTCCGTTAACCGTGCCAGAATGCTGAGTTCAGATATGTCAAACCGATTATAGTTAAAATGCCCTATTTATCTCGCACTTCCCTGGATTGGAGCTGTCTGTGAAAGTTGACTAGACTGATTTCATTTAGCGTTCGTGCTTGTTATTTTTCGGCTGAGGTTCGTGTAGTATTCCAGACCCGGCATATTTTTGTTCTGGTTGCAAATATATTCTTCCCCCGTCAAATCAAGTTAATTATGTGATTTGCAAATATAATTGTGGTAACGTGTTATATAATATAGCTCTTTCACGTAGACGGAAACAATTATTCCAAAACACAATACTGGGATCACAGACCGTGATAAGACGAACGATGAATAAGGGCGAATGGACAAATCTTGAACGCCGATGTCGGCCTGGTGACGAACATTAAACTTTATATACTCAGCGGTTTTCTCTGCAAACGCTACGACGACAATACTTCTACAACCTTCTGTGGCAACACGTAAAAATTCAAAATCCGCAACAAATTCGGGGCGACGATTAAATATAAATAAAATATAAATATTTGTTTCATTTTTCTTTTTCAAATAAAACATCTTTGGCGACATGCATGGGTTAGGAGTTTGTTTAGTCAGAGTGGTCGAGTTGATTTTACTCAAACGTACACTTCAACTGTTGTGTCCAGACTCTTCAAAATCAAAATAAAATAATACTACTAAAGATTTTCTGTCAGCTTGACGTCCCTTTGGCAGTTATCTTCCGCTACAAACTTCAATATGGGACATGTATCTCTGACCTCGCTAGACAAAATAAAAATGCAAATACAAGAATGTTTTCTTTTTTGTGCAGCTGATTGACATTTCTCAGCAAAATACATTCCATTCAAATCACCAAGTACAAATACACTTCATTGTCAAAAATTTCATGATTCTCAAAGATATCGTCTAACGAGTATTTAACATACGGAGCTAACTACAGAGGGAGATGTACACAGCGCCTAGATATGAGAATTAAACAACAGGTTCCAAGTAAAATCAGGAATCAAACCTTGGCTTCGAATAAACCTGTCCAAACACTTATGGTTCCTCTATCTGTGAACTTCTTTTAAATAACAAAAAATGTGTTGGTTCATTTTCCAATGAACTGCCACTTTCTCTTGATCAGCTCTGTGCCTCTGATCGGAGAAGAGCCCAAACGTGGTTCTGCCGAAGAGTAGAGTCACTTTTCGGGATGAGCAGACAAGAGCCCGACCAAGCCTTAAGCTAGATCTACAGGATATTTTTAGTTGAGCTTAAGGGCTCAGAATCCCTGTTTAAGTTGACATTGTGTCACCTCTGACTTTGTGGGAAGGTGGTAAATACTAGTGTCGGCTAGTTCCCGATTGTGTCTTGGTCACACTCTATAGTTCACTTAAAAGTGCTGGAGGCTCTGTATAACAGGTCCCAAAAACTTCTCACTGTAAACAGCGTGAATGATTGTTGGGACTTGCTATCATTAGCCTCTAGTACTTGTTTCTCTCTCATATTTTTCTCTCCATCACTCATTCCATGATTTATTTTAGTCCTATCTTATATATCATAATGTGGCCTGAAAAGCGTGAGCAAAACCGGTTGCTTCGTGTTTAAAATGTCTAATAATATTCAGCTACACATTTATATTTAGAATCTGTTTAGAATCTCTAATGTGACAAATTCCAACTTGGCAGTTCGGATACAATCACTTTCTAACTGGCGCAATGTCGCTTCCCTGTGTCTCTTCTACTAATATTTTCACGGCTTCTGCTCTTTTGAACTTAGCTCACTGGTGCCCCTATACATAGATTTACTTGAACCACCCTTTTACTGTGAAACCAATAAAGTGTAAACGCAAGTTCTACTCCACCAGCTTCTTTTCACGCACTTTCCGACTGTGGAATTCCCTTCCTATTATTGCTTTTCCGACAGCTATAATATTCAAAAATTTAAATGTAAAGTCAATAGTCATCTCCTATCTCACTAACCTGCATCCTCTCTCTCATGCTTCGTTTCTCCGTCCACTCTACTCTCATCAGTATTCTTAACTTCTCTTACCCACTTCCTGACACCCCTATAACCTATCACTCTTTCTCGTAACTTTTCTTCTATGTAGCCCCTGCAAAACAGTGGCAATAAAATGCCTTGCTTGGGGCGATATGATTATAAAAAGAATGTATATATATAGTCATCCGCAGACAGATCTGTTTCGCCGTATCGCAGCTCATCAGTACGGTTAGACTCCGATTGTTTTTTTACTCAGGATTGAAACCCGACCGAAATGGCGTCAGTCGGCGACTCTACTCCTGGGCTATGGCCGTTCGGTGGAAGTAGGCAGACTTTTAGCGCATCTCATTATACGCGCCCAATAGCTAGAGCGCTCTAATTCATTTCACTGAATGAGTGATGCTTACATGCCAGAGTAGCTACTGTTTATCAAAGTCTACTATTTTTCCAGAGTGCTCAATCAGGGTGTGAGATCGTAAATATTGCCATCCGCAGACAGATCTGTTTCGCCGTATCACAGCTCATCAGTACGGTTAGACACCGATTGCTTTTTTACCCAGGATTGAAACCCGACCGAAATGGCGTCATTCGGCGACTCTACGCTATGGGCATTCGGTGGAAGTAGGCAGACTTTTAGCGCATCTCATTATACGCGCCCAATAGCTAGAGCGCTCTAATTCATTTCACTGAATGAGCGATGCGTACATGCCAGAGTAGCTACTGTTTATCAAAGTCTACTATTTTTTCAGGGTGCTCAATCATGGTGTGAGAGCGTAAATATTGTCATCTGCAGACAGATCTGTTTCGCCGTATCACAGCTCATCAGTACGGTTAGATTCCGATTGATATATATATATAATTTAAATAAGATCATTTTATTATTAAGATGGACACAAAGATATCTCGCTTTAAAAAAATTTAGGCGCTTTTCGGTCGATATTTTGTCAGAATAGAAAACGTCGGCAGAATTAAAACGGAAAAGTTGCTAAGAAAAAATTTAACAAAGAGTAGGTGAGAAAGTGACAGTATTCGATCTGCTATATTGGGGTCGATTATATTGCAGAACATTCTTTGGATTGAGTAGCTGGAGTATCCAACTAGATAGAGCAACAGTATTCAATGCAGAGATGAATGGCAGATTTATACATATGCAAGACAGATCAATGTAGCCATTGATTTAATGTAGCTGTTCCACTTAAGATCGGTTGAGAGAGTAAAGCCAAGAAGGTACGGTGTGTTGCTTTCTGGAAGACTAGCGAAGTCCATAAAGGTAGAAGATAAGAAAGTCTTTTTTATGTTGGTTAAGAAAAAGCAGTTTCTTTTCAGAATCATTAAAATTTACGATATACTTCTTACCTAAATCCAGCACAGATTAGAAGTACTTGCCGAGAACAGCAGCGAAGTTTACTTCGTTATCCATGGAAAAATTCTTATCGAAACTGGACAGGGGATTCTTTTTTCAGAATTCGTCTTGCACATTTATTAATATACCATTCGACCATGAATGTCACATAAACCACATGGCGCTAACAAATATCAGCGTCAAACCATTGTAAAATAAAATGTTTTATCATTACGCTATAAGACCATATCTATTTTTTCTATTTATAATCATTTCACTCCAAGCAAAGCAGTACCACTTCTGGTGCACAGAGGGTTACAGTGAGTGAAAAGAGAGAAAAAATGTCCAGGTATTCTTGACCGGGTGCTCTGACAACACGGATTTAAATTTGCTACTAGGTTGGCATTTAGGTCCCACCCTTTTACCGTCAAAATGGACAAATGTAACAGTAACTTCTACTGATGAGCTGTGATACGGCGAAACAGATCTGTCTGCAGATGACAATATTTACGCTCTCACACCCTGATTGAGCACTCTGGAAAAATAGGAGACTTTGATAAACAGTAGCTACTCTGGCATGTACGCATCGCTCATTCAGTGAAATGAATTAGAGCGCTCTAGCTATTGGGCGCGTATAATGATATGCGCTAAAAAGTCTGCCTACTTCCACCGAACGCCCATAGCGTAGAGTCGCCGACTGCACACTCTTACCATAAATGGTCGAATGATCTTGCTATTCTTCTTGGGGTTCTCGGCGAAATCTAAAAGAGGTTCTGCAATGCAATCGATCCTGATACAGCATATCGAATTCGGTCACCTTCTCTCCGACTCGATGTGGCTTCCCTCTGTTTTTCTACAAATATTGTCAAGGTATTCTTGACCGGGTGCTCTGACAACACGGATTTAAATTTGCTACTAGGTTGGCATTTAGGTCCCACCCTTTTACCGTCAAAATGGACAAATGTAACAGTAACTTCTACACTAACAGTTCCTTTTTTCTTACTTCGCGCTTGTGGAATTCCCTCCCATGTACTTGCTTCTTTGATAAGTAACATCTCTAAAATTTTAAGTGCAACGTCAATTACTATCTTTTATCTTCTTGATTCTCAATTTTCTTTTGTCCCTTTATCCCTGGTAACTTGTTCCATGTTTCATTTTTTCTCTCTTTTCACTCACTGTAACCCTCTGTGCACCAGTAGTGGTATTGCTTTGCTTGGAGTGAAATGATTATCAATAGAAAAAATAGATATGGTCTTAAAGCGTAATGATAAAAGCAGCAGCAATCATTTTTTTCTATGCTTCTCACTAATAAGGAAATCAGTAAATAGTCATATATTTCTTTGATATATATTTTATGTTGCAGGTTATTTTACAATGGTTTGACGCTGATATTTGTTAGCGCCATGTGGTTTATGTGACATATAAGATTTGATGAATGTGAAGTTCTTAAACAGACAATAAACAATCAACAGACATTGAGAGCGGCAATTACTCGTTGGCATTTATTCTTGCAGAAATATTCTGACCAAGGTCTAAATTGCTAAATAAATTCTCTAGTTAACTTTGTTACTTTGAATTAAAGATAACACTGTTATCAGTGCCATTAGTAATAAAAAATATAGTTGCCGGATG
>JBBBDQ010000791.1:885000-1232500 GCA_037127315.1 Ascarosepion bandense | reverse complement strand
CTTTTCCATCACTGACCATTTCACTGACCATTTCATTTCTCATACCTTTTACATTTTACTTCAAGTACTCTAAATTAAAAACTAAGCGAGGGGGTGCGAAACCGGATATGTTCTTTTTTCTTTTTTCATATTTTATCCTCATTATGCCCTGTAACATAAAAATTATAGCATTCAAAGCAATACTTAAGTTCTTTATACATATATATATATATATATATATATATATATATATATATATATATATATAAAAGTAAAACACATCAAATCGATTACAAATCTTGATTTATTTCGACGAACGAAAAAGCGTCTAGCACATTCAGATTGCAACATGTAAAATGGTTTAATTTCTTCAAAATATTGAAAAAACGACATGGCTCAGAAGTATATTTACTTCTAATGATGTCAGGTGAGGTAAAGGTCTAAGAAATATAGAGCTTAGCATTAAAATGTAGCAATCAAACTGGAAATATTTTAAAAAAATTTAAATACACACACACTAACAAATAATAAATCCTAAATTAAATCAGTCAGTCAGTTAAGTGCCATAACTGAAACACGCTTGGATGATCATGTTTCGAAAGAGACATAACTGAAAGGAAGAGACGGATTAATACCTTTCCGAAGGTTATTTGTGCGTAAGTGTATGCAATGAATTCAACTGGAATTCGAACTCGGCTCCCCGATTTCTCATTCCGAGCCGATATCCACTGCACCACAACACACATCCTAAATTAAATACATAGCCATATTTACACAAATTGGATGTATATATAAGTCTGAAAAAGTTATATACCAAACAATTATTTTGCCTATAGTATATGAAAAACCAACAAAAGTATGCTTTGGAAACAGAGGTTTATAATTATAAACACTCTTTTTGTAAATATGTTTTTGGAATTAAAAGATTGAATGGAAGATTATAAGTAAATCCCAAATCTTCTATAGGTTTAGAAAGAGATGTAATTTATGCCTAAAAGAAAAAAAAATTAAAATTTAGAGAGGAATGGGATTATTTTTTAATGCCGACATAAAAACAAACATAAATTACCTGTTAAGTAGGATTACTGGCAAATTTTGTTTTATCTTTTGTGAATTTTCTTGTCTTTAGTTTTTAAAATATTTCTGCTTGTATTTGATATATTAGGCTATATATCTGCTTAATTTCATTTATTTTAATTTACGTGCGCAATGAAATATAATATTATGTTTTTCCATTTTGTTTTATATGTTTGCTTTAGTTTTTCTGTATAATCGTGTGTAATATATATATATATTTTAATCATATCACCCCGAGCAAGGCGGTAACACCACTGATGTGCAGGGGGCTACGTAAGAGTGAAAAGATTGGAAAAGAGAAAGCCGGAAACCACATCCTAAACAGGGAACAAGGGATGAGCCTCTACACCTGTTCAATAGACATGGGTGGAGTGTGAACCAGGCGATTGTTTAGTCTATCTACCCCAATTGAAAAAAAAAGAAAAATGAAAAGATTGGAAAAGAGAAAGCCGGAAACCACATCCTAAACAGGAAACAAGGGATGAGCCTCTTTACCTGTTCAATAGATGTGGGTGGAGTGTGAACCGGGCGATAGTTAAAGTGAAAGGAGATTGGGGGAAAAAAGAAATCCGGGAACTACATCCTAAACAGGAAACAAGGGATGAGCCTCTTCACCTCTTCAAAAGACGTGGGTAGAGTGTGAACCGGGCGATAGTTAAGTCTATCTACTCCAAATGAGAACAAAAAAAAGAGAAAAGAAAAAAGTGGAAGAAGATTGGGGAAAAAAATAGAAAAGCCGGGAACCACATCCTAAACAGGAAACAAGGGATGAGCCTCTTCATCTGTTTAAAAGACGTGGGTGGAGTGTGAACCGGGCGATAGTTAACTCTATCTACTCCAATTGAGAACAAAAAAAAAGAGAAAAGAAAAAGTAAAAGATTGAGGAAAAAATGAGGAAAGAAAAGCCGGGAACCACATTCTAAACAGGAAATAAGGGATGAGCCTCTACACCTGTTCAATAGACATGGGTGGAGTGTGAACCAGGCGATTGTTTAGTCTATCTACCCCAATTGAAAAAAAAAGAAAAATGAAAAGATTGGAAAAGAGAAAGCCGGAAACCACATCCTAAACAGAAAACAAGGGATGAGCCTCTTTACCTTTTCAATAGATGTGGGTGGAGTGTGAACAGTGCGATAGTTAAAGTGAAAGGAGATTGGGGAAAAAAAAAGAAATCCGGGAACCACATCCTAAACAGGAAACAAGGGATGAGCCTCTTCACCTCTTCAAAAGACGTGGGTGGAGTGTGAACCGGGCGATAGTTAAGTCTATCTACTCCAAATGAGAACAAAAAAAAGAGAAAAGAAAAAAGTGGAAGAAGATTGGGGAAAAAAATAGAAAAGCCGGGAACCACATCCTAAACAGGAAACAAGGGATGAGCCTCTTCATCTGTTCAAAAGACGTGGGTGGAGTGTGAACCGGGCGATAGTTAACTCTATCTACTCCAATTGAGAACAAAAAAAAGAGAAAAGAAAAAGTAAAAGATTGAGGAAAAAATGAGGAAAGAAAAGCCGGGAACCACATTCTAAACAGGAAATAAGGGATGAGCCTCTTCACCTGTTCAATAGACGTGGGTGGAGTGTGAACCGGGCGATAGTTAAGTATATATGTATTCATCATTTTACCCCACTCAAGGCTGGGCCGAGACTTGTGCACAGAGGAGTACAATGAATGATAAAGACTGGGTACGGGGTGTATTGAGTGAAGGATAAAAGATGAATGGGATTCAAGAAGTTAGATGAAAAAGTTAGACATTGCATTTAAAGTTTTGGCGATTGTCGCTATCACGGAAGCACGTATACGGGCTGGACTTCCGCTGAAAGAAAGTACAAGAAAACAATCCGTTCGAGTAGAATGAGATGTTGCATTTAACTATTTCAACGGCGGGACCTAGATGCCAATTTAGTAGTACGCTTAAATTCTCGTGGCTGACGCACCAAAGAAAAAAAATCTCATCAGAGCAGTTGCTATATATATATATATATATATATATATATATATTCATGGCAGTATGTATTAATCATTCACATACAACCTGTTTCGCTGTATCACAGCTCATCAGTGTGTCTAAACATCCACTTGCTTCTGGTTGGAAAACAAACTCGACCGATTTGGTGTTAGTAGAAGTCGCTAACCTCTAAATCATAGGAGCATGGAATCAGAGAAGGGAAATTTTAGCATGTTATATATATGCGTTGTATACCCTCGCCAGTCACTGAATATATATATATATATATATATATATATATATATACATATATATATATATATATATATTTAGAGGAATGGTAGACCTTGAACAGTAGCTAATGACACATCTCCGCATCGTTTATTCAGTAATGAATTCGAACTCTCTCAACTACTGGCGTGTTTTTACATTGTACATAACATTCTATAGTCAGCATTCCTCTACCGACTGCTAATAATACAGAAGTAGAATCGCCAACTGATGTCAATTCGGATCCGGTCAGGTTTCAATCCTGGTTAGAAGCAATGTGATGTATAACCGTACTGATGAGCTGTGATGCAGCAAAACAGATCTGTCTGCGGATGATTATCTCTCTCTCTCTCTATATATATATATATATATATATATATATATATATATATATATATGGAGGAGAGTAATAGTTTATAAATCAATTATTTCATATATTTTAATAATTTAGTAAATGTTTATGAATTTATGAACAAAAATTGTTTTCATATTTATTTCTTTAGAAATAGTTAAAAAGTAAATATTTATCTTTATTAGTTTAATACAATTGCGTTAATGTTTAGATTGTTGTAAATAAAAAAATATTCTTGTAAATAATCTAATAAATAAATAGTGTTTAATAATTTCGTTTTGAATTCTTAACAACAAAATATGCATAAATTTACTTTCATTGCTTATTTATTTTTATTCTGATTCGAATCAGAACTTTTTAAATCAGTAAGCATTGCCGAGGAGAGAAGGTAGTTAAAATGATACAAGTGTCAAGGAGAAAACTGCCTTTTTGAAACTCTTTTCTTTTTCAGGCAAGAAGGTCAAATATCAGTGGCGGAAGTGGAGGGGTGGGTGGGGGCTAAATCGAAAAACAAAAAAGATAACAAAAATAAAAAAATAGATCAAAATATTTTTTTTGCCTGTTCTCAAAGTTCTGTCGTGAGATTAAATAATAATCACATCCAATAATATAGTAAACAGCCAATGAGAGGATGGTCCGTTTTTAATTCATTTGTTTTATTTTTAGCTGACGTCCTCATGACACACTGAAAATGGGTATTCATTTATGTTTATTATTGAAATCGTGAAGAGGTGGTATTAACACGGCACCATTAGGTGAAGATCACCTTCAAGGGAGGAATAGTTCTTCAGAGAAACTACAACGGCCACGTGTTCGCGATTAAAGCAAGCCACTTAGGGGTCATCGGCTATAGTCTTATCTACCGAGGGGACGGCCACGCCAGGTTAAAACGCTCAAGACACGCCATATGATGGGCACACCAAGAAACCATGTAAGGAAACCTAGAAGAAGATTGAAATCATGCACAGACGTTGCATTTTTGCCTGTTCTGTATCACTTGTTGATTTTGTTTTCTAAATATCACCAATTTCTCAGAGACAATCTAATGGTTATTATCATTAGAACAGCTTTGAAATGATTGAATTTAAGTTTCGATAACGTAACAGCAATTCATTTGGGTACGAGGTGATACCTTCAGGAGTGTTTGTCTGATCCTGATTTTGTTAATCTTATTCTAGATGGGTTGTTGCATTCCATTAAGAAATACGTGAAAAGTCTGCTCTCTGCTAGTATAATTAGGACGCTATATTTTTCAAAAATGAATCACAAATATACTTTTAAATTTTTAATAGTCTTAGAGAATATAACCTACAGAAGAATGACGCATTACGCTTTTACGGGCTAAAGTTTTTCGTTGGCATGACGTGGAAAGATTATAATGAAGAATATAATGAATCAATTACTAGCTATGCTGTTATGAACATTAGTTCACTGTCTCTTCCTAGATAATGTTTTTCACCAGAATCTACCTTATATATTTATAAATATACAATTCGTTCTTGCTTTGAATATTGCTGTTACATCTGGCCATGTGCTTTTGTTATATAATTAGAAATTATTGCTAAAATACAAAAAAGGATCCGCAATTTTCCTGACCTAGCAGATCTGCTTTAGTCATTTCCCTACTACCATAACGGAGCTATCCCCGAATCTTCAATAAATGCTTTTATGGTAATTGTTCTGATAATTTTTCCTCTATCATACCTCGACTTTATGAATTTAACGCAGTATTGGATTGACGGCAAGATCTTATAATTTTCCAGTTAAAATGGCTAGAGGTAACCGTATGCTTCTTCTCTCGCACTTCTCGCTTGTGGTACAATCTTATAGCTTCATGTTTCTCAGTCAACTTTAATCTTCTACACTTATAATTCAGTCATCACACTTTTATTGACCTCTCACCTTAATAATGGTTCTGCTGAAATTCTTTCACATTTAGTACCAACTTGTATCCTAGTAGGTTTATCGCCTTGCTTAGGGTGAACTGAAAAAAAAAACAACTCGTTTATTCACTTACGAAACGTAAATATGAAATAAAAAAAAGAAAATTTTAACTACTTACTCCAATTCAATATTGGATTAGAGTTTGTTCTGTCTAGTCTAGACTTGTAATCTAAGATTGGATTGTCTTTTAATCGGATCACTCAATGGTAACCACTCATTCTCCAATACAATAACCCCGCTACCATTTACATATCTCCTGTGTACACATTTTCATTTTACCTTTTGTTATTCATCAAACATATACTTGAACAAATTATTATTATTATTATTATTATTATTATTATTGTTGTTATTTTATTTATGGGTCGTGCCCTCTAAGGACGTAAGCGATCATCGGTCAATACAACTGCCTATACCCGGTAGTGCTTAATAAATCTTTTGGCTATTTCTTCTTCCTGTTCTGTCATTCTTTTACTCAAGCCCTTCATATATGTCATGCGCTGTTTTCTTTTGTTCCCATTTCCCTCAATCTCCCCTGTGAGATTTTCCAAGTCCTTCTTTTTCACGAAGTGCCGGAAATTTCAATCGTCTCTCCCTGCTGTTAAGCATAAGTTTCTTTTTTGTTTTCTTTTTCTTTAGATCCTCGTTGTTGCTCACATGTTCGGTCCATGGTATTTTCAGCATCCTTCTGATGCCTCAAGTCTCTTTTGGCATGGAGAACTAATTTCAAGTAACAGTTCAGTAATCTTTGTTTGTATTTGACGTCCCAAGATCATAATTCCCATTTTCTGCTGTCTCTTCTCCAACCGAACAGATAGTAGTTAAAAGTGTAACAAATAAAACACAACACAACAAACGCACTTGCACCAGTGCCTTGTCCGCAGAAGAGAAGTAATGTGTTGAGTAGACAGAAACTCGATTTTGTTCTTGCAACGATATCAGAAAAAAAAATAATAAAAAAAGAAATATTTTTAAAAGTTCAACTGAGTGAATTGGACTTCGCAAGAAAAATGTCAAATATCCCTTAAAAAGAGTCAGCTGGTGGGGATAGAGTTGAAAAACTATTCTGGACGAAAAATAGCAGGGCAAAGAAAACTGGTTGTTTATAAGACGCTGGTTTCTAGCAGCGAAGAGTCATGGATCGCTCGATCGTCACGTGAAAAGTAGATTCCTCACCGCTGTCTCGTTCGCATATGTTTTTAACAGAATAAAAGTTTGCCGACTGCAACATTTGCGCCTCATGTATTTATATTGTGGGTAATGATTCGACCAAAGTGTTATTTTCTAAATATTAAATCACAAACTGCAAGAAACTGCACCCTGAATACAAAGTTGCAGCTTGATTTGATATGTAACTTTACATCCACTTTATACATGTTTCTTGACATGATTTCATGTAGTTTATGGAACTATTCAACAGATCATCAAATCATCTTTTGTTCTAGATTTCTGAATTCAATGGTTGTTTTCAGTGGTTTACCTTTGCGGAAAACACGGCTTTTGCTTTCTCCGTAAACTCAGCTTCCATACATTCGGCTTCAATCGCTTTCATCAATTTCGAATAATTTATTATTCTTTTTTATCTTCTTCAAATTACATGAGAAATCTCGCTTCCAAAAATATACGCTTCGTTCTGATTCTCGCACCTTTGTATTGTATTTTGGTTTATATTGCAACTTTCAATTAGAATCATGTGCATGTAGCATCAAACACAGGAAGTATTGACGGCCAGATACCTACATCAAATAAAGTAAGTGATATATATATATATATACATATATACATTTGTCGGGGGTGCACGCGTGTGTGTATGCAATATATTTTTAAAATGACAATATAGATAAAGACAGACGTAAAACTTATCTAAGCTGACGCGTTTCGTCCTCAAAATTTTTTATAAAGATAAATGTTTATATTTAGCAACAAATATTTTTAAACGAAAGTAAAAATTTTTCTAAATTTTATAATTTGAGAGACGCTCATCTAAACTTGTTTATAAATGGAACTTTGTCTGTGTGTGTGTCCGTTACCTATAGACTCCGAAACGGCTGAACCGAATTTCTTGAAGATTTACCCAGTTGTACTATAAGCGTATGCGAGTGTTTTTAGCTAGGTTTTGTGTCGATGTACCCCCGATAAATATCGAAAATCGATAATCGAAAAAATATGGTTATAGAAGGAGTGGTCTGATTTTAATCAAATTTGATATACTCATAGACAGAGATATAAGAAACGATATTCAGAAGTTTCAAGGGTACAGAAAATCGAATATATATATATATATATATATATATATATATATATATATATATAAAAGGCATGATATTTGTGTGCGTGTCTGTATGTCCTTTATACAAATCGACACTTTTTATCCGATTCTCAATAAACTTCACACAAATAGTCTTTAGGCTGAGTGTGAGCTCCAGTACCATGGATTAGTTTTAAAGCTTTCATTACACCCGAGCAACGACGGGCTATACTGCTAGCAAATAACATTTTGGTTAAAGCCATTCAGACGACGAAACGCGTCGGCTTAGAAAAGCTTTCATTTTGTCTTTATTCGCACGCGCGCGCGCGCACACACACACACACACACACACACACACACACACATGCACACACACGCACACACATAAGCGCGTCCGTGTGGGTCTGTGTGTCTCAGCGTATGAATCCATGACATATTTAAACAGTGGACAAATATGAATTAATATCCGACGGAAAAAAAGGATAAAGAACTTCACAAGCACATGTCGTCACTCTTTGAATTCGAAACGCCATAAATTAGGCGAACGTTGTTTAACAAGTCAAATGTACTTGGAACATGATTAAACAAGGAAAATCAAACAATACTAAACAAAATTCCAAAAATTAGTTCTTCTTTTGCTCCATGTCTCATTCTCTTATGAAGTTTTAATAAAATAAAACATATTAGACGCTTTATATTTGTTCTTTATCCTTCATATGATGTTTTATTCAAAAGTATAAAATGTTATCTTTTAATCATTTTCAAGGACGATTTTAGCTGAATATATGTTATATATATATATATATATATATATATATATATATATATATATACTAGCAGTATAGCCCGACTTTCTGCGGGTGTAATGAAAGCTTTCAAACTAATCCACACTCTTTGGACGTAGGCACAAAAAACGTAAGATGTTGAAAGATTGATCTCGAAGCCGTAGAACTTACTAAAATGAATGGATGTGAGTCAAATTTTAATTTCCGGTATCGATGTCAAATAGGTTTTCCGTCGCAAACTGAGTTTTGAAGTCTTCTGAGTAAATGGTATCATGGCTGAGACTAAGATCTACAATTATACCTACTTAGAGCAAAACACGAAGCAAAAACAAAAATAAAATGGCTGAAAACCTGATTTTGATCAAAGCCGATATGATATCGGGGTATCGATTTCCAATATTGGAGACAAATAAGTCATCCACGGATAAACTAACCTAAGTAAAACCATGGAAACTTATCGAACTCATCGGAAGTAAAATCGCAGAAAATGAGCCATATTGATGGCTGAATATCGGTTTTAGATCAAATTCGATAGAATATCGGGGGTATCGATTTCCGATATGAGGGAAAATGAGCCGTCTGAGAAGATCTACTATTGTTTGATACTAAAAACTATAATTTTACCAAGTTAGAGAAAATTCTGCAACAAGAACCACGATAAAAGGGGTGAAATCCTGATCTTGGTCAGATCTGATCGGATATCGGAGGTAAACCGAAAAAAAATAAGTAGCCCATGATCTGACCAAAAGCCAAGAGACTATTTCTGTGAAGTTTGGTGAGAATCGGATAAAAATTGCGGATTTGTATAAAGGGCATACAGACAGACACGCACACACACAAAAATCTTGCCTTTTCTATATATATATATATATATATATATATATATATATATATATATATATATATGCCAATCAATAAATTTCATCTTAACACACAATAATTTTAAATTCAACAACAAACACTATTTACAGATTAGTGGCACAGCAATGGGCACGAAAATGGCACCTAGTTATGCCAATATCTTTATACATATTTTAGAAAAAAAGATACTAGACAGTTCACAATACAAACCATCACATTATTTTAGATACATTGATGATATTTTCTTAATATGGACTCATGGATTAGAAAAATTAAAAACTTCTTTACTTTCTGCAACAATTTCCACAATACAATCAAATTTACCATGGAACACTCATACACATCCGTCCCTTTCTTAGACGTCATGCTAAAATTAAATAAACATACACTTTCCACCAGTCTATACAACAAACCCACAAACCAACATAATTTCCTACACTTTAACAGCTTTCATCCCCTCAAATTAAAAAAAATCTATCTTATACAGCTCATTTATTAGAATAAAACGCATATGCTCAGACCATCCAGATTTTCTAAACAACATTAACAACCTAATAAAACAGTTTCTAAAATGTAAATATCCAATAAAAATAATAAAGGAAGCACTTCATAAAACCATCCACATAGATCGTAGCACACTTCTCACATACAAAAAACGAAAAGATAACAACTGAATTCCCATGGTTTTTAACCATAATCAATATTCCTACACACTTATCAAAAATTTAAAAAATGATTACAGGAACCTCCAATCAAACAAAAGCATCAAAGACATTTTTGATTTTCTTCTAAGCTTTCGGCTCACATGAGCCATCGTCAGGGAGGTAGTTTAAACTGAAATATTATAAAATCCACCATCACCGATGATTTTATTTTGTGTTGACATAAAACACACACACATATATATATATATATATATATGTGTGTGTGTGTGTGTGTGTGTGTGTGTGTGTGTGTGTGTAGTCGAGTTAATGTTGTTAACGATCAGCTTTAATTTTTTTTATTGTCGATAATTAATTTAATTTTCTTGGTTTTTCTCGACTAGATTTGAATATTTCTTTGCAATGTTTTTAAGGATCTATTATGTTTATAGTTACCAAGTCATCTGAGGTTTATCAAGAAATCAAGTCAGTGTTTTTATCTGTGCATTCAGTGTTGCTATTGGTTACCTTAGAAAGAAAAAGTTTATTATGGCGATATATAGGGTAATTCTGAAAACCGTTATCTAGTGCCTGTTTTCCATTGTTAAGTTTTTTAAACAAAGCGCAAAATAGGATGAGTTCTCGTGTGCGGAAGATATTTCTTAAAGCCTATAAGGTGGCAAAATTTTCTAATTTAATTTTCAGTATAACGAAATAGCTAACGTGACTCCGCAACAATATCCAAGGTTGGTAGTTTTGACTAAAAAATTACTATACCCCTGCACACACATCAACTTGTATGATCATACTAGCAATACTTGTATTCCAAACTAACGGGGATAGTATCGGAATTCCACATGGACCTAACTTTTTAGACAAGGCATTTTAAAAAGTTAGTCAACCAAAAATATATGGCTGATATGTAGGTCTTACTTTAATTTTAGTTGAAAACAAGAAAGAAATTGATCATCTTGATCGAAAAAATTATATCCTTAATTTTACCGATGAACTAAAAATAAACTACAGTTCTTGAACATTCTTGTGTCAGTCAGTCAGTTGAGTTCCATGCGTGATACACGCTTGGGCGATCATGTCTCGACAGAGACATGACTGACTGGGCAGAAGACTATCCCGCAGTAGGTTGCCATTGTTTTCTGCGGTAGACTGGTTGCCGACCAAGGCTATAGAACCCAGTCTGTCCTGTTATTTAACCCATAACTGGAAGGAATAGGCGGATTAATACCTTTCCCAAGGGTATTTGCGCGTAAGTGAATGCAAGGAATTCAACTGGAATTCGAACTCGGCTCCCCGATTTCTCGTTCCGAGCCGATATCCAATGCACCACAACTCATCTTGACAGTAATGTAGTTCCGTGCTTAAATTCATTAACTCTAGTCACCAGAGAGCAAAGTTTATTAGCAAAATATTAACATGAATATATTTACAAAAACAAGGCAGATAGAAGCTACTTTATTACGATAGGAAAATGACAAAAACCTAGATGCTAGGTCAGGAACAATAAGATTGCAGATTCTTCTTTGCATTTTATCAATGATCTCTAAATATATTACATGAACGCAAGACTATTATTGAAAGCAACGACGAATAAAAGACTTATAAATATGCAAAAGAGATTATGAAAATATTTTTTTTATCACGACACAAGAAACCATCACTCTAAAAGGTTGTCAAGCAATTAATTCAATATAATCTTTCTATTACATGTCAATAAAAAACGTTAGTCCGAAAAGACACACTGATTAGAAGCAACCATTGTTACTGGAATGTAAAAAAGGTTCTCTCAGTTGATTGTGAGAGATCAGTTTTGTTTCTGAGGCCTTAATTTTAACAAGCAATCCTTTGCTTCAGTTAACTACGGGATGTAGATAACTTTGATCAACTGCCAATTTGACCTTATCGAACCGCTGGGACTTACTATTAAGACAGGAATAAATGATAGTGTCATCGGCATAGATATTGACTTGAGACCTGGACTCAACAGGAATGTAGTTGATGAAGATTAGGAACAAGGTAGATACAAGGATATACTAAACCCACACTATTTGTGCTGCAAGATGAAAACTAAAAACACTATGGAAACATCGTTTTAATTAACTTTTTCCACAACCATTAGTTTAGGCAACCAATTTTATTCACTCGTCGCATATATCATCTGATGGCTTAGGAGCTACAGAAAACAAATCAAATCCGTAATATATATATTCGATAATGAATTGGAGCACTCTAGCTATTGGGCGTGTATATACGCGCTAAAAAGCCTGCCTTCTTCTGAACGCTAGGACGCTAGGGGTAGAATCGACTACTGACGCCGATTCGGTCGGGTTTCAATCCTGGGTTAGGAAACGAACGGATTCTAAGCCGTACTGATGAGCTGTAATACAGCGAAACAGATCGGTCTGCGGATGATTATAATATATATATATATATATATATATATATATGTGTGTGTGTGTGTGTGTGTGTGTGTGTGTGTGTGTGTGTGTGTGTGAAGAGAGGAATTAAAAGAGATAAAATTAACGTTTCGGAAATAAACGAAATATCAACAGAAAAACCTTTGCTGCAAAATTATATATGCAAAGCTTGTTGATCTCAGTCTCTGTTGTGGCCGCAGTCATGCAAAAAAAAAGTCGAAATCAAATTATAAAAAACATCAACATTAATTGGCAATAATCATGTTATAATTTTAAGTTAAACAGTCTTTTGATCGCGCGTTTTATGATTCCATCTTTAAAAAACTAAAGGATCTAGTAAGGTGTTTCCAGCAAAGAAAATTATTTTCTATATCATCATTACCAAAAACGATAAAAAAAATTCCTAAAAACCAGGCAATTTTATCCATTATAGTTTTTCTTATACATTGAATTACATAAAAAATGTAACTACTGTTTACGCTTGTTAACGAAAGTCGACAGGTGTAAATTATAAGAAAAAATATTAAGAACTTTTCTGTAAAAAACGTGAGTAACCATGATTGGCCTCTTGAAAGCTCCCTTATATAGTATTACAAAATGATTTGCGCTTTGTAGGAAGAACAGGTTCATGACAAATTTTCATTAATACTTGTAACCAGTAATAATAATAATAATAATAATAATAATAATAATAATAATAATAATAATGATGAAAAACATAATCTTTTGACGGTCACTAAGAAAAAATGAAAAATTAAATAACTATACAAAAAAATTTACAACACTGGATTCAAAACATAGAATTTTGTGGAACATAAATTACTTGAGGCTTCTTAACAAATATAACGTTTAGCTGGATTAAAAAAATAGGATTCATTGTTAAGAATTTCTTTGATGGAGACTGTATTTTTTTTTCTTTTTGTTTGCTAATCAAACAAGTAAGTGTAACGAAGTCGATTTTCGATTTTTTTTATTGCCTTCTTACTTTTGAATGGAGCTGCGATCGTAGATGAATGACAAAGTAAAAATCGAAAAAGATCCAGCTTTGTACTATCTATGTACACAAAAGTATTTGATCAAAATTAAATAATCATACAATAATTAGACAACAAAAATGTTAGTAAGGAGCGAGAACAAGAGAATTATACGAGATTTAATAATAATTTTTCACCTATAATAAGTATTTTGTCTCTATATCCTCACAGAAACATTGTGTTCTTGGAGGCAAATAACATCACACTGTTTTTTAAAATAAAATTATTACGACTTCCCATCCCTATTCAATTCCTGGATACGAATCGCTTTCCTTTTCAACAGCTCACTTGGTAACAATAACTGTCTTCATATAAACTGACAAGGTGTGCGCTAGGTTTGATCGTGTGAAGTGCGAGACTAAATATGAGATAAACATTTGTTCTAGAGTTATGATTGTTGCAATCGCTGAATTAAAGACAAGCTGATATGACTCCATACAATTATGACTACGAAAAACAAAATAAAAATGTATTTAAATAAGCACACGTTGTATACATTACTT
This sequence comes from Ascarosepion bandense, assembly GCA_037127315.1. Lineage (NCBI taxonomy): Eukaryota > Metazoa > Mollusca > Cephalopoda > Sepiida > Sepiidae > Ascarosepion > Ascarosepion bandense. Next base: position 1,218,429 of record JBBBDQ010000791.1, on the reverse strand, counting down.
GATTTAGAATTTTGTTTGTTTTTTATATGTAGAGCGTTTGGTAAAAAAAATGCAGGACATCAAAAGACTCACTTGAGAAGAATTTTACAGAAATAAATAAACACAAATATCTGATTTGTTAACTGGAAAAAGAAAACACAAAAAGTAATATATGTTCGTTGTGGTGCAGTGGATATCGACTGGGAACGAGAAATCGGGGAGCCAAGTTCGAATTCCAGTTGACTTCATTGCATTCATTTACACGCAAATACCCTTGGGAAATGTATTAATCCGTCTCTTTCTTCCAGTTATGGCTTAATAACAGGACAGATTGGGTTCTATAGACTTAGCTGCGGGATAATCTTCTGGCCAACCAGTCATGTCTCTTTTGAGAGATGATCACCCAAACGTGTATCACCTATGGTACTTAACTGAGTGACTGAATATGAGTCAGATAATAAAAAAGTAATATGAGACAAATAATAATTTTAAGTCAGGATTAAATGTTATAATAATTTCAAATAATAAAGTCATTATTTATAACATAAAAATAATCTGTAAAGTATTTTTATCATACAAAAAACTAAAATTGTAAATGACGAAAAATAAATGACAATTGAACAGTTTATTAAAGTTGATACATATGATATTATTATTTATACTCGGACTATTGTCTGCACCTTTGTTGTTTTTATCACAAACTTTTGACAGTTGTGTGCTCCGACCATCATATATATCAATAATTGTAACCTACAGCGAGTTCTGAACTGAACCCTTTATTTTATATACAGAGGTAGACTGTTCTCGTTCCACTGCCCATGGCTAGGTCTAGCTCATAATCTTTAATACAGATCATTTATTACTAACACACTGCCCGGCCTTGGGATTGAATTTACAATTACTATGTCAGCAAATTCACTAAACAGCACTTTAAACCACTAGAGTATGTCCCTAGACTAGGGCATTGAAACGAGAACAGTTTATCTCCGTAGATTAATTAAAGTGTTTGGTTCAGAATTCTGTGTAGTTTACCGTTATATATATATATACACCTGATGAGTGCCGATGAGCACAAAAACCAGAACAATGATGAGAACAATATTCCGGATGTAAATAGTGTAATTCATGATTCACTTCACAAACAAGGAATTTAAACAGAAATTATAATATTCGGGAAAAACAAATTGTAACAGAAGAACACACTTGACTTACATTCAAAACAGATAAAATTCTTACTTCATAATTTGGGCCCAAATTTCAAACTAGTCATACTAATTGAATTTCGGTGATAATTAACTTTAATTAATTACACATTCTACCAGGCAGGGAAGCGGTGAAGACCATTGATTTGGCAGGAAAGAAATTGGTTCATTGTTTTACATTTTACTAAAAAAGTTGATATTTTGCTTAAGAATGACAGATTCAGACATGACCAATTGACTTTAGTTAACCTCTATTAAATGAACGCAGGACTCAACCTCAATTCTTGATATAGATCAAGCATGAAATTGAACAATGAAAGTCTATCAGAAGGAAAGAAGAGAATAAAAAGGAAACACAAAGGAAAGAAAAATAAAAGAATAAGTGAATATAGATTTTATACAAATTAAAATTACAAATTACATTCAAAACAGGCAAGTTTTCTGCTTCATAATTTTGACCAAAAGTTCAGTTCAAATACTGTTTGAATGCAAGCGATAATCAGTTTTAATTTCTGTGTTCATATGTAGCTTCATTCAATAACGAAAATTATCATTCAGCTTCTAATGAATAGTGCGCGCAGCAGTATGAAACTGGAAACAGAACAAGAACAGTGCAGATGAGTCATTTACATTGAAAAAATTAATGCAATATTTATGCTCAGAATGGTCAAAACAAAATATATTTGGTATCAACCAAAGACACATTTAAGACAAGTCTAGATGTAAAATAGAAAACTTAAAAAATTGTACAAAATTGGCTAGCCACGTGTGGAAATCTAAACTAATATATGGAAAATACCCATACATAAGGTGGAATATAGTAAAACCAGCCAAGCCTTACAACGGTTGCAAAATATGTAGACTATGCTAGGAAGAAAAGTTAGCGATTATGCTATTCCAAACGAAAACGAATTATTGAATGAAAGAACAGAAAATATAATCAAGTTTAACCATATTAAAAAATAGCTGTTAGGTTCATACAACCATGTAAGAAAACATTATATTTGTTGTAGTTTTAAAAATTGCGCGTTCAAAAATTACCCGTTACGTGAGCGTTCCAAATAATCACCATTACGTGAACGGTTAAATCAGTTATTGAAAATCGCCTAAAGACACCACATGGTAGAAAACTAGTTCGCGTAATAACTCGTTTACAAAGTAAGTCCTACAATATAACTGTATTGAATATTGAAAAGTTATACAATATAACTATTGTACACTTTTTAATACAAATTTGCACTGGTCTAATTTTATTATGACCAAATACTAATTTGTTAAGCAATCAATCAATCAATCAATCAATCAATCAATATATATATATATATATATATATATATATATAGTGTATCAAGGCAGCAAATAATTTTCTAAACCTATACTGTTAAATATAAGAGACAATGAATGTCTATTATGTTTAATCATGAGCCGTTCTAAATGTCGTATTTTGGCTATAATTTTAGTTGAAAATAAAGACAAAAATTCTCCAAAATTAAGATAATTTTTTATTAATTTATTTCTAAGCATTCGGTTCACATGAGCCATCTTCAGAGAGGTTATTTAGACGGTAATACAATAACATCCACCATCACCGACAATTTTATTTTGTGTTGACGGAGATTTATGGCAACACAAATAAAATCGTCGGTGATGGTGGATGTTATTGTATTACCGTCTAAATAACCTCTCTGAAGATTTTGTGTTGACGGAGATTTATGGCAACACAAATAAAATCGTCGGTGATGGTGGATGTTATTGTATTACCGTCTAAATAACCTCTCTGAAGATGGCTCATGTGAGCTGAAAGCCTAGAAGCAAATTAATAAAAAATTATGCAAATGTTGGAGAATTTTTGTCTTTATTTTCAACTGAAATTAAAGCCAAAATACGACGTTTAGAACGGCTCATGATCAAACATAATAGACATTCATTGTCTCTTATATTTAACAGTATATGTTCAATATATATATATATATATATATATATATATATATATGTGTGTGTGTGTGTGTGTGTGTGTGTGTGTGTGTGTGTGTAGATGTGCTCGGAACCGTAAATCTGAGAACCGAATTCGAATTTTTGTTGCATTTGATAAATTCACTTACGAGCAAATATCCTTAGCAAAGGTATTAATTCATCGCTTCTCTCTCCAGCTATGGGTAAATATAAGTACCTCCACTCATTTTCGATACCTACGCTTTGATTAATTTTAATAAATAAAAAGCTTTCAGTTTAGCTTTAATTGAAAAGAAAAAGATCGATTTTACTAATTCCAGTGTATTTCAAAACGAAATTATATTGAATGGAAAATTAAATTTTTTTCAGATTAAAAATATTCATTTTTCGACTATTTTTTGATCAATCGATACAGTTTGTACACAAAAACTATTTCTCGGTTTTAAAAATCTCGTAAAAAACATACCTCACTGACACGTTATTATTGCAAAATTAGCAAATTTAAACTTACCTTAAACTGATTTGAAGCAATATTACTTGCTTTCTGCTTGAAATATACTATAAAATGCTCTTAATCACTGTAGTAATTCTGTCTGTGTTAACATCTCTTATCTGAGGTGACGAAAAGAAAGTATGCTAGCCAAAATTAGCATAAAACATGAGAGTAGTAACTCTATAATTAATGAAATGTTATGCCATTTATTATTTTTTATTTCAAGATCTATTTTCATATTCTTTATTAGGTACCTGTACAAATTGTGAATTTCACAATTAGTTTTTCAGAAAAAATGAGGAATCTAGGATATAAAAATATAAAATTTACTTTAAAATTTGAAGGGATGGTTTGCATAACCTGTTGAATGTTGAAACGTTCACAGAAAACGCGGAAGCAAGATGAAAGAATTTTACCCTGCCAAAAATAGCTCAACATATGAAACATGTATCTTTTAATGAGATAACACTTACGGCCACCCGTAAAATAAAATAATGGTCATCGGCATGCACACAAAAATGTTTTAATTGTTGTAAAAATCTTATAGCTCGAATGTCTGTATTAAACTTTTCAATGTTCGATTGGTAAATATAGCCTTCACGTATTAACCTAATAATCTAAAGGAATCAACGATTGGAAGAAATTTAAAAAAATTTTGAAACTTTATAAATTATGATAATGAAAAATATAATATCCTTAATATATATATATATATATATCTAAACTTATTTATAAATGGAACTTATAATGCCTGTGTGTGTGTATGTGTGTGTGTGTCTGTCTGTGTGTGTGTGTTCGTTACCTATAGACTCCGAAACGGCTGAACCGATTTTCTTGAAAGTTTGCACAGTAGAACTATAAGCGTCTGCGTGTGTTGTTAATTAGGTTTTGTGTCGCAGTACCTAAGATAAATATCGAAATTAGATAATCGAAAAATCGGGTTATAGAAGGAGTGGTCCGATTTTAATCAAATTTGATACACTCATAGACAAAAACATAAGAAACGATATTCAGAAGTTTCAAGGTTTCAGTTCTGCACGAAAATCGATAATATATATATATGTATATATAAGGCAAGATGTTTGTGTGTGTGTGTGTGTGTCTGTTTATCTGTCTGTATGACTGTATTTTTTCAGCCTTTTTATTTTTGTTTTTGCTTCGGGTTTGGCTCTAAGTAGGTATAATTGTAGTTCTTAGTCTCAGCCATGATACCATTTACTCAGAGGACTTATTTAGCCTTCAAAATTTAGTTTACGACGAAAAGAATATATCGATACCAGGAAATCAAAATTTAACTTAAACGCATTCATTTTTCTTTTAGTCTAAGGTTTCGCTTTAGCTGGAAACAATTATTGCTTTTTAGTCTTTCGTGCCAACGTCCAAAGAACCTGAGCTCCAGGACCATGGATCAGTTTTAAAGTTTTCATTACACCTGAGCAACACCGGGCTATACTGCTAGTTGTATTTAAATAAAAATATGCCACATTGTTATTGCATTTTTGTTTTCCCAATTCGCAGGATATTTTCTGAAAAGGGCTAATTTTAGAAATAAAAGTTGATTAACATTCTCCAATGACGCCTGTCTTTAATTAATAAAAAATATTCCCAACCTCTCGTTAATTTTTGTTTATTTCAGGAAATTAATTAGAGGGGGTATCATATGTAAAGAAAAATATTTTTACTAAGATTTCTAAAAATAATCATTTAAAAAACAATTCCATTTATTTGTGAAGAAGTCCGAAAGGTTTCATGAAAATCCGATTATTATTTGATATTTGCAAGAATTCCCGATTTAATAAATTTTTCACTGGCAAAAAAAGTGAGTTGTTTAATATTACGTTTTCCGTAATAATCGGTTGTGAAAATCTGGTCACTCACTGACAAAAGACAAAAAAAATTTTAACAAAAATTTCGAACGTGTTAAAATTTTTTTTAAATAGTGAAAAATGACGTTGATCTTTCTGCTTAATGATAGCAAATATTTTGATGATACAAATGTATTTTTTGTTAAGTTTGAGCACTGTTAGCATCATGCTATGCTGTTTTTTTTTCAGTACATCTGGGGAGATACCTAGTTAGATATAATTCGCTGGACATATTGGGTTCTATGGCATTTTTCAAAACTGTATTACTGTTTATTTTTTACCTTATTTTTTATAATTTGTTGCTTGTAAATTTTTAAAAATGTATTGGTGTTAGTTTTTTTAAATTTATTGCTGGTAATTGCCTTTATCAAAAATGTATTGCTGTTAATTTTTTTTTTAATTTATTGCTGGTATTATTTTTTTCAGAAATGAATTGCAGTTAATTTTTTAAAAATTTATTGCCAGTAATATTTTTTTCAAAAATGTATTGCTGTTAATGTTTTCTCTAAAATGTATTACTGGTAATATTTTCCTTTCTTTTGTTCAAAAATCCATTGCTGGTATTTTTACTATAAAGATCTTATTTATACTTTCATAGTTTATTGACCGCGGTTAATAGATTAACTATTTACCCATACATTAACCATAACAGCTGCTACCACCCTGGGTAACAGCAATTAAGAGGTGGTTCCATACTCCTCAAAACCACCCGATCAAAGTTCTTACTGCTGAATGTAGTCTGTTGTCATATCCAGGACACACACATGGGCCCATAATTTGTAAATGTATGCTACAGAATGCCTATATTTTGTATATAAGATCAGAGCAGGGTGGAGTCGGTTGAGGCCCGGTGGAATTTTTAAGCGTCGATAGACTTTCCGCATCCAGCTTCGTAAGACAGGCCAAGGCTGCACTTGACGTTATGATAAGCCAACGAGCGCATATTCGTTTTTCCGAACTTTTCCCTCTCGTTATCTTCTATAACCTGTTTCGTATAATTAAACGAATGAGTAAAAAAAACGGTCTTTCGTTGATACAATATATGAAGTGCCATTGGGGACCGAAAGACGGAAGCCAGTGCGACACGGAACGCAACATTTATTTTCCTATGAACTCGAGTCAAAAACATTCGTTTAAGAAATAATTTTATATTAACAAAAGTTATATAGCAAAAAGGTTGCCAGTTTCAATTATAGCTTTTTCTAAGTACTGAATTCATTGAGCTAGTGGGTATAGATTTTTATAAATGTCTTTAAGCTAAAATGTCTTTTTAGATATTTTGACATATTCAGACCAATTTCTAGAATCTATAAAAACATTTATAATCGGATTTTTAATATTTTTCATCTTGGGTTTCTTAGAAAAGAATATTTATTTTATATTAAAAAAATAGACTGAAATATAGATATTTCTTAGTATGCGAAATGTAAAATCTTTTCGATAATTTTAATGTTTTATTTTTAAAAATGTCAAGGGGATTAACATTTTACTTATATTTTTTCTATACTTCGTTCAAGATTAATTAATTATAAAATCTACAAATGTTGTTGCTAGTGGATGAATAACTTTTATGTGACAGTGGTCATGTTTCTATCAAACATTGCGAAAAATACTTGCTACGTGGAAAATAACTCGTGGTAGCACGTAGCGTATATATATATATATACTATAACCTTACTGATGAGCGAAACAGATTTTTCTGCGGATGGTTATTTACGCTCTCACACCCTGACTGAGTACTCTCGAAGAATGGTAGACTTTAAAGAAAAACAGTAGCTATTCTAGCATCTGTGCATCGTTCTTTCAGTAATGAATTAGAACACTATCAGCTATTGGCGTATGTATACATGATATATCACTGGCTAAAAGTCTGCCTCCTTCTACCGAGCGCCTATAGCTTAGAGGTAGAATCGCCGACCGACGCCAATTCGATCGGGTAAAAATCAATCGGATGTCTAACCGTACTGATGAGCTGTGATACAGCGAAACAGATCTGTCTGCGGATGACTATATATATATATAGTTGAATATATGAATCGAACTCCGACAAGATGAATGGAAAAGAGCAGGTGTGAAAAAATGTCTTTAATCTAACACGTTTGACTTTCACAAGTTTCTTCAGTAATTTTTTAAAAGATGAATTATTTAATTTTTAACGTTTTTTTTAATACACAGAGACAGTAGACTTGTAGATTAATTTCATTGGTCAGATGTGCCACAATGTATGTATGAGAAAATAATAAATGTGTCAAGTGTATTTAAACTATAGAGGATATAAAATGAGTTTATATGTCGGTAACGTTAGTGTGAGTGAATGACAAGATGAAATACATTCCCGTTCAAAATTGTAGCGAAATAATGTATACGAGTAACAAGCGACAGACGAATTTTCTTTTTTTACAATAGAATAAAGGAAGCATGTATAAATGTGTGTGGATGTGAAAATCATGTTAGAATGTGTGTGTTTATGAGTCGATGAAGTTAAAATGCGTAAGAATGATAAAACAAAATACATTTCTGTTTAAAATTCTAGTGAAATAAGGTATACAAATATTAATCGTGCTTTTTATAATTAACTACATTTTTGAAAATAAGTTGTTAACGATTAGATTCTTTTGTCTTCAAAATCCTCTGAAGAAGTTTCTTAAAATGAAACATGTTAGATTAATAGATTAAGGTAACTTTTTCTACCTGTTTGTTAGTTATTATATATATATATATATATATATATATATATATATATACACGTTACATTGCATTTGAATACATGGTTTTGTTGTCATTACACGCTATCACGCGCTGTGACGTCATAGAACCATATTGCAAATTTGAGAACTGCGTTTGTTATTTTTAGTAACTATTGCCGTTTCCAAGCGGAGATTTATGTCAACACAAAATAAAATCGTCGGTGATGGTGGATGTTATTGCATTACCGTCTAAATAACCTCTCTGAAAATGGCACATGTGAGCCGTAAGCTTAGAAGCAAATTAATAAAAATTATCCAAATGTTGGAGAATGTTTGTCTTTATTTTGAACTAAAATTAAATCCAAAATACGACGTTTAGAACGGCTCATGATTAAACATAATAGGCATTCATTGTCGCTTATATTTAACAGTATATATTTAGAAAATTATTTGCTGCCTCGATACACTAATATATATAGTTTGATAATCGCAGGAGCTTTAATTTTCAGATTTTTCTGATTTTGGAATACAAGCTCTTTACTTTGTAAATAGCATCTATGAAATTGGGTTGACTGGGAATGGAACCCAAACACAAAACAATATGTCCCTTTATATTTCATAACACACCTTATAGATTGTTGTATCCTCCAAGGTGCTTACAAACAGAAAAGGGGGTACTCGAGTGAAAGAACAGCAACACGTGTGTACATGAAAGAAGAGGGGTTTATTGTAAAGTAAATACACTAAGGAATGACAGAGAATCTAGTGACAGGCAAGTCATAGGTATATACTGTTCTCACTATATATGGCTACTAATAGAGTGAGAGATCTGCGTGTGGTGAAGTGGATATCGACTCGGAACGAAGTTCGAATTCCAGTTGAATTCCTTGCATTCACTTATGCGTTCGACCCCCATAAGGCGTGTGGAGACGATGGAATCCCAGTGATAGTCCTTAAGAGGTGTGCTTCTGAACTTTCTCATGTCCTCTCTAAACTATTTAACTACTGCCTTTCTGCTTCCTGATTTCCTGCATGCTGGAAGTTCTCTTCAGTCGTTCCTGTATTTAAGAATTGTGGTGAACCCTCGGACCCATCCAACTATCGCCCTATCAGTCTTCTACCGATATTCGGGAAAGTATTCGAGGCTATAATCAATGCTGAAATAGTTCCTCATCTCACCGCCCACAAACTCTTCTCCGACAGGCAATATGGATTCTGCTTTGCCAGGTCCACGGCCGACCTTCTAACAACCGTGACGGAGTACATGCTACAGACCCTTGATGCGTCTGACGAGGCTCGCGCGGTTGCTCTGGACATCTCCAAGGCTTTCGACAGGGTTTGGCACTCTGGCCTCCTATGCAAACTACGCGGTTATGATATTACCGGTCACTTGCTTGATCTAATCCTATCTTTCTTAAATAACCGCAAAATGAAGGTCGTTCTGAATGGGCCTGCCTCTTCGTCCTACAGAACAAATGCTGGTGTCCCACAGGGCTCTATCCTGAGCTCGACGCTTTTCCTTATTTTCATCAACGACCTCCCAAATGAGATCAAGTCCCAAGTAGGCATCAACGCAGATGACACTACAATATACTCCCGCACCAGTAAGAAACCTGTCGTGGCGGGCAGACATAATCTCGCTGCTGACTAGGTTGTACTCCTCACTCTTTTCTAATTAATCTTTTTACATTTATGTAACCCCCTGCACATCAGTGGCGTTTCCGCCTTTTTCGGGGTGAAATGATTAAAAACAAAATCCTCTTGGATAAAGTATTAATCCGTTTTTTCCCTCCACTTATGAGTTAAATAATAAAACAGATTGGGTTCTATATCCTTGGCTGCCTACCAATCTACCACAGAAATCAATTTTAACCTACTGTGGGATAATCTTTTGCCCAGTCAGTCATGTCTCTTTCGTGACATAATCGCCCAATGCGTGTATCACGTATGGCACTTAACTAATTGACTGCCTGAATATAGTGAGTCCGTATAGGCGATAAGGAGTGTAGGAAACATACATATACCCTGATAGTTTTATATAAGCGGTATATATTCATTCCAACGCTGACGAATCCACTCCATCAATACACAATCGAAATCATCATTTTGGCTTTGCGCTGTGTTGTTCTCTATTGTTCATGAATTTCTTTTCATCACTTTCAGCATAAAACTTTGACAATTTCTCCTTCAGTTTCCTTAGTTTGTATCTGGTTATTGTTTCAACTCCAAACTCATCAGTCAGACGCTTCGCACTTACATCCTTCTGTATTTTTCCTAACACTTTGACTCTCTATCTGTGACATTGGTAAACATAAAGGCTTTCTTTTATTTTTTCCTTTTCACTAAGTTCTTCAATATGGCAGTGAACGCTGGACAATATCATCAAAGATGAAAGAACAACGGGAAGCAACTAAAATGTGGTTCTACTGAAGGATATCATGGATCAAACATGTGAGCAATGATGAGGTCCTAGATATGATGGAAACAAAAAGAAAATTAATACTGAGCATCACAAAGAGACAGCTGAGGTTCCTGGGACACGCAATGAGGAAGGAGGGCTTAAAGAACCTGATAGTAACAGGCCAGATACAGGGAAGGAGAAACAGGGGAAAGCAACGGATAACATATTTGAAGGACCTAATTAGGCGGATGATGGAACGAGGGTTGCAGGGAGTAACAGGAGAAGGTAGGCTAAGAGCCACCAGAGATAGGGAAACGTGGAAACCCATGATCGCCTACGTCCTGAAGGGACAGGGCACATTGAAGAAGAATATCCATCCGGTTATTTGCAGGTCTTTTTGCATTTTGAATGATATCTTTACTGAGCACGGAAAACCTGGTAAGTAATCTACAAATGAATGTGTTGCTGTGACGATCGCTAATAAAAATAAAATTTGCACCGGCGAAGGCTGGGAAAACCCTACGCAGGGCAGATAAGGTCACTTGCAACAGGTGCACACCACTTATAAACTAGGAATACGTATGTCATCAGCATATCCTTCTCAACATTTGAACGCTGTTTTCTATTTATAGGTTCGTGTGGTATGGGAATTTTAGCTAATCACTGACCATATATTCATAGAAGCGTTTTTTTATGTACATAGTCTAGAAAAGGATTAAATTGTTTTAGGCTATCGCCATGAATTTACGATTTTGTGGACAAATGTCGTTCTTCTATCAAATCGAGATATACAGTGTGGTATGTGCTTGGAAAGAGGTTTGTATTGATAAGAAGTGGAAATTTCTATTGATGTGGTCATCTACTATGATTTTCTCCTTCTGACGAGTTATGCAATTTCCTGGAGTTGTTTGATAACATATATTCCATCATTACACCTGTGACAAACATATATTTATTCTATAAAAATTAAGTTACATTTTTCGGTACAAAAGAAGCTCCCGAGATATGAAAGATACAATTTTTAAATAACTATTTTTTGACAAATAAGAATTCTCGAAAAAGCTTGCTTTAATTTTTTTTTTTACTTTGCAGTTTTGATAAAAACATGGTAAGATCAAATCATATAACAAGAAATATAAGCAGTATATGTTCATTCCAACGCTGATGAATTAATGAACTAATTCTCAAATTTTAGACCCAGTTTGGAACCTATAGTTTTTTTTTATTTTCATCTAGGGGTCTTCGACAAAATCCAACGAAGAATCTGTAATGTGATCGATCCCGACTTGGCAACTCAGATACAGTCACTTTCTCACTGGTGCAATGTAGCTTCTGTGTGTCACTTCTACAAATACTTTCACTGTTTCTGCTCAGATGAACTTAACTCACTATATATGAATTTGCTCCAGCAATAAGATTAGCAAGTATGTCCCACCCGTTTACTGTGAAACCAATAAATTGTAAACGCAAATTCTACTCCATCAGGTCCTTTTCTCGCACTTCACGCCTGTAGAATTCCCTTGCGTTTACTTGATTTCCCGATAGCTACAATCTTCACGAATTCAAATGTAAAGTCAGTAGTCATCTCCTATCTCACTACGTTGTATACTCTCCCTAACGTCCACTCCTTTCCACTCTCATCAGTATTCTTTGTCCACTTCATTCAACTCTCATCAGTATTCTCATCCTTCTCTTCCGTACACCCTCTGTAACCTGTCACTCTTTCTCATGACTTAGTAAAAAAATTTACCCAATCTTCGGTTGAAATTTCTTATTTTTCTTATTTTTCGCAAAATTCAATTACTCATTTCCGATATTTTACAACTTTATTAGCGTCTATACAAATGTTATATTTTGTTTTCTTTCATTATATTGCCTGTATTGTTTAAATTAACTACACAATTTACAGCTTAATTTACCTATCGCTCTATTAGAGTTGTTACTACTATGCCTGCAACTTCTGATACATAGGTATATACGCTTTCAATATAATCTCGTAATAAAAACAATTTGACACTTGACATATAAAGATATGTTCATGAGACAATTCAATATTCGTAACTGCATCATTTTTATGAACTTTTTAAAATATAAATTTGTAGAAAACTCTAATATTTTTTTAATTTAAGAAAATATATTCTGCTTACAAAGCTGGTGATAAAAGGCAATCCTTTGTAGATTTTTTAACCCCACTTACCAGAGCAAAAGTTGATTTTTATAGAACAGAGAGAGCCTTATTAAAACAATTTGACCTTAAGAATAATGCAAACAAATGAGAAACCAGTGTACAGACGAAGGTCTTCGGAAGTATGTTTTATAGCCATATTGCATAAATGCGTGATATTCCCCTCTGTTTTGGGATGTGCTTCTGATTTTATATTTTGTGCATGCAACTGATAATGTGTTTTAATTCGGGGAGGGAATACGCTATTCTAAAAAAATCCGTGATGGCAAGTAATGATTTCCTATTCTTTACATTTTGGCTTTTTAAATTTCTTGACTTCCTTATCAGTAGGTAGCTTTGACGTAATATAAAAGACACTTTGAAGTTCGCCATTGTTGATATGAGTGGCACCTGATCCGGTCATATTGTCTCCTCCAAACCAATAGCGATATTCTTTTGGCGGTGATGACGGCTTTCTCAAATGAAAATTTTATTTTTATAAGTTTAATGTGTAGAATGTTTTTATCGCCTGGTTCACACTCCACCCACATCTATTGAACAGGTGAAGAGGCTCATCCCTTGTTTCCTGTTTAGGATGCGGTTTCCGGCTTTCTCTTTTCCGTTCTTTTTACCCTTACGTAGCCCCTTGCGCATCAGTGGCATTACCGCCTTGCTCGGGGTGATATGATTTTTAAAAAAAAAAAAAAAAAAAAAAAAAAAAAAAAAAAAAAAAAAAAAAAAAATATCTAGTGATTGTTTCTTATGAATATATTTGATTCTTTATATTAAAATGTTCTGAATTAGTTGGCGCATGTTGCATGGAATCAAACGCTTTTTGTCATATTATTATTAAAAGTTTTGATTTTTCAATGGGGAAAAGCGTATAAAAAAGTTTATATAGAACTCTTCTAGGGTAGCGAAGTGATTTTGAATATAAAAAATAAGACTTTTTATGAACTTGGGAAATAAAATAAATAAAATATTTCAGTAACAAAAAGAAAAGAAAAGTATAACTTTTGGTCAGTTACCAGTTTGAAAAAAAATCTATTTTTCTCAGGTGAGGTTCTGCTAGAAATGACTTTGCACTAAGTGTCCTTCTTATAGGTTAGGTACACAGTTAAGTATTGATAACCTGATAGTCAGCGGATACAGAAGTACGTGATGGAACCAGCTACATGTCATTCAAAACGTTTTGGTCAACCTTTGAAATAGTTTTTGATCACATCCCAGCTCTTCCTTACACTGAAATCGTATGCTATAGTTTGATACGAATACAAGACTCATGGTCGTAAAACAAACGTTCTAACCTTTGAAAAGTCATGAGTCCATCTTTTCTTGTTCTAGTCATGGGATATTGGTTGATTTATCTTTTTTATTTTACGGTTTATTAACTATTTGCAGGTTATTTAAAGCCGATGCATATTTAAGATATTTTGAATTCCCCTCTACATTATCCGGATTTACATATATGTTAAGACGGACGGTGCAACAAGCTAAAAAAAGGTATTTGCCTATATTTCTGGGATGAGGTAGTATTTACAGTATTTACATTATTCAGACTATTGTCCTCATCTTTTTTTGTCAACGATGTTTCAACCGTTGTACGCTCCGGCATTCTTCAGGGGATGAGAATTTCGAACCGAACACTTTATTACAATCGCTGGGGTATAGAACTCTATTTTTTTGCTTAGAGAATCTTATGGTAGTCATGAGTTATCTCCCTCTCTTGTTAACCTTTGCTGTAGCTCACAACAGCTTGGGTCACGTCACTGGAACTAACCAACGTTTATATCCACTGGACCATGTGTCCATAAGGACAAGAACAACTGAATTTTTGGGACATATAAACCTGATGTTCTGTTACTCTTTTCATTTAGCAGAGTTCATATTGCAAATTTTCAAGTTAGTTGTTTTCTCTAGTATTTATTGATGTTAATGGTTTTCTCTAGTATATTTTACCAGAGTTTATATTTCAATTTTTGTCACCAAAGATTTTCTCTAGCACTCTGTATTACTGGTTCCCATATTGTGTTCATTTCTATACTTGGTTGGCTTAGGATTTTTTAAGGATTTTTCCAACCTAGGACATGCAGACAATTGTCTGAACGTTACAGCAAGCTACCTTACATGTATGGTCTACATACATGTGAGGTATGTAGAGGTTTCCCAAAATAGATTTGATGTGGCTAGATGTAACCGGAAGTTCTATGTTAACGGTTTCTTTTCGCAAATTTTGCTTGGATAAATCTTCTCCGGCCCAATGTTTTCAGTCAATTTTAATCGTCAAAAATTTAAATGTCATTATCTTTTTAATGTCTTCTTGATTACTCTGCTTTTGTTTTTGCTCCTTAAAGTTTGTTTTCTAATTCTGTCAGTAACTAATTGGGGTGAATACAATTTAAAAAAAAAAGGATCCATTGGTGAGATTAGTTCAGAAAGATAATTCCGTATTCAATTTTTCCCTCTGTATCTCGACACATAGACCTACACACATATGATGGCTGCCATGTATTTGTCGAGTTTAACTGTCACAAGATATCATTTCAAGCCTCAATTGGGACTCTTCGTTTTTTGGGGCCGAGTTTCTTTAGAATGTAGACAAGCGTGGCCCGTCACATCCCCCTATCCCCTGTAACTTTTAACCCCTTTTCTATTAATATTTCTCCTGATCCCTGTACTGCAATACACTTGCTCAAGCCCACCAGTATGCCCCTCATTGCTTTCCTCTGTCTCTCTTTCCCTATATCTGTCCTGTAAGTATCAGATTCTCTAAGCTCTCCTTTTTCATTACGTGTCCGAAGAAATTCAGATGTGTCTTTCTTTCCGTTTTCATACTCTCCAAAACCTTGTCATTAATCACATGTTCTTTCATGGCACCCTCAGTATTATTCTGTCGAACCTCATTTCAATTGCTTCAAGTCTTTCCTTCGCCTTTGACGAGGTTGTCCAGTATTCGCAGCCTTATAGAAGTACGGATATCACATAACACTTTTTCTTTGTTTCCAATATATATTTTCTGTCTCTCAGGATTTTGCTTAGATTTTAGAGTGCGTCCTTGGCCATGTCAGTACGCCTTTGGGGCTTACGACATAAGAAATTCTTAATCCTGATTTTCTTTTCTCCGAGAAAGACGCTGTACAATGTCAAACTCACTACCTGTGAACTAGGAGAACAAAATCATTTTTTAATCCATTCACCCTAAGTGATAATGTCAGTAAGATGCAAGAAACGTCTCACAATCAGAGTAGAATTACATAGACTAAAGAGGGGACTGGAAATCTTCAAAATGCCGGGAAGAACTGTGAATCGGACGTTAAGGAAACTTTGATCCAGGGAAAATAAATAGAGTTTTAGTACAGATGCTAGTGGTGAAGTAGACTTTACAAGTAATCGAAAAGCCAATCCTAAATATGGAACAATTAATACATATCTCCTTCATTTCAAATTACCAGGGAGGAGTTTAAACCGGACGACAGGCAAATCTATCTACTCATAGTAATATGAGTAAAGGATCATTATAATATTACTGACAGTGTCTCTTTATTTGAACCCATGAATTCAATGAGATAATTATTATCAATCCAGGGCGATCTAAAAAACATGATAAAAAAATATATATCCTGTATTTATAGCTTTAATAGTGTTGCACATGAACCCTTTCTACATTATTCTCTACTTCCAGTGAATAAACCTAGCTAAAACTTGAGAGTGTAATTTTCTGCTGTTTTGAGACGATGCTTTGAGTATGATTTCGATACTTCATTCAACTAGCTTCCAATGTTTATTCCAGAGTTTTTTCTTTTGTCTATATAAAGAATAACAATTTTTGTAGCTTCAGCCAATGTCTAAAATCAATATCTTTAGATTTTCTGGGGCGCAGTTTTAGTTTTCATTCCATTGTAAAACTCAGAACTTTGTGCAATCAAGAAACCTTTCTGGAATGCATGGATCCAACCCTACAATTCTGACCACTAATCACATACAAACATACTTCACCTTTGGGCACAAATGAATGTTGGATTGCGTTTGATAATAACGTCTAATATACACAACTAGCTGAGAACTACGATTCGGGCAGTTTCACATCAAACTGAGTCTTAATTAGCGAAGGAGAATTACTTTAGCCTGAACTAATGTCAACTTAACATCCTCCACAGCGCTTACACATGAAACATCCCGAGAGATTAATTTATAACAGCATATTAGCTGATTAACGTTTCGTATAATATTATTAGAGTTTAACTGCGCAAATGTAGAACAGTTCCGTTGGCGAAGAACATTTAACTTCTGTAGAGATTAAAAGGGAAAAGTAATTCTAAAACTTCCTGCCATTTGTAAAAAATAATTTTTTTTTAGCTTCAACAACATTTTTGTTTTATGTAGAAGTTACATCTAGCAAAACTCAAGAGGACAAGTTTTGCTAACAGCGTCAGTATTGCTGATTAATACAAAGGATACATGTAGATCACAGCTGACATTAGTCTTTATCTAAAAAGATTGCCGAAATAGCATTTATATTTGTATCATGTATTAATAAAGAAAATAGAAATGTGTTAATTTTAAAGCGTTTTAAACAATGTTTTCTTTTTTCATTGATGTAGCCAAGGGAATTTTGTCTGTTGCCTTTATCCACCATCAATTTTATGGCTTGAAAACTTTTGCTCTGCAGTAATTATTGTTAACTTCCAGTGAATAAATTTAGCTAACCCTTGAGAGTATAATTTTCTGCCGTTTTGGGCCGATACTTATGACTATGTTTTACGTAATTTACTCTGGCATCTACGCATCGTTCATTCAGCAATGAATTAGAACACTCTCAGCTACTGGGCGTGTATAATGATAATATACACGCTAAAAAGTCTACCGAGCGCCCGTAGCTCAGAGGTAGAATCGCCGACTGACGCCAATTCAATCAGCTTCATTCCTGGGTAAAAAGCAATGGGATACAGCGAAACAGATCTGTCGGCGGATGACTATATATACGGTGTATCAGAATACTTTTACAAACCTTGGGGGCGACTTGCTCACATGAAAATAAGAACAAAAGTTTATATAAATATATTTTTGCAAATTCTAATACATAAAGTGCTGGTGTTAGTAAAACAGTGCTCGATGTGATAAAAGAGAATTGTTTAGTATATATTGCTGGTTATATATATTATTTCTCACCGTTAGCACGACTCAGGTATAACGTAATCTTTAGTTTTTGGGTACAGAAAGACCGTAAGAATCATTAAAATTTAAATTATGTAACGGTCAGTCTTTACTCAACACGTGAAGGTTGTATTGTCCCTGAAACTCCGAGTGCTACCAGTGAGTGATAATGTATATATATATATATATATATATATATATATATATATATATATATATATAGTATCTTTGGTACTTTATAAGATTAATTCCATTAATTCCACAGGGGATTAGGTCCGCTGAGAACTCAATGTTAGAATGTAACAGATTATTATAATGAAAATAAATTGGAAGTTTTTATAAATTCATTGGTAATAGCTTATTTCGCGGGGCTCTTACAGAGCACTCATCAGAACAAATTTAAGCAACATTAAATGGGTTAGATTTATCCAGACAAAATGAATCATCAGAAAAAAACGTGGTGAAAAAGTTAGATTTACAGTGTTAGTTATTATTGGCGACTGTATGTTATTTTTTGGACCAAGGTCATCATGTTTTCTGGGATAAAATACAGACGCCAGTAATAACTAACACTTTAAACCTAACCCCCTCTTCCAGATTTTCCCATGATTCTTTTTTGTCTGGATAAGTCTAACCCATTCATTGTTGTATGAATTTGGTTTGATGAGCGGTCTGCAAGAGCACCACAAAATAAGTTATTGCCAATAGATTTATAAAAACATCCAACTTATTTTCATTATATATATATATATATATATATATGAAATATTTTTCCATGACTAACTTGAAAAATTATCTCAATAAATGCAGTATTTTTATGATTTCATGTAAACATAGAATTCCTGATAAAACCTCTTAATCATCTAGAATATCTCAAAATTATCTTTGTAAGTATTTCTGTTTTTTAAAGACTGGCACCTTATAGCAAGTAGGATTTATTTGAATTTATTGATTTCATATGCACAGAAAGGTAACTCTTAATTCTGAGATATGTTATATTGCCAATCATTTTTAACAAATAAGATTATTTGCAATATTACAAATATTGCAAATATATATTTTTTCACGTCTGATATTCGAAAAAATTTTAAACATTTCATAATGTTTTTATTTTATAACTCTGCTCATAAAAAAGAAAAAAATATATATATACTCTCATTATGATTGTGATCTCTAGAGCGGAATTTTTTTAAAAGTTACCACTTTCGCAATTTATGCAATACTCTCTAGCAATGAATCGACTGTGATTTTCGGTGACTGGCGTGTGTATACCCCTCTTATATACAACCCTAAAATTTCCATTCTCTAATTTCATGCGCCTATGGCTTAGGGATTAGCGACTCTGACTGACACCGGATAGGTCAAGTTTTGATCCCGGCCAGCAGCAAGTGGATGCCTAACCACACTGATGAGAAACAGGTTTGTATGTGGATGACGAATATATTATGCTCTCAGTAAAAATGACAGTTATAATTTCCACAATTTATGCATTACTCTTCTGC
Organism: Ascarosepion bandense; assembly: GCA_037127315.1. Classification (NCBI taxonomy): domain Eukaryota; kingdom Metazoa; phylum Mollusca; class Cephalopoda; order Sepiida; family Sepiidae; genus Ascarosepion; species Ascarosepion bandense. The sequence continues at coordinate 1,199,029 of JBBBDQ010000791.1, read as the reverse complement.
AATGAATTGAGTTCTTTCGGTGTGTGAAATGCCCCGCTAATATACAACACTAAAATTTCACTTCTTTGATTCCATACGCCTGTGTCGTGAGGGTTAGCGACTCCGACTGACACCGAATAGATCGAATTTTGATCCCGGCCAGAAGCAAGTGGGTGTCTAGCCACATTTATGAGCTGTGATACAGAAAACAGGCTTGTATGTGGATGACGAATATATATATATATATATATATAAAGTAGAATCCGTGAAATTTAGTAAGGTAAAGTCCAATAGAGACAGACTCCAAAGAAAATTCAATGTGAAAATTTATTGCGAAATGTAACAGAGTATTATCATCAAGAAACAAAAATAATAAAAAGTTTTATTCTTTTTTAAAAATTTTTTTTAATTTTTAAAATCTCTTAATCATTAATTCTTAATTATTATTAATTTTAAGTCTCTAGATTTTATTTTCTTTAGTACCACGCTAATATTACTAAAATAATATATGACTATTATCATTAAAATTAAAATTAAATAGAAAATCTAATAATTATTTTTCGAGCCTAATTCAACCTCTAATTTTTAAATTCTAAACTCTAAAACGGACAACGAGCAGCTCAGGTGGGAGTTAACTCTTTCACCAACAAAGATTTTTGTGGATCTAGGTCAAAGACGCTGCTAAAATTTTATACGTTAAGTTAAACCTCCTTTCCTCTCATTCTGTGCTTCTACTTTTGGTTCTTTCTCTTTGCGCTTTTTAATTTTTAAAATTTTTCTCTCGCTTTACTATTTCACGTAACTTCGTCTGGATAAATTTGAAAAATTCATTGTTTTATAAATTTCGTCTGAAAAGTGGTGGAGCAGCAAAATACAGTATTAGCAATGGATTTGTAAAAATATCTAACTTGTGTTTCTTGATTATATATATATATAATGATTTATTTGAACATTATACTTCATCGATACTCGTATTTAAGTAGACATACTGTTTATAATCAAACAGTATTATACATTTATTTCTACCAGAAAGAATATTTACGAAAAATCTTTGTTACGAGAATGTGTGTCATTCGACAGGATGCGAACCTGCGGCCTCTATCCACTATGACACGCCAGATCAATTGGTCGCTTCCACCATGTAGATAATCTTTGTTAATTTCTATAATATATATATATATATATATATATATATATATATATATATATATATATAAATACATTTTTAACTTACAACTTTTAGTAGTTTTCATATATATATATATATGAAAACTACTAAAAGTTGTAAGTTAAAAATGTATTTTTTGACAGTATTTATTTATTTTTATTATTATATATATATATTTGATATTTCAAACCGGCCTCGGTCTTTCATCAGAAACAAATGATTTTAAAATTTAAACTAGAAGCGTCCGTCGCGAGAAGCGTCCGTCGCGTGATGTAGAAAGCAATAGAGTTTGAATATTTTTAAACGTAAACCTAACTCTAATAATACTTTTAAATGTTGTTTTAAAGAAAAATATTTAAGTGTATCAAAAAAATGTTTAACTATTGAAATATTTATACAGGTTCAAAATACCTAAGTCCCTATTTAACCCTAGCCTATATGTATTTAATTTTAAAATCTATTATTTTTCTTTCTTTCTGCGTGAGTATGTGGAACTAAAATCGGAATCTATCAGTAAACATTTGCAGTTTTCTAATGTGTCCTCATTGACTGAAGTGTTCAGCTATGGGAGAATAAGGGTTGTTTTGGCGTATGCTTAGTTTATGATTATTAAAACGGAATCTAAAACTGTTTCCAGATTCATAATAGATGTATTGTCAAATATTCTACAATAACTATACTGGGTAGAAGAATTATTTACAGCCGAATACAGACATGCCATGCATAAATGAATAGATTAAAGAAATAGTCTGACTGAACACGTGATGTATGACAGGATGCATAAGATCTAAAATTGGAACCCTCATAATGAAAACAGAACAATGATTACAGAGAAAGAACGAACTCACCAGAGAACTGTTCTGTAAAATAAGAGTTGAAGAACGTATAATGAGTAAAATCATGGTCGGATGGGTCGTATTAATATCTTAAGTAAGATTCGCACCGGCCAAGATAAAGAAAAAAGAAGCAAGATGTCCAGGTGTGATCTTAATAGAGATGGCGACAGACTTTGAACTTTTCGGGTTTGATATTATCAGTGAAATGATAAATGAAATAAGCCTTGTGTGATCAATCTTCTTTGCGCTTCTAGAGAAACCAGGTTCAAATGAACTAGAACTCTATCAACATGTCAGCTCGATAAATAAACTAATTTGTAAAATTACAGAAGGTGGTCATTGATTAGAATCAATAATAACAAGAAGATGCGTAATTAAGTTTTGCCCATCTGTGCCCCTCTGGCCACAACTGTGCTCAGCTTTCTAAGAAAATAATTGTCAGGATTCTAATGAACAGAGCTCGAAGCAGGACAAGTCCCGAAATAATGACAGTGCAGCGTGGCTGTGTTAATGACACTGAATGCATTTAATGCAATGTTCCTGATAAAAGCGAGCATTAGAAATGGAAAAAAATTATATAAATGATCATAGATTATATGAATTCATATAGAAATCCTCAATGAATTGAGAAATCTTGACCTACACGGATAAGTGACACATAAATTTTATTTGGAATAAACATTTAAAATTCGGAGAAAAAATTTTGATTTCCTGGTATCGATATCAAATAAGTTTTTTTCGTCCTAAACTGAATTTTGAAGGCTAAATAAGTCCTCTGAGTAAATAGCTGAGACTAAGAACGACAATTATACCTACTTAGAGCCAAACCTGAAGCAAAAACTAAAATAAAAGGGCTGAAAAAATACAGACATACAGGCAGATAAACAGACACACGCACACAAACATCTTGCCTTATATATATATATATATATATATATATATATATATATATATATATATATTATCGATTTTCTGCACTATTGTAAGAACGGCAACCTTGAAACTTCTGAATATCGTTTCTTATGTCTTTGTCAATGAGTGTATCAAATTTGATTAAAATCGGACCATTCCTTCTATAACCTGATATTTTTGATTAGCAATTTTCGGGGGTACCTCGAGACAAAACCTAGCTAAGAACACTCGAAGACACTTATAGTACAACTGTGTAAATTTTCAAGAAAATCGGTTCAGTTCACCCTTTACAAATCGCAAGAATCATTAAATGTAGATCGTTATTGAATGAGATGTTTGGTATGTACGAAACCGGAGGAGGTACAAAGTGACAATTATGAGGTTATAGTTGATAGTTATTTATTGTTACAAAACTTGAATATATTAGTATGTTAGTGGACAAAGTATCATCCATGTATGTATCCAGCCTTTGAGATTTCACTCGCCCAATCGACTCAGTTGATTAAAAAATTAATTGGACGATTAAAGTTTATTGCTTTATTCGCCCGCGGTCGATTAAAAATCTCACAATGAAACGTGTCCCTTCAAATTATAGAAAAAGAAAATCTGATTCCTTTTGCAACCTAAAAGTATTGAAGATTCATAAGTTACTTAGAATGACCTACAATGGCATTATTGAACACTTTGGTCTTATTCATGGCGCCTAATTTACGTCGAAATGTATGGGTAAACAAAAGACAGTTACATCCCACAATCATCATCTGACAAATGCAATTTAAATTGACAAGCTCCTCTCTCGCTTTTATCGTCCCGGTCAGTGTAAACATTCGTTTAATTAACGCTTCCAGAGTCTCTGCCACCCAGATTATAGACGCTTAGAGATTTTTAGAAACTCATTTGGAAAAATTATTATCCTTGACTCACCATCGATATTTCATCCACGCTTGCGAAACGTAAAAACAAACATTTGAAAAAAAGAAAAAAAATACGCATACTTCTTTTTAACCACGCACCAAAAAACGAATTATACAAGTACTTTTTTTGTAGAAAATCGTTTAGAAAGTTAGATTTGTTTTTCTTTTATCATCTATGAGATGGAGATTGTAGTCAAACAGAAGAAAGAAACTACAAATGTAGGTACCTCCACTCATTTTGCCAAACATAACAGCATATCATGGCGTTAAAAGGATCAAACATAATAAAAACAAAGTTTTATCATCAAAATGTGTATGCTATTATTAAGAGAAAAGATTCAATTTTGTTGTTATTATTTAAAAAAAAAATTAAATCCTTTCCAACACGTTCGAAATTTGAATTAAAATTCCATGTGTTGTTTTCCGTCAGCAATTCACGTAAGATAGATATTAAGAAAATAGATTCGTTCGTGTAAAAGGATTTTGGGGTGAGTAATTTTTCCCTCGCCCTCGACCGCCGGTCGAGTGATTTCTTTTGCAAATCTCAAAGGCTTGCGGAAAGAAACCTCAGCTGTAGAACGCACGTATTACCAAAGGATACGTAAGGAATAAGGATGCTTCCATTATGTGGACGTAGCAAGTGTTATTGAATGAGGATGCGAGAAAAAATATCCTTGACGTCGATCAAGGGACAAGGATTAAAAAGTCAGACTATAACTGTTGACATTGCATTTAAATTTTTGAAGATCAAAGTTGAATGTAAAAGCATGAATCTGGAAGAGTGTTTCACAAGCGAGAAATGCGAGAGAAGAAAATATTAATATTGAACTTTCGGCTACATTTAGTCACTATAACAGTCATATCCCGAGATATGGTGGTAATCTATTACTGCGTTTAAATTCACAATGTCAATGTACCACAGGAGAAATTCAGAATCAAAGTCAATGATAACATTCGACGAATGGCGATATATTTTGTGTAATATTATCTGGTTTTTATACCAGTTTCAAGCCACTAAATTTACCAAATGCTTAGAAAGAGATATAGCATAGGAATGTGTGAACGGACACTTTACTTCAAAGAAAGGAAAGCAAAGAAAATTAAAATAAAACATAAAACTTAAATAGAGGATAAATAGCTGTTTTTGATTTGTTGATGTTTGAGTCTTTGTTAGTTTCAACACAAGACGATAGCACAATTTCCAATGCATCAGAAATTATCAAAGTTTCACCTGCATTCGCCCAGAGTTCTGCGATTCCGAAAATATCAAGTTATCTGTATAGAAAAGCTGAAACACTGGCACTAAAATTATTTTTTGAAGTACAAGGTGCAATAGATAAATTGTCGTCTAAGCAACACAAATATGAAAATAACGCTAACAGCTCATAAGTCTAGAAGTGGTTGTTGTATTCCAGACATTGTCCTAAAGAAATGTGTCACTGAACTCTTTCGTGTTCTCTCCAAACTCTATGACTCTTGCCTCGATGTATCCTGTTTTACTGCTTGCTGAAAGTCCTCCTCTGTCGTTCCTGTTTTTAAAATTACTGGGCAGCCCTTTAACCCCTCTAAGTATCACACTATCAATCTCAGATCATTTTTGGACAGTATTCCAGGCTATGAGCAATGCAGGATTGGTTCATCATCATACATCTCACAAAGTGGAAACCGTACTGACAAGCAGTACGGCCTTCGCTTAGCCAGATCTACTGCTGATGCGTTAACAGCCAACTCTGAATATATATACCAGGCTCTTGATAAGAGCGGTTAAGCCCTGGATATCCCGAAGGTGTTTCACAGGTTTTGGCATGCTGGCATTCAGCACATGCTACACAGCCAAGGTATTTCTGAACGATTGTTCAATATAATCCAATCATGTCTATCAATTCGTGAAATAAATGTTTTGAATGAGCATGCTTCCAGATAGTTTCCTACATTTCAAGGCTCTATCCTAGATTCCACGCTTTTCCTGGTCCTCATCGACCAACTTCCTGATGTAATCAGTTCATAAGTAGGCATCTATGCGGGTGAAACTACCATTTACTCCCTTCTCAGTAACAATTCTGCCAAGGCTGATAAGGTAAAGCTCGCTGCTGCTCCTGGAAAAGACACGCAATCTGTAATGGATTGGGGTAGTAAGTGGCTGGTAAATTTTAATGCTTCCAAAACGAAGTTGCTCTATTTTAACCACGGCAGACAAACTTTCCAACCTTTCATCAGTATGGACGACACGTGTCTTACAGAAAGCAACACACTGCGCATTCATGGTCTCACTTTGTCAACCGACATCGAACATCGAATTATTGACTATATCTACTGCTAATGTGATTGGGGCTCTCAGTCGGAACAGAAAGTTTTTCCCGTTATAATTATCTTTCAGATTTATAAATCGACCATTCATCCGTGTACTGTTGTATATCTATGGTAGGGTACAACCGCTATTCATCTCGGGGTTATAGGTAAAATCCAAAATAGGATCTGAAATGTAATCGATCCTGATATAACATTTTGAAATCAGTCACTTGCTTACCGATGGGATGCGGCTTCCCTCTGTGTTTTCTATAAAATACTCTTCTACAAATACTTTCAAAGCTTCTTTGACGAGCCTCGTTTCCTGGTGACCACACCAAGTTAATTTACTCGTGTTGCTAGATTGGTAACTAGGTCCCGACCTTTTGATGTCAAAATAATGAATTGTTACCCCTACTTCTACTCAATGAGGTTCTTTTCTTGCCTGTGGATCTAACTTCACTATACTTGCTTCGTTAATATGTACAGTCGACAAAAGTTTAAATGCAACGTAATTATCGATTTTCTATGTTCGTAATTCCAATATTTATCTTCTCCTTTCTTTGACATCCACAGTGACTTATTCATTCTTTCTTTTCTTTCCTTTTCTCTCATTGTAACCCCACTGTACACCAGTGGTGGTACTGTCTTCCATGAGGTGAAAAGTATAATTGCTCTCTTATTTTTTGTATAAATGTACCCAATGAACTTTTTGATTAAGCCAATAATTTCTGATTGCACTCGACCTTTAATTTTCTTATTAGTTAACAAATTGAACAAATGTTTCATTTGGTTTTATTTACAATTTTGGATAAACATTGGTTTTTCTTTGATTTGTTTGACATTTGGATGTACATATTTAATATTAGACGGACCATTTCTTTTTGTCAAAAAGAGCTTTTAATAAAATTAAATTTACTACTAATTTAAATGTCAATACAGTTAGAGTGAGAGACATTCAGGTTTTATATATTTGACATCTAATCAATATATAAGGACATTGACTTTAAAATTGAAGCAAAGCTTGCATCTGATGGTAATCTGTATTGCTGAAATGTAATCTTGTTGTTATCTCTAGTTATTGTACGGTTGCAGTTAATTGCTTGGAATAAAACTGTAGCTCCAACTACAATTAATTGCAATTGCAGCAGTTCTAGTTGAAAGGGTTATTGTAATATATATATATATATATATATATATATATATATATATATATTGAGTACACTAAATCTAAAATTGAGCCACCACTGACCGGTGTTTCACACAAGGGATCGTCAGAGCAAGGCTAAGAAGTTAGATTAAAAACGGCAAATATATAGAGCAAATATATAGAGCTCAAAAGAAGAAACCAAATTAAACTAACTTCATATACAACACGAGACTGCCGGAAGTGACCATTGATGGGCAGCCATTCTTCAATCTGCAATTACATTTAGGTTTAAAATTAGACTTTTCGTTTTTTTTTATTTACTTTTATTAATCCCGTTAATTGTTTTACCTATATATATATATATATATATATATATATATATATATATATAATTATATGCATACACTTTATATATATATATATATATATATATATATATATATATATAAAGTGTATGCATATAATTATAAATATCAGGATATATATGCAATTTGTTATATATATTATATTATTTATATATAATATATGCTCAGTACTTATTTAAAAACACTCAATATCAGTGATAGAGCTGACATATTTATATAGATACGTGTGAGTTTGAGACCCTGGGTTTCACGCTCCTGCGATATCCGGTCAGAAACTCGCACATATATATATATATATATATATATATATATATATATATATATATTAGAAATAATGGAAACTTATAAGTTATTGGTCCACTGTTTGTAGTTACATACTTCTTTTGTAAAATTGCTTGATACTTAGTAGTGCTTTATATATAGTAATATTTTATCATAAGTGTTTGTAATAAAAACCTAGTTTACTTCAACACGAGAATCGTTGTCTTTCGATCCTTGCTTATTAGCACCTGGTCAGGCAGGTAAATATTTTTTTTCAGTTAGGAAGCATTATATATAGAAACTTAAAATCAGCCCAATTGTTACCATATCGAGACAATTAAGGTGGGGAAGTTCGGAGGGTATGTCTTAATAAACTAATACATAGCCAAGCCATGAGGGATAGGAGGAATTAGATTATAAGGGTGGGGGTTGTAATGAATTGAAATGACATGAAAACTCAGAAGCCTTCGGAGTCAGTACTGAAACATTTGGTGTATACATATGTATCTTAGCATGTCTGCAAATGTATAGTGTGTATCTGTGAAACGATTACATGATCTTCTTTAAGTTATTTATCACTTAAACGTCATAAAAATGGGAAGATGTTGAAAATATAATTTGCGTCAAATATATGTAGTCAACATACGTTAACCGAAAATACTTAATATATTAATATATCTAGTTTAGTTATATTATATAAGAAAATAAATGAACTATACTTAAGTGTATATATTAGACAATGATGGCAAATGGAAATTACTTCTCTACGTTTTTTTAGAAGGTTTAATTTTGAGAGTTTAATAATTTGCAATTTTCCTGTATGTATAAAAAACATGACTCATTTAAAGGTTTACAAGTTCTGTTTTTTTAATATTTTCAGTTTTAAGATTTTTAATGGTTTCTTTTAATTGAAAGTAATGTGCTATTGTGATAAGTCTTATTATTAAAAGATGTGTTAATGATAGACGGTTCAAAATGGGTTCTTGGTAATTTTTTTCTTTTTACTGTAAGATTTTCTATGGTAGAAACTATATAGTCTGTTAGAAATTTCTTTTGTAATAAACCTTCAATTAGTTTTGGACAATTGAAACTATTTTTATTGTAATCATTAACTTTTTTTAGGATGTTGTTGATTGCTTAGGTTGTTATATTAGTTTAAAATTCTATTATGTTTTTATTATCTTCTCAAGGTTATCCCCAGCTTTTGTGTTGCAGTAAACTTTGTTTTTATTATAAAACATTATAATAAAAAATATTATATATATATATATATATATATATATATATATATATATATATATATATATATATATATTAATAGTTGTTAAAACGGTTTATAGTATATATAGTATGTATGTATATATATATATATATATATATATATATATATATATATATATATATAATTGTGCAAAATTATGAATTTACGCCTATGATATCAGAATGTAAGAAACGGTTTACGCGAATTCATTTTCGTTTTGGACACAAATTATTACAATGTTCTGTATGTCCGAGAACATTCAGCAATCTTTTTCAATCCATGATTTTTTTTACTTTTAAATAAATGTAGAGATTGTATAATATACTGATGTAGAATTGTAGATATATTTTATTTTCTAAATACAGTCAGCACATTATTACTGTCTTCATAGTTCCGTTTACTTACTTTTCTGACAGCTACAATCCCCAAAATGTACAAGCAACGTCAATTGCCATCTTCTGTCTTCTTGAATCTCTTTGATCTTTTATCTTTTATTTAAAATCCTCTCTACCCATTTTTCCCTCACTATAAACCCATGGGCACGATCGACGGTCCCACCTTCTGTGTGTAGTAACGCAACTGATTTTCAATTTTGATTTCACATCTAAACCTCCTCAGTGAACGACGAAACAATATAATTTGTCTTACTGTTCCAACACATTTGGAGTTAACCCTTTATTCATGTGAACATATATTTACATGCACACGCATATGAAAGTATTAGCGTACATATACAGTGCGATGTCTAAATTAAATGAAAATAACACAAAAATCACCTTTTAATAGATATTTCTACTGAAATTATCTTAAAATTCTAAAGATTATATTTACACTATAAAATTGATGTTGGCTTTTACCACAGCCTCCAGACGACTTCGGTAACTTCTGCATCTCTTCTGGGCTGTCTCTTTAATTAAGGTCGTGATTGTCGTCATAATCTTTGCCTTCAGTTCATCTTTGGTGTTACCAACTGTTTTGTTGGTCTCTCTCTCAACTTCACCTCACACATAATAATTAAGGGATTGCAGTCTAGAAAGTTAAGTAACCAGATGTAAGGAGTGGTGTGGTCGCAGATATGGCCTGACTAGTTTCTCCTGCTTGAATTACATAGGTTGGTTATGTTGTCGGACAAGGGATATTTCCAGTAGTCACTCTCTTAACTCAAAAGAGCACTATCTCCTGAAAGCACTTGAGGGAGCTTCCGTATTGAGTCTGTGGTTCTGTGGGAAGATGAATAGAGGTATAACATTGCCATCACTAATGATCACTCCAAACACCTTCGTAATCGCCATTAGACTCATCTAACTCTTTCCGAATACTCTACAGTGTAGTCCTCACATTGACAATCAAATACACTGAAATATTCGTATGGAAGTTTTCGGCGCAAATGTCATCAAAAATTTAAAATCATGCCGTTTTTAAATTTTTGATGAAGTTAATGGTGCTCTTTTTCTCAGAGACGATGCCCAACGGACCCTACTATATTGTGCAGTTGATAAAATAAAAACAAATTACGTGCATGTGCGAAACTAAAATTATAAAATTGAAACAATTTCACCATGTGTGTGTGTGTGTGTGTGTGTGTGTGTGTGTGTGTGTGTGTGTGTGTGTGTGAACTTAATGTACACTTATGAAAACTTGGGTAAGTCTTGAAAGTCCTGCAGCCATTTTGTTAGTATTCAAAATTTACATGTCTGCATTAATTCTATGCATATTGTCTATTTCATGTTTATCTCCGCAAATCTGAACATAAATTACATGACAAAAAGATTTGCCATAAGCGTTTGGAAATCTGCAACCGATTCGTTTTAAAACAGTAAATCATGAACAGCTTTGAGAGGAACAAAATGGCTCGGTAACACTCGCATTTATAATAAATCATTTTCACTCGGACAATGAAATGCTAAGATTTGACAACGTTTGTATGAATCAAATTTACGACTTGATTTTTGTTACATCAAATCTTTTTTGGCGCCACTCCGCTTAAGTAATTTAGTCAGTATCTGATTATGATTTAGTCACACGTTTTTGGATACATTCATTTTCTGTTTTTATTGTTTTAAGTTCACGTAAAAATATTTTAATCATTTCACCCAAGTAAAAGAATAGAAGACACTAAAATGCAAAGGATTACTGAGGATGAAAGACACAGATAGGACAATAAAAAAACAATATTCAAAGAGACAAAAATCTTGCTTAACATTGCATATGTTTTAGTAGTTGACTTGAAAACAGAAAATCGAAATATAGTTTCATAAGTTCAGAAGAAGAAAATATTAGCATAGAACTTACACATATTAATTACCACAAGGAAGTTATGAGGCATACTTGCCTATACAGGGCTACGCTTATGTTTAAGAAGTCAATGTTTGAAAGAGTTAAGCTGATCTGAAATCTCACCATGAAAATATTTATAGAAACTGCAAAAAAGAAAATTACGTTTAGATAATTGGAAAGTGACTGAAATCGAGATAGCAATTCATGACCGATATTGTTGCAGATTCTTCGTTAGATTCAAAAGTTTTTCACCCTATAGTAAAAGCATCAGACAACTTTTGGCATTAATATTCGATGAACAAATAAATGGTAAACGTCTAAATGTGAACGATAGATTCTAGCAAGAAAAATTTATGAACCGACATTCCCACCAGCAGAATTAGAAATTGATTCAATATGACCGTTCAACCTCATGTAAAAAGACCAAGAAGTCACAAAGCGTTTCTATACTAGAGGTTAGCATTAGCCATGTTGATAATCGGTAAAAAAAATTATTAATGTAACTTATAGAGAGCAGATTCATTTCGGATGCATTAAAATAAAAAAACACTTCTTGCTTAAGTTAGCAAAAGATTAATGGTGATTTTAGAACACATTGTCTACTTAGATTAAATATTATTTTAATTTTCTCTTTTCCTCGAATAATTTAAACAAAATGTTGTCATCAATCGTTTAGCTTTTTAGCAAAATCTATTATCACTATATTTCTTTGAAAATGATTACAAAGCTTGAAGGAGAGTCTGCCGCCATGTTTTCTGTAAGTATCTAGTATTGTCCAATAGTCGATTCAAAAGGATGTGAAGGACATCTTTAAGGAGACGTTGCATTTATTCGCGGGAGATTGCTTGTCACATTAATCTAGAAATTTCCATCAAATTAGCAGACAACAATTTTATTTCCTCGACGTATGTCCTGCACAATGTACATGTCTCTTGCTAAGCGTAATACTTTTGCGATCTTGTGGGCTGTGCTTGCTACATTGTCAGATGTCGTTTACACTGAGAATGGCACCAAAGCAGATTTGATTGAAACATTCAAAGACAAATGTAATAGTAAGAGAGGAGCAGTGTTTCGGTATAGACTTGAAATATGTTCACTATGAGAAGATTAGACATTTCCAGCTTCACTTTTTCTAACACTATTCTTAAAAAAACACTCTTGACTGGTTCTCGAAATATTGTTCTTTATGTTGTCTAAACTGCGGTTTGTGATATGTTAATGTCCAGATACAACGCATTTCATATTGAAAGGGCATAAATACATCATGAGGGCATCTCGACGCGGTGCAATAGTTAGCAAGATGGTATTACTAGAACAACTGAGTAGTTAGTATGATTCTAACTGGGTGCCCTTTACTGTTGGCCTTGTGTCAGTCTAAGCTACATTTAGAAATTCGTCATAAATATCACATAAGGCTTTTTGTGTTTTATAGAATCAGCTGTAACAACTGAAAAATCCAGATTTCAAATTCAATCTTCAAATTTGATTTGTTCTTTTTTGTTTTGAATATCATAGGTAATCACAGATTGGTATTAAATGTCTGAGAGAAGATTTGCATTCTGCTTTGACACCTGGATAGCTTATATGGTTTCCGTTAGGTGTTTGTTTCACTCAAACTTTCAAAGAATGTTTCAGTTTGATTTTGCAGTTTAAACCGCTTTCTCGTTATTTTATTTATCTTATTTTTTTATGATGGAATATTTTCTTTGGTTCAAAAAAGATCTCAAGTACAAATTGGAAATCTGTGCTTAGTTGACATTCTGACTACATTTCTTTTCGTTGGAGGTGGAATTCGCTGATCAGATTCTTTGGGACTCTATTATCTTTCATTGGCTTCAGAATGGGGACAACATACAAAACAATAATCAATATATCTGTAGAATTGGAATATGCTAATGCGGAACACGTTTTATTGTTACCCGTCTTTGTACCAGAATGTGCCTTTCAAATAGTTGTTTCTTTGAAAAGTCATAATGACATATTCTAAGAAAGATCTGCATAACATTCCCACAACATAGAAAACTACCTTGTTCTAAGCCTATACAGTATACCAGTTGAGTCGAAATCAGATTTACCGTATCTACTCGCGTGTAGTTGGCACCAGTAGATAGGTCGCACCATTTGTTTGGCGTTGTTAAGTAGGAATATTTGCGGTTGACACGCTCATAAGCCGCAGCATAATCAAAGGAATTAAAATAAATTCCATAAACTACATTTTCCTTGTGTGGCACTATATACACGTAACCCAACAAAATTATGAAGATTAGTTCAATTATTATGCTAAGTATTTTAATTTTTATAGATTACTTTCATAAAGATTACAATCTGCAAATCTTGATTAATTAACGACATGTTTCAGATATCCTGGCCGGAGGCAAGTAGATGTCTAGCCACACTAATAAAGCAAAACAGGTTTGTATGTGGATGACGAATATTATGCTCTTATTACGATTGAGTACTCTAGAGAGAATAATTTGAAAAAAAAACAGTTAACATATATATATATATATATATATATATATATAGTGTGTATCAAGGCAGCAAATAATTTTCTAAACATATGCTGTTAAATATAAGAGACAATGAATGTCTATTATGTTTAATCATGAGCCGTTCTAAACGTCATATTTTGACTTTAATTTCAGTTGAAAACAAAAACCAACATTCTCCAACATTTGGATATTTTTTATTAATTTCCTTCTAAGCTTTAAATCCGGACATAGCACATTACATCGCATTTGACTACATGGTTTTGTTGTCATTTCGCACTATCATGCGGTATGACGTCATAAAATCGCATTGCAAATTTAAGAACTGCGTTTATTAATATTTGGTAACTATTGCCGTTGCCAAGCGGAGTTTTATGTCAACACAAAATAAAATCGTCGGTGATGGTAGATGTTCTTGTATTACAGTCTAAACAACCTCTCTGAAGATGGCTCATGTGAGCCGAAAGCTTAGAAAGAAATTAATAAAAAATTATCCAAATATTGGAGAATTTTTGTCTTTATTTTCAACTGAAATTAAAGCCAATATACGACGTTTAGAACGACTCATGATTAAACATAATAGGCATTCATTGTCTCTTATATTTAACAGCATATGTTTAGAAAAAAAATATATTGCAACTTTGAGTACTCAATGTTTTCCAACAGATGTCGTTGCCAGTACTGCAAGTTTCCAATGTAGTTTCCAATGGTAATGCATCTATAAGGAAAGACTATAAGCCAGCTTGACATGTCATTTTTCATTTCACCCAAATGTAAATAAGTTCGTTTTTTTATAACGTTAAACATGTCATAGTTTTTTGCCAAAATAAGTGTATTTGTGGGGAATTTTACTGCACTGAAAAAGATCTGAAGCTGAAGCACACAGAATTCATGTTGAGGCTGACGGAGACCATGCTCTGTCGGAAATGACATGCAGATATATGTATAGGCACATAAAAATAATTATTTTGATGTCGACATTGAAGAATGGTCTGGCGCGCCTTAAAAGTTGGAAGACGGGGTATTGGGAGAATTAATTCATGATGACTCATGTGAAGCGCAAGCTGAAATTCTAGAATCTTCATTGATCACACAACAGTTTCGATACTTTTGAGAGCATTAGGAATGATTCAAAAGCAAGGACATTGGGTGTTGTACGAGTTGAAGTCGAGAGACGTCGAGCGGCGTCTTGTCACGTGCTTCAACGGCAAAAAGGAAGTAACGTGACCGGCAATGAAAGGCGGATACACTACGTTCAAGCGTAGAAGATCGTGAGGTCAACCCGGCCAGGCTGCAAACCCGAATATCCATGTTTCGGAACTTCTGCTATGGTGAGATCAGTTGGGTGTAGTTTATTATGAGCTGCTCAATTTATGAAAAAACGGCCGCTATAATAGCAGAGACAAATGGATTTTACATCATGACAACACGAGGCCACATGATGCAAAACGGGTGAACCCGACTTGGAAACGTTTAAGTAGGAAGTCCTACCCCACCTTCCGTATTTACTAGATATTGTTCAGTCCGATTACCACTTGTTCCGATCATTGGCACATGGCCAGTCTGATCTGCAATTTCATTCTTATAAAGATGAAAAACAATGGGTTGACTCATGGTTAGCCTCAAAAGACGTGCTGTTTATCCAAAGTTGAATTCAAATGCTGACATAAAGATCGAAAAAAAGTGGCTAGCGAATGACAATACATTTAGTGCAATGTTTCTAACTAAACTTGTTAAACGTCGTAATTTATATATTTATATAGTCATCCGCAGACAGATCTGTTTCGCTGTATCACAGCTCATCAGTACGGTTAGACTCCGATTGCTTTTTAACCCAGGATTGAAACCCGACCGATGTGGCGTCAGTCGGCGATTCTATCTCTGGGCTGTGGGCGCTCGGTAGAACAAGGTAGACTTTTAAGCATGTATAGTATCATTATACACGCCCAATAGCTAGCGTGCTCCATTTCATTAATGAATGAGCGATGCGTACAGGCCACGGTATCTACTGTTTTTCAAAGTCTACCTTTCTTCCAGAGTGCTCAATCAGGGTTTGAGAGCGTAAATAGTCATCCGCAGACAGATATGTTTCGCTGTATCACAGCCCATCAGTACGGTTAGACTCCGGGCTATGGGCGCTCGGTAGAACAAGGCAAACTTTTTAGTATGTATATTATCATTATACACGCCTAATAGCCAAAGTGCTCCAATGTATTACTGAATGAGCGATGTGTACATACCAGGGTAGCTACTATATATATATATATATATATATATATATATAAAGAAGTATGGAGTTAGAATATATTCATGCAAGGTTTATTGCAATTAACCTAGTTGTTTTGTTATTTTAGTCATTCCTTTTTGAATTTGCACGCAAGTCGCTTCCATATATATTATCCCTTAACAGTAACTCGAAAATAGCTAAGTTATATTGCATTGATCAATATTTATTTTAACACATTCACTCAATGTGTGATATCATATATATATATATATATATATATATATATATATATATATATATAATCGTTATCTACATAAAAGCCTGTTTCGCTGTATCACAGCTCATCAGTGTGGCTAGACATCCACTTGCCTCCGGCTGGGTTCGAAACTCGACCGATTTGGTGTCAGTCGGAGTCGCTAACTTCTAAGCACATAGAATCAGAGAAGGGAAATTTTAGCGTGTTACATATAAGCGGCGTATATTTAAAGAATTTGATTCAATCATGTTTGGTTGAATAATTTAAATATATTATGTTTACTTATTTTATTTTAATACTCTCCGATTCACGGATTAGTTTACTTGTGTTGTAATTAATGTCATCTCGGAAAGCGCCGTAGTTTTGCTTTTATTATATTTTCCCAAGTAATTTTTATCCCTTCCAAGATAATCTTCAGGGATGAATTGCTTAGACAAAAATTAATGTTTACCGTTACAATTTTTGAGCATGTGTGTGGGACGCACTGTTCTTTGAAAATTTACTATGTAAGGCAAGTAACTTAATTTTTATTTGTATTTTTTTATTTATTATAATTTACATATTCTATAAAATTTGGTTATAATTGTCATTTTTTAAAAAATACCATTTAGATATTTTAATTTTATTTACTATCAGTTGTAATTTTCTCCTTTATAAGCTTCCAGAATTTTTTTTCTTTTTTTTATATTAGTGGTGGAGTATATGATTGATTGATGTATGATTGATTAATATGTCCGTAAATCATAGATATTGACAGAAATGTAGCATTAAATGTTGTTCAGTTAAGCTTGAATTTGTAGTGTAAGTCTCACCTATAAAGTTGTGTCCAAAATATAGATTTATATTTATCATAGATTCAATCACCAAATGGCATTTATCTTGATATACAATGCTTGTCGTTTGCAAAACATTAGTGGATGTAGAGAAATTACTGTGGATGATTAATTTGATTGTATGAAATTTAGTATAGTATATAATTAATTTTATGCTCTGCTGGGATCAGTAGGAGATGCATTAGGACTTATGACTTTTCTTTAGGATTTTTTCCTCTTGTATCTAGTTAAAGCGTATTTGATTTTGTTACAATGTGTTTATATGTTTAAGATTATTTGAGTAAATATTATGTTATTTTGTTTAGGCATCTACGCAGATGACACTACAATATACTCCCGCTCCAGTAAGAAACCTGTCGTGGCGGACAGACAAAATCTCGCTGCTGACCTTGAGCGGGATCTACACTCTGTGGTGAACTGGGGCAAGAAGTGGCTTGTCAACTTCAATTCCTCGAAGACCAAGCTGTTGTCTGTCAACCATTACAGGCAACCTCTTCTGCCTCCCATAAGCATGGACCAGATGATTCTCCCGGAGAGTAATACACTACGCCTCCTCGGACTTACCCTGTCCTCAGACCTCAAATGGAAGCACTATATTGAATCCATAGCAAAATCTACTGCTAAGAAGATTGGGTCACTATGTCGATCCAGGATGTTTTTTCCACCTGAATCCATCCTGCATATATACAAGTCAACCATCCGTCCGTGCATGGAGTACTGCTGCCATTTATGGTCAGGTGCCCCTGCCGTTCTCCTCAGTGTTCTCGACAAGCTCCAAAGGAGAGTCTGTAATGTGATAGGTTCTGATCTGGCGACTCGTCTGCAGCCACTTTCCCATCGTCGAAATGTGGCCTCCCTCTGTCTCTTCTATAAATACCTTCATGGCTTCTGCTCGGATGAGCTTAAGTCACTGATGCCTCCTCAACAGGTGTTTACCCGTTCAACCAGACTGGCAACTGGGTCCCACCCATTCACAGTCAGGTTAGCCAAACGCAGACGACAATTCTACTCCAGCAGCTTCCTCTCTCGCACTTCCCGCCTGTGGAACTCACTCCCGTATTCTTGCTTTCCTGACGGCTACGACCTCCAGAAATTTAAAAGCAAAGTTAATACTCACCTACTAACCACTGGCCTCTAGCTCTCTCCCCTCCCCTGTATAACCTTCCCTTTCTCTCCGCCCATGTACCTGTCATTGCACCTGCTTTCTCAGTTTTCTATTGTTCCTTTCTAACTAGCTTGTACTCCTCACTCTTTTCTAATTAATCTTTCTACATTTATGTAACCCCCTGCACATCAGTGGCGTTTCTGCCTTGCTCGGGGTGAAATGATTAAAAAAAAAAAAAAAAAAAAAAATATTAATATTCCTAATAGTGCGTCTAATATTGTAATAAGCTGGACAGTTATTACTAACGAGATTTTTTTAACATTTTTAATTTACAGTAGAAAATCTTTTTCATTGAACAGTTAACTGTTTCACGGTTTGTAAAATCTTTATAATTGCTGCATTTGAATAAGGTGAATATTTCGGTATAAAAACTTCTAAAACAGCTAGAAGCTTACTTTTGTTATTTTTCAACGTAGTCTTCCAGCAGTGTCACACACTTTTTCCTTATAAAATCAGAACTTTTCTATCGATTACAATAAAACGTGTCTGAATTAATTATTTCTTCCTAAATTTACTATATATATATATATATATATATATATATATATATATTTACTAGTAAATTTAGGAAGAAATAATTAATTCAGACACGTTTTATTGTAATCGATAGAAAAGTTCTGATTTTATTTGTTTATTACATTTTTTCACGTTACAGAGACAGGCATAATCACATACACGAAAATATACAATTTCGTGTGCATATGCATTTTGCGATATCGTATAATTCATTGTTCAGTCCTGTCGTTCCGTTTCGTTTCAAAAATCGATTCCGTCTTTCATGATTGCAGCACCGTTTTCATTTCACGTGGGCAATTACATCGATCCTTTAGCTAAAATTCTACCACGAGGCTTAAACTTTTTTATTAAATTGTATCATCTTATCTGTAGTGGAGCAAAGGAGAAAATTAACTTAATAGATAGATGTCCATGTCAATCTTTCTTGCACATCTCATGAATGAATTAAGACAAACGTCGCATGGGGGTTCGACGCCCTTGCTTACTGCTGGGTGAGTGAAAATTATTGCCACCAATTTTTATTGTTCATAAGAAATACTTAATTGAAAATGTATAAGTAATACTTTACAGTCACTTTTTCTACATAGATTATCAGAAACATATGTGTTAACAGTGAATTATAAATTACATAGAGTTGTTGAAAATGTCAAAACTTAGTCGCAAAAAATACGTGATGTACAAATAACAAAACTATAATTATTGAGCAGGGATCGTCTGATGTTACACCAGAAATAAATGAAGAAATGTATGTAATTTTGTATAAGATTCAAGAACAATAACTTCTATATTAATGGTGGGCTTGCTGTCAGAACAACCTACAGAAATACATGATTGTTTCAAGGGGTTCGATAAAGTACAACATGGCATCCAGGGCAAGTTGAACTTCGGCGCTAATACAAGTTAGTTTTAGCCAAAAATAATAGTGAAAAGATTTAATCTGTTTTGCGTTATGAACGACCGCAAAAATGTTTTTATATGCTTTAGTTTTGGAGGATCTCAAACAAATGACTTGGGCGCATGACTTCGCGTTAGGCGTTGATGGCGGCCCAGGCGACTGCCCGCTCAGCCAGTACTCTGAGCGGCTCTGTTTATGTGAACAAAGAATGTTTGATTAAAACAAAATAAAAAGGGGATCATTGAAAGAATGGATTTTTTCGCCAAATTTAATCAACATACGCAGTGAGATAATCTAGGCTAATTTAGATGATTAATTTTTTTTTTTTTGTCTTTCATTAATGACGGGCGTAACCATAAGAACATAGGTTGATGGCACTATTTTAACGGTAAAGACAGGTGGTTATCAGAATTATTAAACAATTAAAACTGTGAAAAAATGTGTTGGGAAGTTCATACACAGAGTAGTAAGGTAACAAAAGCCGTACAAAGTGTGATACAAAAAATCGAAAGAGGATATGAATAAGGAAATAAATTTTTCAGCAACTGGACAGGTCGCTAAGGGGTAAAAACACATTATTAGAAAAATGGAAATGTAGGATAGAATTCTTTGCGATATCTTCCCTCTAGTGTATCAGCTGCATTTCTTAAGAAATGAAAAAATGTCATGAGGCAACGAAGATGTTTAACGGAAAAAGATTTATTTCTATCTTCTATGTCTTTATACAAGTGCCATAGGCTTTTTCACCCACACAGATTTTTGCTTGTGTTCATAACCTACTCTAAAAGAATTTGCTTCAAGTTGCATTTATTCGTAACGTTTTTACTAATGTATCAGTATTTACCTCTCTGAACATGTTGCTATAGTTCTCCGGCAACAATTACTTTCTTATATACAGGCTGCGAATGGTTAAATTGTCGCATTTCACTGTTTTTAAATTCGTATATGAGTGTTAAATGTCTTTTCTTTGTTTTTTTTTTCTTTTTGTCGTATGCTCAGTCTAATAGGGTCAGTTAGGGACTGTCTGTGATAAAATGATCACTATGACGCAAAACTCTTCACCAGAAATTTGGAAAGAGCAAGTTTGTGAGAAAACCGATATGATGTCTTCACACATCGGGGATTTTTTATTACTGTTAAGTTCCGGTCCACTTTCTTATTTATAAGTAGCCTGGTGTAGTTTGATATTTAAGCAGATATTTGTTCGCATGTCTACATTATCCATTATCCCGTTTATTTTACACAGACACACACACACACACACACACACACACACACACACACACACACACACACACACACACACACACATATATATATATATATATATATATATATAAGTCAAACAGATCTCGATAAGTAATCTGTGTCAATCTGAGGACAGTGCAGATGATTCTGAAAAAGTTGAGTGAGTTTAATGGTGATTACGATGCTACGGAAGTTTGGAAAACTCCATTCAGTCGTTCTAATAAGAAAAAATTCTCAAATTTGTTGAGTGCCTCATACTCAAAACAGAGGCCGACATGAAGGGAATTAAGGAGGATAACTTCGGGTAACAAGTCTCTGCATTATTTCGCACAAGTAGAAAACGACTGTCCTGGCTGTCAGACAGTTTATGAGACTGCATCATGTCACCTAGCTTCCCAGACTCCAACCCATATGATTATTATATGTAAAGTGCAGTCGAGCGAGAGACCAACACAACTTCCTTTAGCACCAAAGATGAACTGAAGTCAAGGATTGAGATAGTATTCACCGACTTAAATATGGAGACCGTCCAAAAAATGTTGACATCGTCCGGAGGCCATGGTTGAATTCAATAGGACTTTTATCGAATAAATGTACTATTTAGTATTTCAAGATAATTTTGGGTAATTTCGGTTAATCCTGGAGCATGTTTCTCGAGCTATCAATATTATTTTCGTTTTTGCGTCATTTTAGACGCCCACTTTGCTATTGTAAGCTATATATATATATATATATATATATATATATATATATATAGAGAGAGAGAGAGAGAGAGAGAGATGAATGGTATATTTTGAAACAACAGTACTACTCACGCATGGTTCATTCAGTAATAAATTTAAACTCTCTCGGCTACTGACGTGTGTTTAAATTGTATACAAACGCTAAAGTCCGCCTTCCTCAACCAGAGGTCCATAGCTCAGATGTAGAATCGCCGAGTGATATCAATTCGGTCGGGTTCCAATCCTGGCTAAAAGCAAATAGATATCAAACCATACTGATGAACTGTGATACAGAGAAACAGAAACAGATGACTATATCTATATATATTGAACAGTGAAGACGTTTTTGTCTTTATAATAATAATAATAATACTTCATTCACCGTTAAGTCGTCATGGCGTTTGTGTTGTTAACGGTGAATGAAGTATTATTATTATTATTATTATTATATATATATATATATATATATATATATATATATATATATATATATATTATAAATTATGTTTTAGAACATATACATAATTTGTTCTATATACGTCCTCTTCCCTACAATCATATGGTTGTTTCAGTGTTTGGATTTAAACACCTCTTTAAATTAATGTTTTGGACGGAAATTTTTTTTCATTTTTCTCTCCTTGTTCTATACTCACTCGGATATATATATATATATATATATATATATATATATATATATATATATATATAAGAAAAATGTGCGAGAACGCTAAACTTTTTATTTAAAGCATATATTTATTATTATTATTATTATTAGTATTATTATTATTATTTATCACTTGCTTTTTGTATAATATATTAAGTATCCATAATGGCATTTGTGTCTTTCGAGTCCAAAGTTGACTCTCTTCAGGCGAATATACTTGTGACTCTACATACCGAGATCTGTTTGTCTTATATATAAGAAACATGATAATTGAAAAATTTAGACATGCGAATAAATATATGCTTAAATATCCAATTACACCAGCCTCCTTATAAATCTGAAAGAGGACCGGAACTTAACAGTCAAATAAAGCCTCGATGAGTGAAGACATCATTACTGTTTCCTCACAAAACATCGAAGTCGGCATAAATCTCCTTGCCAAAGTGGCTTTTTATCAGTAAAACTACTGGAAAAGAAACAACTTTGGCACCAAGAACTATTACAACAAAAAACACTCTCAGTATATATATATATATATATATATATATATATATATATAGAGAGAGAGAGAGAGAGAGAGAGAGAGCATAATATGATCCACGTATACTGTCTTAATATGTATAGGAAAAACTACTAAAAAGTTGTAAGTTTAAAAATGTATTTTTGCCAGTATTTATTTATTTCTATTATTATATATATATATATTTGATATTTCTGACAGGCCACGGCCTTTCATCATTGTTTCTGATGAAAGGTCGAGACCGGTCTGAAAAAAATAAATAAATACTGTCAAAAAATACATTTTTTAACTTACAACTTTTTACTAGTTTTTCCTATATATATATATATATATATATATATATATATATATATATATATATGGAGACTGTTTTTGTTTGTATTAAGTTGTGAAATTTTAAGTAATATCATATTTGTTTCCTTTCTGCTATTGAAGCTCTCGATATTTGTTACTCTTTATTTCTTTGTCTGTTAGTGTAATTAACATGGCATTGAAATGGGTTTAGACGTTTAAAAAATATTTTGATGTTAAAGATAAAGAACACTCTGGTGAACCGAAAAAGTTAGAAAACAAATAATTGGAGGTATTACTTCATGAAAACTCGTGTCAGGTGCAAGCTGAACTTGCAGAATTATTAGAAGTTGATCACAATAAAGTTGAAGATGAAGTTAACATACTGGAATGAATCTTTGTGGATGAAACGTTCTTTAACGGGATTTGTTTTAGTGATGAGGCAACCGTTCATCTTTTAGGGAAATTGAACACACATAATGGAATCTGAGAATCGGAACAATTCCAGTGTAACTAAAGATGAATATGTGGCGTTGGATCATGTTCAATGGAATTATTCCGTCATTTTTCTTTCAACGATACTTCAGTTACTGTAAATATTTACCTTGGCCTTCCAACTGAATACATAGTGTCACAACGAAATGGCTTTCAACCAATCATTTTTCAGTAGGTTGATGCACCACCAAATTAAGGACTGCATGTTTTTAGGTTCTCAAATCAAACATTTCCAGGCCAGTGATTTGGAAGAGATGTCTACCTGGTTCATCAAAAAACACTCTCTTGGACTTCTTTCTGTTGGATTATGTCAAAGATATCGTGTATTGGACAAAAATACTGATCTAAAGCAAAAGATTACCGATGGCACTGCCACCATTAATGAGGCTTGGCTGTAACGAATATGGTAAAAAATCGGGTTCCGTCTGAATTTACTTTGGACATATAATGGCGCCCATACAATGGTAGATCAAATCGGTTAAAAAACTTCAAATCAATATATATATGTGTGTGTGTGCGTGTGTACAAACACCCCATCTATATCTATATATATATATATATATATATATATATATATATAAGACCATTATTAAGTTCTCGATTTTTTCCAACAGATGGCGTTCCCAGAATTGCGTGTTTGTAGTTTCAAATAGTAAAGCATCTAAAAGGAAGTATTATAAGTAGATTGAAATTCAATTTAAAAGACCTTCCAGTTCATTGTTATTCCTAGCATGCAAGTTTGTGTCATTCATGTAAAATAGATGGCTTATTTTTTTTTTTTTTGGAGCTATAATATAACCACATTCTTTTCTGTTAGGTTTGCTTGTTAATGCAATTAGTTATATACAAAACAATAATTGAGACTAAGATTCATATTCAAGTATTCTTCTGTTGATGTTTATTTCACCAAACTTAGAGGTTCGGCATATATGATTGAGGAAAAGTGTTTTATATATAGCCATACATTTTTGGTGAAACTGATGACAACGGACATATTCAAAGACTTTAAGATCCAGGAATGTGCTACACTGTCGAATACCTTACGATAATCTATCCAGGCAGTAGTAAGATTCTTCTTTGAACTGAAACAGTTTTCCAAGATCATCCTATTAATAGGTAATTCGTCTTTACATCCAAAACAGCCTCGTTTGCACCCTATTTGTTCAAGCAGTAGTAAGTCTTTTCTTTCCCACAAGAAACATATCTGTTTTGTTATTATTATTTTGTCATTTCCCATCATAATTTTATTTCTGCTATGGTTGTATTACCTACCAGGTCTGCAGAAAAACCTAAGGCAGGTCGTGGTGTGTTGTTATGGCTCTATTTCATGTTTTTTCTATCTCCTCTAACATCTCTGGCGTTACATAGACAAAGTTCTCCTTAGTGTTGGGGCTGTAATTAACAAGATATTTTTGTATATCTCTTAAGCTGCGGTTTTCAGGGATTCTTTCAATGTGTTGATTTGTTCCATTTTTTATTTTTATTTATTTCTTATCATTCCAAGTGACCCTAATATCACTGGTAAGATTCTTGTTTTAATTTTCAGATTTTTTCTATTTCAATTTCCAGGTTTTTATATTTTGACAGTTTTTCGAACTCCTTGGTTGCTATGCTACAATCCGCTGGTAAAGCCATATCAATTAATAGGCAAGTATCTCTTTTTTGTCTTTAACAATAATGTCTGGTCTATTCGCTTCAATTTTTCTGTCTGTGTAGATAGTGTAATCCCATAGAATGGTAACATTTTCTATTTCTGTAATCGGTGCTGGGTGATGTTCATACCAGTGTTGGTTTACATATTTTCCATAGTGTTTGTACATTGTCCACTGTAAATATTACCGTACTCTATCGTTATTATTATTATTATTATTAGTAGTAGTAGTAGTAGTAGTAGTAGTAGTAGTAGAATTCACTTCTTTTTGGGTCCCAAAAAGTGACCTAATGTCAGAAATGGCATCAAGACATTTTAGCTGAATATTATTATCATTAGTAGTAATGGTGGTATTAATAGTAGTAGTGTTTTGTTTTATCTTTGTTGTATACTCATTTCCTTCCGAGTCCGAACAAGAGAGCTAAGATAGAAAATGACCTCATGACATTTTCCACTGAACATTTCTGAATAAAAAAGAAAAAAGTCAACCTCACATCACGCACATTTTACATAGACAATGTGTGAGCTGTACTTGTAAGTATATTTTTCAAACTAAAGAAATACAATCAAACAATCTGAGGGCTACAAAAACAACTGGAAATCTTGATATCTTCATGTGTCACATTTTTGAGGTTTCTACTTCAAGATCCTTGTATTTTGAAAGATTTTTTGAAAATCGACAACGAGTCATTACATTTTTATCTTTATTTGTTTATTTTATGTTTTATTTTTTATCTAATTATTATTTATTCTTTGCTTTTTGTAGAATGAGTTGCTTCAAGAGGCAACAAGTTTTTGCACGAGAAAACACAAAGAGATAAGTTATCATGCAATCAGAAATAATATGTAATTCTACTCACTGAAAAAAACAAAATGGAACCATCAGTAGTATATTTTGCCATTGATCTATTTCAAGTCAACCAGTAACTTGATCCAGCTATTGTTTGTTCCGTTTAATATATTTTCCAAGGGACTAATAATAACAAAATATGTCATTACATTGATACGCCTGATATTACTGATTTTTTTCTTTCATCTTTATGTCATTGTTTGCTAAATTTCTCAATAATTGTTTAAAGACGTGTTGTCAGAATATGGTAACCTGATCATTCCGGACAGCTCGTATTGGCGTACGCTTCCACTAATTCTCTTTGAGAGGGTTGTGCGATTAGATACATTGAATAATGTATATACTGAGAGGTCTTATGATGTTTTTGCAAGTACTCTGTTCACGTCAGTAGGCCACAACCAGTCATTTGTCTCCGGATGAATTTCACATTATTTGTACATTATTCTTGTCAGGATAATGCATTGGTAGATTCTGGTTGGAACATGACTACTACTACTACTAGTAGTAGTAGTATATAAATCCACTATTACTACTAGTAATAGTAAAAGTCCATTTATAACAAAAAATTATAAAATGGTAT
The DNA here is from genome assembly GCA_037127315.1 of Ascarosepion bandense. NCBI lineage: Eukaryota > Metazoa > Mollusca > Cephalopoda > Sepiida > Sepiidae > Ascarosepion > Ascarosepion bandense. The sequence goes on along the minus strand of JBBBDQ010000791.1, from coordinate 1,172,218 downwards.
AAAAATATATAAAAACTACAAGTTTATGTAGAAACGTAGCTCATCCTGGTTATGACGATAAACTATATCCAGTAGCAAGGCTTCTAATCAAATAGATTCTGAGCAAATAGTTAACCCCCACCGAACCTGTGGTTAAAGCACCATGAAAGTATAAAAATATATTTTACAGTACAAAATACAAGCAATAGATTTTCATAGTAAAACATTACAACCAATCAATTTTTTTTATATTTTAAATAAAAAAATAATAATAATACCAATAAAATGACAAAATCAAAAAGTACTAATATAGTAAAAAAAATTACCAGCAATATATTTTTGTAAAAGACATTACTAATGCTTTCAAGAAAATTAAATTTCGACATTAAATGACGCATGAAAAGTTGATATGCCGTTAAACAAACAAACGTTGTTTGTTGCCAAAAAAATGGTCTTAATGGTAATCAAGGTAACAAAGCAAATGAAACAGCCAGCGTGAATGGAATGTAACTTAAATGTTAGTAACGAGATGGGAAGGGGACTTATCTTGCATTTTTCTATTTGATCATTAGTTTGTAAAGATGTCGTGCAGTACTTTCAAAATATCAGCAAAATTTCGATGCCAGCTGATGACAAAAGATATTCGGGCAGAATTTTAATTGTGCTTTCCGGTGTTTTGGTCTGAGATAAAAATATGGCAATATTTCCTTGCAGCTAATCCATTGGCAATTTGTTTAATATGGCGGCACATGAAAGCCGCGCTTGACGTAATACCGAATGAAATCATCTATCCATTCCCAATTGTTATTGTTATTATTATTATTATTATTATTATTAGCAGCAGCAAATTTGTGTTGTTTTTGTTGTTGTCATTATTCTATTGTAGATTCTATGTTCATCTTCTCACATATGTATGAATAGCAACTGTCAGTAAAGTTAAATATTTCGTAAATTCTCAATATCCGTTGTAAATTCAATGGTATTTGCACTGGTTGAATGGAGAAACATATTTATTATTATTATTATTATTATTATTATTATTATTATTATTTAATTGCTGACGAATTTTGCAAGTGCTCCGGGGTTATCGTCATTAAAACTTCATCCAAATGCAAAGAGACTTCTATAATTAAATAATACGGTCACAAAAAGAAAATGAACAATAAATAGAATTTTGTGCTCGCTACGTCTTTTGTTTCCAAATTAATATTTCGCGTCCCCAAAAGGACGATGTAAGTTTTTAAACGGTTGCACAATATATATTACATGCGTATGTGAAGCTTTAAGGGAAATAGGACGGAAAAAATAGAACAAGTATGAACAATGTTTATATATATAATTACACACACACACAAACGCACACACACACAAACACGCACACATATAGTAGTAATTATTATTATTATTATTATTATTATTATTATTATTACATACCGCAACTTAATAGCTACAAAGTTTCATCAGGCAGACATTTTATTGCCTGATGATGGTGTTTTAACACCAATGATGTATAGCTAATAAGCTGCAGTATTTTATTATTATAATAACTATTATTATTATTGCATGCCATATATTTATTCTATACTTTCGTATTGAGCACTTTTTAAAATAAATATCTAACTGTGGAATATATTTCTATTAGTAACCATTACTTATATATATATATATATATAGAGAGAGAGAGAGAGAGAGAGAGAGAGAGATTTCAATCGATGGCTTTGATTTAGTAGCTGGTCTTCGAGTCGACTATTACAACGGTGTTCTTCCCCGACCACGCTGTGATTTTCGATCTTAAAGTAGTCACGCTGAAATCTTGCTAGCTATCTCTCCGCCAAGTTGGACCAGACTAGACGCACGCTTACATTGAGTGAATAAAAACGGCACCAAAAATAGATGAATTACGTCCGAATAAGTTGCGAAAAAAGTCTTTATATACAAACAAACAAAAAATATATATATAATTTAAACAATCGCCAATTTCCTGGTTGTATTTAGCCGACAACGGAGCGTAAGTTTCGTCCAAAAGAAGCATTTTTCTTCTTAACATTAATTCAAGTTTTTGGTTGGCAACGTCAGTTCACTCCAATCAGAGTTTTCAAGTTATAACAAAAATCACTTTGTTCGCTTATCCGAAGCTTTACGGAAACTGCCGAAGGTTGGTTTTTGTTTGTGGTGGGCAGTGACGGCGGTAATTTTGTATTCTCTGCCTCAGCTCGACGCAACTACTCTCTGGCCTCCCCGGAACACTGTTTTTATGCTTCTCTCAATCTGTGGGGGGGGGGGGCAGAGGAAGAGGATGCCGAACATGCAAGTCCTATTTCTAGCCAGTGAAATCACTTTCGCCCACATCCTTGGGAGAAACCACTTTTCTCTCTGTGCTTTTCCTTTCGTTCAACCAGTGAAGTTACTTTTATTTTGGTGATCACATTTTTTCGGATTTTTCTTTTTGAGCCGAAAAAAAAGTCTTGCTTTTATGTTTATAAATCTTTTCCAACTAAATTTTAAATTTCCTTATAGTCTCATGGAATAATAACGTTTCACTCATCAAATATTTCCTTTTGTTCGGGACAATCCTTTCTTACAATTCAAAAGCTATGTTTTGTTTAAAGTTTTTACTTTTATTTGCTATGTAACTCAGGCTTGTAAATTTTAATTAGGCGTCTCTTCTATAGTCAGAATGTAAATTTTGTTGTTACTTATCAAATATTTCCTTTATTGGTAACATTCCTTTCTGATGATCAAAAATTATGTTTTGATTTAAAATTTTTACTTTTATCTGTGGTGTATCTCAAACATCAATTGTATTTCCCCCAGCCGCGCCGTCCCCGCAAAGTATCAATTCGTTCATATCTCTAGGCTTTGGGTTTTGTGACCCCTTACTATCCTCTGCCCACAGTGGAATATTTTATTACCTGCGCTCATACTAGAACAAAATTTTTTATTTATTTATTTTTTTGGCTCGTTGCGATTTATAAAAATATTAATACGGACCAACACAATTTCTTCCGTCTGATCTGCAACAATTAATAATACCACTAATGTAATTACTTCCGTCCAGCCAGGCTAAAAATAGTGTTATAGATAGATAAATAAATAGATAGATAGACTATCAATCAAAATATTTGAAACACCGACTTTTATGCGTCCAAGGTTTCTACAAAGTATGGTTTCATCAGTCAAATCTATATATTACATTAAAAAATTTCCCTTATTATCATATTTGCACCGGTAACTGGGAGGGAGAAAAAGAAAAAATGGGGAGAAAAAAGACAAAGAAAAAAGGGGAAATGGATGGGAGAGCGAAAACGTTGGTAAAAGACCAGGACGCGATGGATAAATTGTCGTCAAAATGACGCAAAAATGAAACTAACACTGGCATTTCATTTTTACCAAAATTACACAAAATTATCCTGATATATTAAAGAATGAGTTAATTTAATAAAATCGCTATTATCTTCAACCACGGTCTTTAGGTTACTTCGGAATTTCCTGCATCTTTTCTGTACAGTCTCCCGTTTTCAACTTAGTGAATTCTGCTATAATCCTAATAAATCATTTTTGGCGTTACAAGGAATTTTGTTAGTCTCTCGAACCAAACATAATAATCAAGGCAGTTGCTGACTGAGGAGTTATGTAGCCAGGTATCTGGGACTATATGGTCACAGAAATTGTCTGACAGACATGCCTGGGTTCTGTTACTTCTGTGACATGGTGCAGAGTTTCGTTGCCAAACATAGGGTCTTTCTGCAGTGACATTATTGAGTCAGGGCAGCATTACCACTTCAAGTTACTTGATATAGGCCTCCGTGTTGAATTTGAGACCCTGTAGGATAATGAATGGTGGCATAAGTTCGCTATCACCCGTAATCATGCCAAACACTTTCGTAATCACCAATAAGCTCATCTTTTACGAATCCTCAGTATTGTCTTCAGATTGACAACCAAACATCCTGAAATTTTCGTAATGGAGCTTCCGGTGTGAATGCAAAAGAGTACAGAATGTTGTTTAAAATATCTGGTAGGGGAATTACGTCATGGCGTTTTTTTTTCTCACACACACTGTCACAGTGACCCAACTATATTGTGCAGTTGACAAAATTAAAAACAAACAACAGGCATTCGCGAAATCAGCAAAGTTCAGCAAAACTCAGTTTTTGCTTTGAACAAAAATACATAATGTTTGCCATTAGATTTCAAGCTATCACCACATCAGAACCACCCTCAAATATAAACAACAAAGATTTAACCTCTTGCATATAGATAGATATAGATATAAATATAACCAGTTATTAGTCAGAATTAGATTAAACCAGTATATAGTTGTATTAAAAAGTGCTCAATATATTGTAGAGCTTTTAAATATTTTCATTTTGAAGTCAGTCGAGTACGCAACATTGTTTTAAAACTGATTGTGCAAGTTTTTTGTCAAACACAGAACCGAAACTTACTGAACACACAACTAGAATATTAAAATAACTGGTATTTCAAAATAAGGTAGGAACCGGTGATGCATTGTAATCATTTTGGTTCGGGATTATATGTTCCTAGAAAAAGGTTTGTGTTATGTTTACTGATATGCATTCTACTAAATGAAAGATTCAAAGTAATCTCCTTAAACATATCAGAAAATATATTCCAAGATCATACAAATCCGAATGAAAATGTTTACAATTCTTGAATAAACCCTCCTTATTTTGAAATTGCAGTTATTTTAAACTTCTAGTAGCATGTACTGAAAATAACAGTTCCGAATATATAAAACGCGTTAAGACACTGAAAGGTTGAAACATAGGTTGCATAATTGACTGACTTCGAATTATATATATATATATATATATATATATATATATATATATATATATATATATATATCGAATTCATGGATCTATTTTTATCCAACATTTATAATACTTAAGACGTTGTCATAATTTCCACTGCTACATAGAAATTGACACTCCAATTCTACTTACTAACAGTGTGATCTATCATTCGAGAAATCTTAGTGAATATATATATATGTGTGTGCGTGTGTTTTATTTTGTTTGTGATTGTGATTATGTGTGTGATTCTGTGTGTGTGTGTGTGTATTGGCATATATATATATATATATATATATATATATATATATATAGCCTCATTTAATTACTGGCAGGTCTACATAGCCGGGTTTACACCTGGTAGATATCCGTAGCCACATTTATTTTTGGTAGATATACATAGCCTTATTTATTATTGGCAGATATATATATATATATATATATATATATATATATATATATCATCATTTATTACTGGCAGAAATACATAGCATCATTTATACCTGGTAGGTATACCTGGACAGATTAATTTTTGGCAGATATACATAGCCTCATTATTATTGGCAAATATGTATATAGCCTCATTTATTACTGGCAGGTATGTATAGCCTCATTTACACCTCGTAGATATATGTGGCCACATTTATTTTTGGCAGATATACAGAGCTTCATTTATTATTGGCATATATATATATATATATATATATATATATATATATATATATATAGCCTCATTTATTACTGGCAGGTATACATAGCCTTATTTATACCTGGTAGATTTACGTGGCCACATTTATTTTTGGCAGATATACATAACTTCCTTTATTCTTGGCAAATATATATACCCTCATTTATTCCTGGCAGATATACTTACCCTCATAAATAGTTAGAAAAGCATTTTAATATTAAAGATATGTCGAGAAACTCCTTTGGATCCCTGAGATTTTTATGTTCATTTTGCAGTAAATTTTATTCATCCTGTTTTAAATCTGTTGTCATTAAAAGAGAGTAAGCATTCTTTTTTCATTGGTCCTTGTACACCGTTTGATAATGAAAGAGATTCTTTTGAGAGAAAATTTGGAGTTCTTTGATTTTTTACCTCATTTTGCTAATTCCTTTTCATCAGCTTCTTTATGCTGTAATTACGCTAAAGTCGGTGTTATTTTCTTACCAATCTGGTTGTCATGGTAAAAGAAAGAATGGGATCTATGTTAAAAATTAGATTGAGCCATTTCTGTCCATTTTGATGTGCCTCTTTTTAATTTGCTGTCATTAAAGAAAAACGTTATTAATATTTAAGCTGTGTCTCCAGTGTACATTATATTCAGAACGTTATTATTAGCCTTATTAAGATGGCATTTTTTTAAAAAGTTACTTGTAGCGGCTATCCTTCCATTCAGTAGCAAATATAAAAATATAAATGTATTTTCTTTGAATAAACCTTAGAAAATTAAAACACACTTGCATTTAAAATAATTCTTTCATATTTATTTAAGGAAAATGTCCCAAGATGTTTGATGACAGAAAACAGCAATTTTAAACATGGTGCAAATATTTTTTCAAAGATTTGTTAAATACCTTTTTGTTGTTTTTTAATACCGAGATTAAATGACTATATTAATTATTATTTAATAACAAATAACTACTTTATTTTTTCTTTGTGCAATATAATTTATTGAAGATACCATTAGATATCAGAATGATGCTATGTGCTTTTCCTGTCTTGTTTCTTAATTGCAATCCATTCAATACAGTGTCCTGGATATGATGGTAAACTGCATCCGGCAGCAAAATCTCTGATTAGGAGATTGTGAGAAGCACGAAACAACCTCTAAATATCTGTTGTTGCCAGGTTCTCTCTGACGAGGAGTGGTAGCACCTGTTAGAGTCCTAGCTATTGGCAAATAGTTTACCCTCATACTAGGGTAAAAATCCTATGAAAGTATAAAAACAGACTTTTGCAGAAATGAATGCATAACAATAGACTTTTCAAGAAAAATATACATTTTCGAAGGAAAATATTACCAACAATACTTTTAAAAAAATTACCATAACACATTTTTTAAGAAAAAACATAATTGCCAGCAATACATTTTTGAATTCAAAACTAGAAGGCATCTTCAAGTTTTCTAAAATAAAAAAAATTTTCCCATTCGCAAGGGCATAAGTACGAAATTTAACGCTAATCATGCCGACATTTGAACTCAGCACATCAATGCCAATTTCTCGGCTGATGATCGTTATCCTACCCAGCAAAACACCCTATCATCTATTGCCCTAAGCAATATTTGATCTTTAACTTTCCGCCTTTATCTTTGTTCCGTCCGCTGTTCACCCAAAACTCGTTAAAATAACTGTTTGTGTCTGTTGACCAACGGCATTCATTTTTGAGTGTTACATTCGCTAGACTTATCTTTCTCTTTAATCTTCTATGAATTTCAACTGTCTATTTCTGCTTCTAAGTATGTATTGTCTCCTTCCAATTTTTCATAAAACTCATATTGCAGCTTATCCTAATGTTAGCATCTATGGGGAGATCTCGCCACCTCATTTTTTTTTCTTCATCTGTGAGAAAAAACTCTCTAACATTCATTGTCATTTAGAAGTATAGCATTCCAAGTCGATTTTCTTTGTTTCTTGATGTTTCAATTCTTTTCCGTAAAGCATATTTACTATTCCTACGCGTTGTCTGATTTTTGCCACGTTATTCGTAGTCTGTCAAAATACTGACCATTAGAATTAAATTTTTGTATTAGGCTTAATATTGACGTGTCCAATACATAGCTGCCAACAACCATACATTGTGTTTTCTTACAGTTAGTAGTTTCTCTACTTATTTTTAATTACTGTCTCATCTTCAAGTTTCGTTTTGACACTACTAGTATCGTCCAAATATCTTACGTTGTTAAGATCATGTTCGTCGATAACAAATCTTGGTAAACCTTTCAGTTCTCTTCGGGTTGCTGTAACGTTTAAATAAATCCGGATAGCAAATGGATCCTTATTTACTCGATTTTCTTTCGTTTTTTTTATTTTTTATTATTTTGTATTTACTGAATTTTGATTTTTATGGCATGATGGCCGTTTGTTTGCAGAACAGATTACGTGTTGTTTCCTCTCTCTTTCCTAATAAAATGAAGCTTTTAAAAACTGAAATAGCAATAAAGGAATAAAAATACTAAGGCTTTCAAATGTTCATACATTTTAAAAGACCATGAGGAAGACACATTGTTTACAACAATATGACGGCGGTTTTAAGAGAATACATTCAAGGCTTGTATTAATTAATGAGGAAGGCTGATTAAACATCGCGAAAGGTTTGAATGCATTAACGTTGTTCCTGTTCGCAACAAAAATATGATGAAAATGCCGACGTTTCTGTGCATCAACGTATGCCATAAAATTGTTTCGTGACAAAGCGGAAGAAAATATTTCAATCTAGTAAGAATATATTGTTTTTATATAAGCATGTGCCATCGGTATAACAAGTGTAGAACAAGTAAAATTCAACGACCTCTAAAATGGCTCGGAGAATAAAGCTCGTCGATTGACACAAAGAAAGTAAGATCTTTTAAATGAATGTCATGAAGTTTCGAAATATTCTCATTAAAATACTGAAAACGCAAAAATCTCAGCGAGGAATTACGGCGACTGAAACTATTTCAATTTAAATAAAAGGGACATAACACTAGACTTAGTGCAACCTGATATTAACTGATACTTCTGGCGAAAGGATGAAGAAAATTAATTTTTTTCTTTTTGCGGTAACGCCACTGATGTGCAGGGGGACTACATAAGATTAAAAAGATGAGATAGGAGAGAGTGAAGAGAGTAAAGAGAAAGACGAACCAGTTAGAAAGGAGCAAGCGAAGGATGGAAATACAGGTGTGATGAGAGTTGCAAAGAGGGAAAGAAAGAAAAGGATATACAGGGTGGTGAAGAAAGAACTAGAGTCAAGTGGTTACGAGATGAGTATTGACATTGCATTTAAATTCCTGGAGGTTGTAGCCTTCAAGAAAGCAAGAATATGGAAGCCAGTTCCACAGGCAGAAAGTGCGAGAAAAGAAGCTGTAGGAGTAGAATTGTCGTCTGCATTTGGTTGATCTAACTGTGAATGGGTGGGGCCCACCAGCCAGTCTGTTTGCACGAGTAAACACCTGTTGCGGCGGCACCAGTGACTTAAGTTCACTGGAGCAGAAGCCATGGAAGTATTTATAGAACAGACAAAGGGAAGCCACATCCCTTCGGTAGGGATGTGGCTGAAGTCGAGTCGCCAAGTCGGTACCTATCACATTACTGATTCTCCTTTGCAGCCTGTCAAGAACACTGAGACGAACAGCAGAGGCGCCTGACCATATATGACAGCAGTATTCCATGCATGGACGAATGGTTGATATGTATGGTTGATTTGTATATGGATTCAGGCGGGAAAAATATCTTGGCCCGACACAGTGACCCAATCTTCCTAGTCGTGGATTTAGCTAATGAAGTGGTTCCACTTAAGATCGGAAGAGAGGATAAGGCCGGGGAGGCGCAGTGTATTGCTTTCGGGAAGACTCGCTTGTTCCATGCTTATGGGAGGCAGGAGAGGTTGCCTGTGATGACTGACAGACAGCAGCTTGATCTTAGACGCATTGAAATTTACAAGCCACTTCTTACCCCAATTCACCGCAGAATGTAGATCCCTCTCAAGATCAGCAGCGAGATTATGTTAATCCGCCACGACTGATTTCTTACTGATGCGGGAGTAAATTGTGGTGTCATCCGCGTAGATGCTTACTTGGCACTTGATCTCGTCTGGGAGATCATTTATGAAAAAAAAGAAGAGCGTCGGGCCTAGGATAGAGCTCTGAGGGACACCAGCGTTTGTACAGTAGGATGTCGAGGCATGCTCATTCAAGTCGACCTTCAATATGCGGTTATTTAGAAAAGATTGGGTCAGATCAAGCAAGCGTCCGGTAATACAGTAATCCCGTAGCTTGCTTTGACGGCCAGCGTGCCAAACCATGTCAAAAGCCATAGAGATGTCCAGAGCAACATCACGAGCCTCGCCTGACTCCTCAAGCGTTTGGAACATGTACTCCATAATGGTCGTTAGCATGTCGGCCGTCGACCTAAGTGATTGTCTGTCATTTTGTAAATCAGCTGCCAACTTAAACATTATTGAACCGATATGACTTACTATTAAAACAGTGGTAAACATTTATGATATCAGTATAAATGTAATATAACGGTCTGGCCCACCCAAGAAAGGCTGATACAAGCCGTGTTGTTTCCGGTCGGTGAAAAGTAACGGATGTCACTTTGACCCTATTTCCGGCAGATGCGGAAATAACTCAGAGGCAAACAGACAGGTGACTCTGAGAATTACGTAGGCGTCGCGTGGGCGTCGCGTGATCAAGGCAAAGCCGGAAGAAACAAGTCCCGGTTTTGGAAGATATATAAAGACCGCGAAAACACGGATTCGCAGTCAGAAGAAGTGAGAGCAGAAGTAGCAGCAGAACCACAGAACACGAAGGAAGGCAGTTCACAGCTGCCCCCAATAGCATGCTGCTATTGTGGGGTACGCATTCGTCAACCCCTGGAAGCGTGCTCTCACTCTCTGTTCACTAGGCTACACGGTCCATCGTTCATTAATAAAAATATCACTTGATATATTTTTATATATATGCGTGTGTGTCTGTTTATTGATATACAACATAAATACAGAGTTTAGAACTGATGACATTGGCAAGGCGGATAAATCTAAGGATAGATTTCTGTGTTAAACCAGCTTCAATGCAAAAGACAAATCTAGAAGTGTTGTTCTTAATGACACTATTCATTTCGCTATCTGACGAGAAAGATTGATTCAGATCACATATTCACCAACAAATACCATAAACTTTGAACATGTGGAGAAGACCAGCATGCCAAACTCTGTCAAAGATCTTCGTAATATCCAACGCAAAACGCCACGCATGACCTTTCTTCAAAACTTAACAGACACTTTCAGGCATAACCGTCAACACATCAGTTATTTGCCCTAAAGAAGTGAAACTAATATTGATTGTCTGAAAGAAGACCTTGTGAAATGAAATGCTTAACCGATCTGGAGTTGATTAGAACTTCTAATATTTAGCAAAATAGTAGTAGAAGGCTAATCAGCAGATTAGACGGTTTCCCTTAATTCTGAAAGACTGGAACTACAGAAAAGGATTTCCAACAAGCAGTAAAGCAAGAAGCAGGAATTAATTTACTCTAGAGTTTAGAGAATTCAGGAACATATTTTTCAACGACTATTGCAGGGATATAATCCGTGTCATATGTTTTGTGACAATCCAGTTTAGAATGCATATCACTCAAATGAAACTCAGTTCTAAATTGAAAGTCAGGCAGACCAGAGAAGAATTTGAAGAGAATGTAAGAGCCGAACATTTTCCTATATCACGAGATGATAACACCTGAAATTGGGTAAAGAGAGAAAAGGTAAAAGTACTCTTAAAACACACTTTTACAGAACACTGATTGATCACAAAAGCATACTTGTTAGAGGCTATAAGGTTCCTCATTCTGTTAGCGAACGTTTTTAAAATTATAACGAACGGACATAAGCGTATCGTAATGTAAACAAATGTAAATACACAATGTAACGGAAAATTGCAGAGATTTACGAAATGCATTAAAAACCGACATTGTTTTAATAATCATCTCGCCCAAAGCAAGGCATTTTACTGCCACTGTTTTGCAGGGGATGACATAAGAGGAAATTTATGAGAAAGAGTGACAGGTTATAGTGGATGTCAGGAAGTGTGTAAGAAAACGATGACGATACTGATGAGTGTCGTGTAGACGGAGAAAGGGGCATGAGAGAGAGGATGCAAGTTAGTGAGATAGGAGATGACTTTTGACTTTACATTTAAATTCTTAGAGAATGTAGCTGTCGGGGAAGCAAGTGCGAGAAAAAAAGCTGTGGAGTAGAATTTGCGTTTACAATTTATTGGTTTCACAGTAAAAGGGTGGGACCTAGTTGCTAATCATGTGGCTCGAGTAAATTCATATATAGCGGGCACCAGTAAGCTAGGTTCATCAGAGCAGAAGCCTTAAAAGTACTTGTAGAAGAGACACAGAGAAGTCACATTGCGCCCGTGAGAAGTGACCGTATCTAAGCTACCAAGTCGGTATCGATCACATTACAGATTCTTCGTTGGATTTTGTGAAGGGCCCCTAGGTGGATACCAGAAACAACCGACCAGATATAGCAGCACTATTCAATGCATGGGCGGATGGTAGATATATATATATATATATATATATATATATATATATATATATATATATATGTGCAAGATTGTTTCAGACTGGAAAAACTTACTGGCTCTACACAGAGAACCGACCTTTTTAGCAGTGCATTTAACTGTGGATTCTATATGGTCAACTTTAATTTATTTGTTTGAACATTATTTTTAATAGATATTCGTATTTGAGTAGATATTCTGTCTTTGATTAAAAAGTATATATATCGACCGGCCTGAACATTTTTGAGAAATTTTGTTATGAAAATATGTGTCATTCGTCAGGTTTCGAACCTGCGACTCCTCATATACGAATATTTCTTAACAATAATGTTCAAACAGATAAATTCTGAACTCTCCTCTGTTCTCTCTAAACTCTATAACTACTGCCTCTCTGCTTCATACTTTCCTGCCTCCTGGAAATCTTCCTCCGTGGTTACTTTTATGTAAAAATACTGGAGAACCCACTGACCCCACTAATTATCGCCATATTAGCCTACTACTGCGTTTTGACGCCATCATCAACGCTGACGTGCTTCAACATCTCACAGCCAACAGTTTCTTCTTTGAGAAACAGTATAGTTTCCGCTTCACTAGGTCTATTGACGGCCATCACCGAGTATATATACACCAGGCTGTCAAAAAGATCGGCGAAGCGTTAGACCTCTCCAAAGCATTTGACAGCGTCTGGCATGCTGGCTTTCTACGTAAGCTGTGAGGCTATGTTATAACTGGACAGGTGTTTGACCTAATCCAGTTATTCCTTTCAAATCGCACAATGAAGGTAATATTGAACGGACATGCCTACGAATGCGGGTGTCCCTCAAGGCTCTATTATAGATCCTACGCTCTTCCTTGTCTTCATTAATGATCTCCCCGATGTAATAAATTCCCAAGTAGGCATATACGCTGACGACACAATCGTTGAAAGAAGAAAGAAAATCACAATATTGATACGTTTTTTAATCCGTTCTGAGCTTTCAGCTTACAAAAGCCATTATTAAAGATGACAATTATATGAAGGGTATTATACAGTTCACGGACGACGAATAGTAGTAGTCTATTTTGTTTGCATGGAAAATTTTCAAAGCAACGACGAACACTGAAAGGGAAAATCACCCTACTGCTTATGACGACACAATCGACCACGCAAGAGTGGAGGGGAGAAGTATTAAGTATGGAAAGCCATTTAAACGATAATGCTATTAAGTTTATCAAACAATATGAAAAGCATTTGCATAAAATAAATAGACAAAAGTTGTCTATATTATTTAATGAAACATGCATCAATATATATATATATCTTAGTCATCTACATACAAGCCTGTTTCGCTGTATCACAGATCATCAGTGTGGTTAGACACATCCACTTGCTTCTGGTCGGGAGCTAAACACGACCGATTTGGTGTCAGTCGGGGTCGCTACCCCCTAAGACATAGGCGCATGTAATCAGCGAAGGGAAGTATTAGGACAAGAACTATTTTATCTTTTATGAGGCATATTGACAAAATTTATAACAAGAAAAATACTTGTTAGAAAATAAATTTAATATTTAGTATAATAGCCTTTCGCTTTGATCACTGCATTCATTCTGTTAGGCATTGACATCACAAGTTTCTTCAATGTATCTAAAAATATCTCCCGCCAAGCAGCTTGTATATGTTTCCAAATTGTGTCTTGCAAAATAACATTAGATATATCAATTCGAGATGTGAGGAATAAGAAAAATATTAGTCATATCTAAGGATAATAGAATACTGAGTAGTTTCAAAATAACATGTTTAATAGAAAATAGAAAAAATTAAATAAAATACATTTTTTTATACCTAGTTTAAAAATCTCAATATTTATTATCAGTTTACTTAGCTTTTCAGCCTGTATTTGAATTTCAGCAAGATTTTCCTGTCCTTAAACTTTTGCACACTACTCGTAGTGTGCAAATGTGTTAGGACAGGGGTGATTTTAAACTTTATTTTGATACCCCATAAAAGATAAAATAGTTCTTGTCCTAATAATTTTGCACAATACTGTATATATATATATATATATATATATATATATATATGTGTGTGTGTGTGTGTGTGTGTGTGTGTGTGTGTGTGTGTGTGTGTGTGTGTAAACAAAACAGAAGAGACAAACAACATATCGGTATCCTCGATGCGGTACTTTGAGCTGCACAACATGCTAGGTCAAATTCATGTGTGCTGATGGCTGAATCGTCCCCGACAGTTGAATTCCTTGTATTCACTTACGCGCAAATACCCTTGGGAAAGGTATTAATCCGTCTCTTCCTTCCAGTTATGGGTTAAATAACAGGACAGATTGGGTTCTATAGCCTTGGCTGGCAACCAGTCTACCGCAGAAAGCAATGGCAACCTACTGCGGGATAATCTTCTGCCCAGTCAGTCATGTCTCTTTCGAGACATGATCGCCCAAGCGTGTTTCACGTATGGCACTTAACAGACTGACAAGCAGTTATCAGTCGTCCTCGATCTATACTTTGTGGTGCCACAGATCCTGTTTCAGCAACGCAACGATAAGCAGAAACAAAGGTTATATATCTCGGCTGCCTTCGGTCTGGAGACAAAAACTGATACAGCTGTCCAGCCTTGCGTCACTTATGAAGCTAGTCACAACTGCCTGCTCACGATATGAATATTCTGCCATTATTAAACAGAACACTTCTCATTAAACTCACTACTACGCACATTAATCGTTGAAGATAAACTAGCCACAAATTTACACGAATGACAAATGTAAGATAGTCTATGTGGCAACACACCGTAAAGTTTCTTTAAATTTAATAACTCGTAAACGAAGGATTTGCGGAGATATGTTTAAATGAACCTTTGTACTTGTAGTTATTATGTTTTAATCAAACGGTATATTTTTATATATGTATTTCTACCAGTCTGATTATTTACCATAAATTTTGTTACAACAATGTATGTCATTCGGCAGGATTTGAACTTGCGACACCTAACAACATAGGAGAAGTCACCAATTGATCTTGTGCATCTTAGACCGTTCAATCAGGAATGCTTCCGTAGTCCAATCGAAGTTAAATCAGGTTCTTATGGAACACAATTTTCAAATCTACGTAAATAATCATCTTTTTTTCTGAAAGTGAAACGTAATGTCAACAAATATAAACATACAATATTACCGAAATGGTTTTAACACCAAAACCTATCGTAAGTAATCAGGCCTATAGAAATAAACATATAAATACACTGATTAAAAACAAAATATCTACTCAAATACGAGTATCGATTAAAAATGATGTTCAAACAAATAATTTAAGTATGTCGGTTGTTAAAATCTTTTCGGTTATATTCGGGATTTTATGTAATATATAAATATATATATTTGGGCAGCAACTTTTCTTTTAAAAATGTTTCATTAAATATGACAGACACGGAAGATTTAATGAATTCCGTATTTAGTTTTTTAAGCTTCATTAAGTGTTTTCCTTCTGTAGACTCTTCCTTCCTTATTTGTCGTATTTATTGAAAGATGTTTAAAAGAAATTCTTTACTCCCTTAATTCTACAAAACAGAGAAAAATACATAAAGATGCTAAAAAAAAAATGAATAAAAATAATTAAATATTCCTTGTCTGTCGTATTTAAGGAAATATATATATATATATATATATATATATATATATATATGTGTGTGTGTGTGTGTGTGTGTGTGTGTGTGTGTGTGTGTGTGTGTGTGTGTGTGAATATTATTTGTGGTACAAAACTTCATGGCAGCTATGAATAGTCAAAAATTATTTTTATTACAACACATGATAATACTTAGAAAATAAAACTGAAAAACGGGCAAGCTAACCGGTTTCGTACCTCGATCAACAGAGGTAAATCGAGGTGAATAAATAATTGTTTAAGAAACAGAAGAAGATGTAAGCGGGATAAAAAAATAATTTTAAATGGAAATGAGTTGGTGGCCAAATATATGTTCCTTCTGTTTCCACAGAGGAGGTTTTAATTATTGAATATCAAACTATTCTTCGTCAGATAGGCTGACCAATACATACTGGTCTGCTATTGCGGAACACCTTATAAATAACCATAATTGTGCCGCTAACTTTAAGTGTGGGAGCGTTCTCCATCCTGCTTGCGTTCAACTACAGTTACCATTTTAAAGTGTTGGAGGCTATCTATATTCCCTCATGCCTTGTTGGAGGCTATCTATATTCCGTCATGCCTTGTTGGAGGCTATCTATATTCCGTCATGCTTTGTTGGAGGCTATCTATATTCCGTCATGCCTTGTTGGAGGCTATCCATATTCCGTCATGCCTTGTTGGAGGCTATCTATATTCCGTCATGCCTTGTTGGAGGCTATCTATATTCCGTCATGCTTTGTTGGAGGCTATCTATATTCCATCATGCCTTGTTGGAGGCTATCTATATTCCGTCATGCCTTGTTGGAGGCTATCTATATTCCGTCATGCCTTGTTGGAGGCTATCTATATTCCGTCATGCCTTGTTGGAGGCTATCTATATTCCGTCATGCCTTGTTGGAGGCTATCCATATTCCGTCATGTCTTGTTGGAGGCTATCTATATTCCGTCATGCCTTCAACTTATTTCCATTTAGAAATTTTTTCTCTCCCCCTTACTTCTTGTGCTGTTTCTTAAAGACGAGAATTCTATACTAACAGTTAATTTTTCGCACTTCTCGTACGTGGAACTCCCTCCCTACTACCAGCCAACTGCAATCTGCGGAAATTTATATGCAATGTAAATCGCTATTTACTGTTCTCTTGATTCCAATTATTTCTTTCTGCACATTGTGCTTAATTCTTCCAATACCTGTAAGTCCTTGCTTCTTAGCGGCTTTACGGCCTTGTCTGGGGTGATAAGAAAGTGTAAAGCAGAATATTCGAAAATGAATTCATGAATAAACAGGCAAATTTACTTTTTATCTAGATGTTCTATTTCTTTTTCTCATGACTGTATATGGCGAGAACCAGTGACATTTCAAAATAAAATCGAAACTTTCACACTGTCAGGCAAAGTAAGCCCGATTTAAGATATGAACTTATTTATTGTAACGAATTTAGTCTCAATGAATTTCATTAATTCTATTCTCTTAAATTTTTATTGTTTTCTTTCCTAGAGAAAAAAGTCGTTGCCGCTGATCCAATACGTAATGAAACCAATGAAAGAATAGTAAATCTTTTATCTTTTGTTCACAGATATTCTCTTCTCGCTAAATACGTGTCTATTATAAAACGCATTTCATGATGCAAAAGCCATAAAATTTCGCACAAAAGGGCGTAAATATGAAGCGTTATCATATGTCTTGGAGGAAAAGACGAGACAAAGCTATTTTCTCTACAGAAAAAGATATTTCAAATAATTTTATTTCTTTCATCGAAGACGTCCTACATAGCATTTTAGTCATGTCTGAATTGTTTCATGTTCGCTTATTTCAATAAGAACATGGAGGTGATAGTTAGTGAAGAACGAATAATGAGATTTACGTTTGATGTTTCTGCTTTGGAACCGGAAACGTTCGTATAAATAATAAATCTTGATTGTTAAGGTTGGTTGATCTAACTAAACATTAATCATCTGTTCGTGTCAATGATTAAATTAAATTGAATAGGGCGAATTTATGTTTATATAATGAGTACCATTTGGGTTAATATAATTCTGTTATTTGATCAGATTTTAAACAGCTTTTGAATTAATTCACAAGCATACACATAGCATTATCTTAACCAAAACTGTCATGTTTACAACAATAAAAAACAAAAACAAAACCACTTTCTTAAACACTACACTATCGACATATGTATGGCATCTAAAAGACAGAAATATTTAACAAACAATAAGCTGGAAAATATTGAAAGAAGTACCTGCCTACAACAACATTACAAAAATATCCCTACTTTACCTATATGAAAAAGTAGCATTTATATATCAGACCCCACAAAAGAACTTACTAAACATAAGATCAGAAATAATTTCCAAATGCAGACATAAAAATAAATACCTATTATCACAATTTTTACCAAACGTGTAAAAATAAGTATTGTTATTATCATTCCACCACCATTACTAATCACTAATATCGCTTAACAATACCTATTGTTCAGAAATCGACAACCGTCCGCGCGTTGACATCGCTGCACTATTTGAATATACCAACCAAATGCGTATGTGTGTACGCAACGGCACACATATATATATGTATGCCAAGCTCCATACGGTTTACATATAGTTATGTTTGTGTAAGCCCCAGTGGGCGGGCGCGCATGTGTGCGTGTCTTTGCGCATCTCATTGGGTATACAAGTGTGTATCTATGTCTGCGATTGTCACGACGACAAATTTTCCTCCCAATTTTCCTCCCACTTTCACAAAAATGCACCAATATACACAGCCCTACATATAGCCATTTATTAAAAAAAATTATCAGTTTGTCTGATGATAGCAAGAGCGTAAAACCCAGAGTCACACCTCACACCTATCTATATGAGAATATATATATATATATATATATATAGAGAGAGAGAGAGGTCCAGTCCATAAACGCCGAGGATAATCCAACAAGATCACTTTAATATTAATATTAAGTGTTCTATCTATATAGACAGCTCAATAGATGTTATCCAGAGCAATATGAAATTTATAAAGGAAAACTCAACACGTCGTTTAGATTGGTTATAAATTACAATACATTTCTGTTAGCTAAATTTGCTAAATTTCATCAGACCACACTATATTCGTTCCGTTCGGTTCAAACATTTTTGCAGGTAATAATATATATAGGAGTTTACACGAAAATCCTTTGTAAAATAAAGACGGAAACTGATGATGGTTCGCCTGAAATAGGCCCATATTTCCGATTTACCATGAAATAACGTGTCTGCCGTAATTTTTCTTATATTTGCTTTATATGTATTTATATGCATATATGTTTACAGCTCTCTTAGAGAGTTATTCTACCACTGTATGTACAGGATACTCGTTTGTATTCTTCTATACCCACACTACATGCTGATATATATATATATATATATATATATATTCTTGTTAGGTAGGTTATTCACCGCTTACCTCTTGCCTTCAATATGTTATGTGAGAGTTAAATTCTAAAAGTCCTTTCTTTTGATTATCCGGGGCCAACATTTTCTTATTTCCTAATATTTTGCTTTAGTTTTGGAATCTTGCATGAAGGCAAACTGAATAGTATAATTACATTTAAAAACAGCGTGGAAATATTTTTAAAAATTTCAGAATAAACTATTTTGCCCTTAATATGCGTTCCGTTATATATATATATATATATATATATATTCTATTTGTGAAAGAGTTATTACGTGACCTAGTTTTCTACCATGAGTAGTGTCTTCAGGCGATTTGCAATAACTGATTTTACCGTTTACTTTTTTCTTTAAGAACTCTCACATAACGGTGTTTTTTTTTCACGCTCACGTGGAAGGGAATTTTTGAACGTGCAATTTTTAAACTTACAAGGAATTATGACGTTTTCATCCATAGTTGTCTGAACCTAAGAGGTATTTTTAGTATAGTTACACTTAGTCATAATTTCCGTTATTTCATTCAGCAGTTCACCTGTTTGTTTGGGAATAGCATAATCTCTAACTTTTCTTTTTGCCACAGTCTACATATATTGCCACCGTTTTAAGACTTATCTGTTTTCTCTATACTCCACGTTATGCCTGGGTCTTTTTCATATTTTGATTTTAATTGCCACACATGTCTAGCCAATTTTGTACAGTTTTTTAAGTTTTCTATTTTTAATGTAGACCTGTGATTGAACCGCCTGGTCTGAAAAGTGCCTTTGGTTGAACACAATTATATTTAGCTTTAGCCATTTAAGTCATGTACTTTTGCCTTGTAAATGATTTCTTTTGTGTTGCAAAGTTTTTGAAATGGACATTTCTTCCCTGCAGTTGCATTCTTTATTAGTGGTTTTGATTTGTACACATCTATCTAAGTTTCTTGCGTTTTGTTTTAAGTTTCTAAGTTTCTGGCGTTTTGTTTTTTATGAAACTATCTAAATTACTAGTGCAACTTAGCTTGATTGTGTTTCTGTTGAAAATTTTGTCTAGTTCTAATCCTTTTGGTAAGTGTCTATCTAGCATTTTAAAAATATTTGTCCTATTTTGGTCTTTACCTCTAAATTAAATAGTGAGTTGAACCAGATAATGTTTATATTCTATTATCGGTTTTTATTTATCTGTTTGTTTGAGAATTATATTGTAATATGTTTTTATAGCCAGATTTTCTTAGCGCATCTTCAAAGATATTTTTTCTTTTCATCAAATATTGATTTCTTTGAAGAATTACTTGATAGTCAGTGTTTTATTCCTCTGTGAATGTGTTTAATTATACTTTTTTGATATTTGGATTTTGTATTTATGTATATTAACTTAGTGCTTGTTTTCATGTCAGACATTGCCAGTTTGTAAATTAAATTCCACATCTAAATATTGTACCACTTTTCTGTTTGTTTCTACTATTATATCAAAATTACGTTCTTTGTATAGTTTGAAGAGCACCTAATATATATATATATATATATATATATATCTGTATATAACGCTAGCTTTATATATATATATAAAACGCTACGTATATATATATATATATATATATAACGCTAGAGTTATATATATATTATATTATATTATATTATATATATATATATATATATATATATATATATATATATATATATACTTTTCAGTGTGTCTTAATGCAAAACTTAGAAAATCACCTTGGTCGCACGATCATTTCCTCGAGAAATATTTGCTTTGTAAGAGACAAAAATTTATTATGGAACACTCAAAATTCCATACACCGGAAGTTCGCTAAAAATTAGAATCATACCGAAAGTCACTTGAAAGGAAAGAAAAAGAAACAAGAAAGAACAGACGGAGGGGTTGTTAAAAGAGAGAGTAGATTATGTTATAAGATAGGCGTCTAGTCGATGTTACCTAGGGTAGGGAAGCAAGATGAGTGAAAACAGAGATGGAGAAATGGACTCAGACTCGATCAATGAAGTGAACATTTAAAGATTACATATGTGTAAAGAAATCAAAATTAAACGTGTTACCGGAACAGAATTTGGAGAAGCGTAACAGGAAAGGAGGCGAAAAGAAAGACTGGGAGACAGGGAAAGAGTCAAAGGAGAGGATAAGGCAATTAAATACACCCACAACACACACATATATACACACATACCTAAACTTGTATAGAAATAACCAAACATAACAGATTATTGCTGATAAGGGAGGAAGGATCTTAAAAAAGTAGAATAAAAAATGTTAAAAATTATTATTTGAAACAAAATAATGTCTATATATATCAATGAAAACTTATCACTATACTTGTTTTGAAAAACCCTCCGCGTATCTACGCGGAATGAAAAAATGATTGTAAAAAAAAGAAAGAGCGATGGACATAAGCATCAGCCAAAGCGAGTTGGACCAAGCCATTACGTAGCCCAAACAAAAACCCGAGACGAGTAATCAATAACAAAAAAGCGCTCAATACGTAAGCAGAGCAGAATAAGTGATTTAACCTAGTGAGCCAACAAAACTACCAAGGTTTCACCTAAACGGATCTTCAGGGAATGTTGGCCTCCTTCCCTGAATGTGTAACCTTGGTAGGTTTGTTGGCCCACTAGGTTAATTTACTTACACACACACACACACACACACACACACACACACACACATATATATATATATATATATATATATATATATATAATTCTACCTCTGAAAATTTCGATAAGTTTAAGGTCTTTTGTGGAAGTACCATATTCTGTTTGATATGTGTTTTTGAAATATCGTCTTATTTGTTCGTCTACAATATGTTTTGGGATGTCATTACTAATAAGTGCCTGCTCAATATTTTTTAGTTCAGAGTAAAATATCTTTTTGTGGAAGAGTATCAGACTCTTATATTGCAATCAGATGCACGATAACTACAAACAGGATGAAAAATCATAAAATCTCCATTGGTACTAATATATCTCCCGTTGATCCTAAGAGAAATTAAAATAATATATTATAAAAATTAAAATACTACTAATTTAATTATCTGTAATAATTCTTCTTCTCCACCAACGGATGTGGTAAGTAAAACCGACATTATATATCAATCCAAATGTAAATTTGGGAGAATATATATATACAAAAAAAATATATATGCTGGATTTACAACAACTACATGAACAAGATGTCTTACATTACACATGTCTGACCATTGTACAGTTCTAAACATTTACAACATATTTTCTGTCTACATTCACAATAGTAAAAACCAACGATCGATAACACAACTATCCTACACCAAGAAAACAACAAAAGCAAATTAGAGGTCCTCGA
This sequence comes from Ascarosepion bandense, assembly GCA_037127315.1. Classification (NCBI taxonomy): domain Eukaryota; kingdom Metazoa; phylum Mollusca; class Cephalopoda; order Sepiida; family Sepiidae; genus Ascarosepion; species Ascarosepion bandense. The sequence continues at coordinate 1,149,767 of JBBBDQ010000791.1, read as the reverse complement.
TCAATATTCATTAATAACTTAAGCCGTCAATTAATAGAATCATCTATGAATATTGTACTAATATTCTAAATTGTTTATAAAAAGAACAGTTTTTTCATGCTTTAACACATGCATGACCATGATATTACAAGATTTAAAAAATTTATTTTAGATAATTTTCGCTTTCTAATCAACACTAAGCGATTTATCAACCGTTGTATTTGAAGCAAGAAGAAAATTTAAACTAATTTTTAGCAAACAGTTTTGCGGTTATTTTTGTTACCACAATTCACGCCCCTAAAGATGATCTCAGAAGGAGATTGAAAGTACTTGGGAACATCGAGAAATGAATTATAAAATCATGTGTCAACGTTACAGCTCATTTCTTATATCTTTCAATTATAATACGCGAAATATTATCCGTGAGTATGAACGGATTTTATTAAAAATAAGCAGATACAATGTTTGCAATTTATTAATCGGACATGTCTAAAACAAAGTCTGCTGCCTAAACACGCACGCACGCACGCACACACACACACACACACACACACATCCGTCAATGGCGAAGATAATCCATCCAGATCCTCTTAATATAAAATATTAATTGCTATAGAGATGTACTGGATGTTATTCAGAGTAATATGATATTTATAAAAGAAAACTCAACACATCATTTAGATTGGTTTAAAATTATAATTCTTTTCTAGGGAGTAAATTGGCTCATTACATCAGACCACACTATATTCTATTCGTTATGAATATTTTCCCGGAATAAGCATTTCTTTAAAATGAAAAAGAAAACGAATAACATGATCTAGAACAGAGACTTTAGACTAATCTCGGTTAGGGGTTAGGGGACATTAGATTCGTCGAGAAGGTTTCATCGTCCTTAGGTAGTGACTATAATCTCTTTATACGCTCATTCACAAGCACATGAATACGTATATATATATATATATATATATATATATATATAACCCTACATATTAACACAATCACGTATTATATATATATATATATATATATATATATATATATATATATATATAACCCTACATATTAACACAATCACGTTTACTTACTTATAACTACTAACACATATGTCCATACTTCCAAATATGTACATACTAATGCATCTGTTCGTACATCTACATATACCAATAAATATACATGTTCACATATAAATATTGTCTTTGCACACTCACATACATAATTATGAAGACCGGATTTTTACGCGTATTAATTGTAACACATTTACACAAGTATACTAACAAATCTCACATATACTCAGAAAATACGCATATATTTGCATACTTACACGCATATTCACATACATCTGTATATCTCTCTACACAGATGCCCATACCTATATATAAGTGTATATACAAATGTGTCCCTCAAACACAAGAATCCATCTGACAATCCATATCCACATGTAAGTATTGCGTTCGCGCAGTCACAGATATTTGAAGAACGGACCTATGGACGTATAAATAATACTAACACATAATACGTAAGTATACTAACAAACGTAAGTATACTAATACGTAAGTATACTAACAAACCTTATATATACTCAGAAAATACGCATATATTTAAACACATATTCACACATACACATACATGTCTGCCTACAGATACACACACTTGCCTTTTTATATATGTGTGTATACATACACAAACTTTTTTACATATACATATAAATTGCTTATCTCTGCGCACTCTCGCCCTTCTCCATCCATGCTTATAAAAAGTTATACGTGTATATACAGAACAATGCAAACATGTATACACATACATGTTCACTAACCCCACAATAAAAAAGAAGTGGCATACATCATATTCGTCGTCGTCCTGCGGCCTTGTCCAAGATAGAACTCACTACACCCCTCCAGTATTCCCTGTGCATTTGGGACCCTGGCGCAGTTTATAGCAAAATTCATAATCTAGTCAAATAGCTGAATACTTGATGCTTCCCCATGGCTACCAAGGGTCTTTTTTATTGTGACACCAACACTAGATGGGTTGTCTCCAGTCCCCATCCTGTAATTTATCCCATAATTTGAGGGAAGTGACGGATTATTACCTTTACCAAGGGTACCAGTGCTTAAATGAATGCAGGGTACTCAACTTGAATTCGAATTCGGTTCACCGATTTCTCTTTCCAAGCCGACATCCACTGCACCACAACACACATCCATCACTGAACGCTTACAGCGCCAGGTATTTCCAAGCGGTCACTCATCTTGGTACTGACCAGGCTCACGTTGCTTAACTTCAAATTACATACATCATAAAAAAGTTACATATATATATCGGCATATGCGATTTAGATTTCGATACCAACATGTACATACATGACTAAACTGTTCAATACAGGAGGGTTCAATCAATTCAGGATGGTATAATCGATTATATCTTTAATCAAAAATTAACGCCAACATACATATAATCAGGTGCCCCAATATATATTGAAAACCACTGTTCTAGATTATTCTCATTTCATCTTAAATAAATGTTTATTCCGGGAAAACATTTATACCGAATGGAACGAGTATAGTGTGGTTTGATCAAACGAAGAAATGGATTATAATTTATGACCTATCTAAATGATGTGTTGAGTTTTCCTTCATATATATATATATATATATATATATATATATATATATATATATATATATGTCCTGATAATTTTGTTACAGAAATCCTGCCGAATGATATATATATATATATATATATATATATATATATATATATATATATAACAATAAACAATATTACTTATGGATCATAAAATGTTAAAATTTAATTTTCTTGATAGTTTTAGAAAAATGTTTTTCAAAAATGTATTGCTGTTGTTTTTTCTCTTCCTTTTCCAATAAGGTATTGCTCATATTTTTTTATTTACCTTGAAAATATGTTGCTGCTATTCTTACAGCAAAAATGCATTTTTATATTTTCATAATGTTTTGAACCCTATTTGAGGTTTCACTATTTTCCCAAAGCTTAGAGCGTGATAGATTCTAACACCCTAACATCAGAATCCTTTATGTCCATATACAAATCTACGATTCGTCCGTGCATTTGCTCCTGCTATTTACCTTGGTGGGCTCAACAAAATCCAGAGAAGGATTTGAAATGTAATCGATCCCGATTTGACAGCTCAACTTCAGTCTTCTTCTCACTTTGCTCCAGGTAGCAAATCGCAAATGAGTACTCCAGACGAGTCAGAATCTGGACAAAAATTTACAAAAACTTCAGACTTGTCTACTGTGGCTTCGAGAAAATAAATATGTTGAATAAAGGAGGAATCGAGTGTTTAATATTGTTTAACACACTTTTCCAAAGCCGCCAGTAGTCTTTAGAATAAACATGCGGGTTAATTTCATTCTATCAGCAAAAAGCAGCTTAGCCTCAATTAGGATCGTCTTGCACTCATTACGAGCAGAGACAAAAATGCGCCAGACGCGTCACTCTAGTAAAGCCAGAAGTAATTCCTATGGGCAGTGGTTACCAAAGAAGCAGGAGAGATCCATGGGAATGAACGAGGTTTAAGCCGGAACTTCCACGATGGGAAGAAATCATCGATGCAAGCGTTCACTCAAGATACCACAGAAGCACACCCTTCACCTGGGTGACTAAACATTTTGTTCCAAGGGAAGTCATAAAGAAAATCGAGGAATGACTCCTAGTCTGCTCCATGGTAGCAGTAACACTTTCTGCTGGTAGAAGGTTCCTTGGCGAGGGGAAATGGAGAGGGAGTTTTTAACGGAAACCACAGCATGATCAGATTTGCCAAGAATACAGAGCTGTATAGCATGACAGGAATCAGGGATCTAGAACGGAAGCCTGTCCTTCATGGATACGGGGGAAGCACGTGGGGAAATCCACCACTTTCGGGAGAGACCGAATGATTAGAAATGTCAGGGTATAGATGACAACAAGTTTTTAAACCACGTGGTATTGTGGGCATTGAAATCACCAGACACTAATATTTTAGTAAACGGGTGAGAGGATATGGTCTTATCTATGTCATGAAAAAAAATTACTAGCAAGGAACAGTCAGGAGAGGAGGGGTGCGGAAGAGAAAGAAAATATAGATAATTGATTTTAATAGAGAAAGTCGGAGGCACATGATCAGGTAGTTCAAGAGAAATGGCTCTAGCCAGTGAGAGATGCTTGCTGACATAAGCACGCAGTCGATGCATGTTGACATTGGAGTCTTTCCTCAAGAGGGGAAGGTGACCAGAAGGGAATTGGAGGTTTAAGATTGGTTTCGCATAGAACTAAGATGTTTAGGGACGTTTCGTGGAGAAAAGATTCCTCACTGCAAAGTCTGTGGGTATACCACGGATGTTAGAGAAAGAGGTGTTGAAGGGTTTAGATGATTTTGCTTGGTTGATTTAGTTTTGTATCTTTGGATGTGAATATTCATTTGTGAGTTGTTTTGATAAGGAGAGGCCTCAAGTAGTGGTGGCAGACGGTCGTCGACTGCGACATGTGTAGGAAGAGAACTGGCGCAGAGTGCAGCATAGTCTGGCCTCAGGTTTGCTTACTGGAAGCGCTTGCAGAGATATTTATCCATGCGCGTCATGGTATTGACAGAACCCCGATATTATGCAACTGTTGTTCAGAGCAACCCCTCTGAAGGCTACACAAAAGTTAGGGCTCTTAATTACCAGTCGCAAGCAGAAACCACAAAACTGCCAACCCGATACCTTCATTATGAAGAGACGTTGCTTCCGTCTACAGATATCACAGAAAATTCGCGAAGAATGGATGAGCCTCTACCAATGCTCAGTAGAAGAGAAAGACCATGTATCGGGCAATAAGAGGGCTTAACTAAGTTGAACTTATGTTAGCCAAACCCCAATTGAATTCCCTAATTTCAAGATTTCATTCCCCGTGTTGATAGAATTTGGATATAGAAGGCCAGAATTATCAGTGTCTTATAAAAAAGAGGGGTGTTATACACTGTCTTCAGATTGTTTGCGGCATGCCAAGTCAAGTAATTTGATACGATTCTGATGAAAATACGCTTTGTGTGGGCGAGGAGTAATTCAAGTTAGCTAAACCTTGGCAAAAACGCGAATATTTTTAATGATGACTGATGAAATTTACTTTTGTCTGAACCACGCCATTGAATTTTGTTTTTTCCTAATATTTGTTTTTTGTTTTCAGAAGATAAGAAAGAAATTTTGGATTTAAATTTTTCCAACAGCAATGTGTCCTACCCCTCGAAGTATTTTGGGTTCTTTTTCAACAGTGATATGTGCAAAAGATTATGGCAAAGTTCACCAATGGCAGTCTTTATTTAAAGATTCTAATCAAATTCGATCTTCAAGAAAAATGTTTACGTGTGTATATATATATGATAATATTTCTCTAGTTTCCCTATGTTCTTTTTGTTAACCATATGCATAGAAATTGCTGCACAATTTCAGTGCACTTTTTATGCGTTATTTACACTGTTTCCTAAAAATCTCAAGTACAATTAATAAATTCTAAACATCTCAAATAACTAAAGTATAGATCAATTATAATAAATTTTGTACAGGGGATAAGGACATTGAACAGAATATACGATGCACTAAGGGTGTTATTCTCTAACTCTGTAAAGCTGCTAGAAAATTCAAATATTGTTATTTAAACTCCAGTCAAGTTCTTAAATAGTCTAGTCACTTTCGGACACTTGTGATTGTCATACATGCCATCCAACTCGTTCAGAAATCAATGTTTTCTCATTTATATAAAATCGTTTTCACAGATCAATGGTTAAAATGAGTTCAAGTGAGTGGAATATTTATGTCTTAAATAAGATAATTGCTAATCACATCTTATACAGGGGGTTGCAGCAAAATCCGACACTTGACAAACAAAAAATGAAATAAGCAATAAAAACAAAAGTTGTATATGCAGAGACCCGACAGTTACTTAACAACAAACTACATTATTTTTCAATGCAAACGTCGCCGGTGGCGACGAGCATCTCAAGGTGGGCGCGAAATGAGTCACATGCTTTGGTGAACATGTCCTTGTCTATAGCGGTGAACGCCTCCACGACGGCATTTTCAGAGAGTTGACTGTCCTGCGGGCGTGCTTGTTGGTCTTGGTCAAGCCCCAGAAGAGATAGTCAAGGGGGTTGCAGTCGGATGAGGAGGGCGGCCACAAGGTGCTAAATAAACTGTCGGATCTCTTTTGTTTTTATTGTTTATTTCATTTACTTTTTTCAAGTGTCGAATTTTGCAGCAACACCCCGTAGTATGATGTTACAAAATCCCCAAAGCAAACAGCTTTACCAAATACCAAACACTATTTGAAGACTTACGACCCCCAACAGTGGCAATAACTAAAATGGATAGCACATGGAAGTGGAATGTATAATAATGATAGAATCAAAGTGTTAAGGTTTCACACTAACAAAATAAATGGTTTAGAAACAAATTTTTGTCAGTATTAGAAATCATTATAATGTTAATTGGTCACGAGAAGTCTAATTTCCTATGCTAAGAAAATATTATGAATGCTTCCTTCAAAATTGAAAGGTCTGATTTATCTTACTTAAAAGATCATAATTATATATATATATATATATATATATATATATATATATATATATATATAATTATAGTTTTAGATATAGCTGGTTCCAATAATCATTTAAAGATTTTCAGTAAAACTTCTCTTTGCCTGCAAAAGGATTACATGAAGTCTCTTCATTTGTTGGGGGATATTTTATTTTAACTGTCCCTCGATAATTATTTACACGCAATTTTTGTTCTTCATTTTCGTTATTGTTCTTTTCGTTTGATTTCTATTTCCAACGTATTTCTTCTGAGGAGATGTTGGACGAAAGGGCCTTAGGTACTGTCAATAGATTTATTGTTTTTAAAATTATATATATATATAAAACAGTAATTGGTTAGAGTAAAATTAGACCAGTAAGCACCAACAATGAAAAGTGGTTAATACATATTTAAATGAATATACATTTAAAAAGAAATCCTTTTAAATATATAGAAACAGCCTTATGATTTGTACCAAATTAGAGAAACATGTGCGGAAATTAAAACAAAAATAACCAAAATCTTAATGTAAGCTAAAGTCTATAGGGAAAAGTGAAATCTTTCTGCAATAGTATTGTCTACAGATTGTGCAAACATAAACATTAACTATAATAATTAAAGAAAAAGATGCAAACTGAAAGTTGATTATTGTACAAAAAATACAATTTTTGCCCACGGCTGGAGGGAGAACTGGGGTAAGGCTGGTCAATACTTTCTATCCTAGACCTAGTTAACCAGAATCACGACCTATTCATACATTAAAATTTTCTTATTCAATAAAAGAACTCATCATTTATCTTCCAATCCTACATACACCACAATACTACATATTAACAGGAAACCTACAAAAAGACATTATGTAAAACTTACTTTTTCTAAAAATGTCCATACAAAAATATATTTAAAATATGATTATATGGAAATGAAAAAGGTGAGTATGAACCAAAAAATCAATGTAAAATATAACAGAAATATTCAAACTAAAATTGACCAACGTTAGTAGTCATCGCTGTATTCGGCCAATAGTCAGAATCAAGAAGCACATTTACAAATGGGGTTGGAAAAATAAAATAAATAACGGAATGGGAAATTCAAAAACTCTCCCATTTGAGATGAAGATAGGACCATAACAAACTGAGGTGGTTGGGAATCTCGATGTGGTTCATAAAAAGTGGATGCCGGGAACAGATTAAGAACATACCTTACATTCATTATGTAAACAAGAAAGAGTTTATCTTAACCCGAGGAATATTCACAAAAACATAATTCGTTGTGACAAAGGGAACTTTAAAAAGAAAATGAATATTAGACTCATTCATGTTAACCAATCTCGCTACATTTATCCCTCTTTTGCGGAAATCTGTTGGCATCAAGCGCTTTCTACCAAATATTGACTTTGAATTTTCTACCACATCTTGATATTCAGCTGACGCCCCAAAAATCCAATCAGATCCTGATAAGAATAGCGTTTATCCCGAAAGATTCCTGCCATTCGCGAAGTCCAAATTACCATTCTTGCTATAGCTAGCAACGTGAGAAACACTAACCTTTTCACACCAGAATACGGAGGCAACACATTAACATACGTGTATGCGACATCAATGGACAGGAGATGTTCAGGAGCGATACGAGAATGTCCTGTAATGAGTGCACCTGAACACAATGTCAGAAGGCGTGTGAAGCCGTTTCTTTCTAACAAAGGTCTCAATGATGACAGTCGATCATATCCGCCAACCGGATTTGAAGGTCAGGTCATTGAGAGATAGCAGGTTCAGAATCAATCGCCAAGAAAAAAAACTGAGGGTTGCTAGGTAATAATCCGCTGGTGTTTAAGACCAGAATGAGCGCGACTGGATGGCCAACAAGCCGAGCTGCTCACAGAGAGAACCGCCTGAGACTCTCTACACTAATTCATGGTACAATAATCTCCGAAACAGAGAATGTTTAATCTACCGAGGAATGGTTCGCAAACCAGATCGAAAGGCGGAAAAAACTCGATTGATTCATGGGCCTACATCGGCGTTCGGCCAAAGAAACGAGAAGAGTGATGGTAAGTTTAAGAAAAGCCTCACTAACACTCTCCTCCAAAATCAAGTTCCGTGTCAACGTGTGCTATAGGAACGCCACACTCGAGGTATGTCGGTGACTATCCAAGTGTAGTATTTCCACGCCAGCCTTCTGACACGGGCATTGTGTAGAGACATATCTGTTGATCTCATTCTTGACATCACACCACAAGAGCTTATTAGTGGTCCCTATAGAGAGAGATTACATACATGCGGTAAAGAATGAGAGCCAAAAAGTAAGAGGAACAACCAGCCAACAACGAAACTAAGTCCAAATTGCCAATCCGACTTGATTGTAATACCAATCTTTAGCTGGAGACTGGCCTCGAACCACACTCAAAGAATGCAAATCGGCCGGTCAGTCCAACACTGGAAGAGCGATCCCTAAACCTGAAGACGCTGCGGGTAATTTCGGCCCCCTTTCAAGCGCCTTTGAAACATCTTAATGTAACTGCGACATGGCATGAAAATGTATGTCATCGGCATACGCGGAAACCCTGGCTCAAGCACCACTAGAGACACTGGTTCCACGTAGAGCCTGACTGCACGCCCGGTCATTTAGTCAGCGAATGAGGCCTCCAACGAGAATGAGCAATCCTGATGAACCAACTGGGAGAGCGCAAATGTGCGCATGCGTTTTCTGTTCACATGTATTACAGCACTTGGCGAGCTATGCAAGAGGCTGATCCACCTACAAATGTCGGGTTTAAAGCCGGCGGCCCACAGGAAAGCAGCCAGATACCAGTGGTCGAACCTATCAAATGTCCTGGGCTGATCAAAATTAGAAAATTTGACTTGCTCGTCTTCTACACCCTCTAGGATTATGGGGAATTTTTCTGCCCTTCACAGCACTAATCTGCTTGGGTTGCAACAAAATCTCGCTGACTGACTGTAAAAACTCAAACAAGCAAAAGTCCTTAACCCTGTATCTAGCAGAGTCATGGCTGTTTAATCGTCTACATTCCACCCAGCACTCTTCCCCTTTTTTAATCAAAACAGTGGAGATCCGGGCAGAGACGGACACATGCCAGAACCAGTTGAACACGACAGTCAAAGTTGGTACAAAGATGTGCTTCACGTACAATTCATATTTTGCTGACCCTTTTTAATACCAAGTAGACTTTGCCCTCTGTGATCTCACCCTCGCAGATAGCAATTTTAGTCAAGGAAAGCCGAGGAAATTCAACAAAATAATTGCGAAACTCTTCATCACAGCTCGTTGGTATATCGGCTCTTGAAATGTCACCGAAACGGCTCTTGCATGTCCTTGGTCGCCCTCACAGAAAGTCCCTTCTAGTTATCTACCTCCGGAACGTATCAATCGCCACTTCGACGGATTATTTCTTTGCGAAATTCTTCCCTCATATTCACGGCTTTTATGCATCTTATTTAACCTGTGTCTAACTACCTGACCATGATCACGCTTGTTAGTCTCAAGTTCGTGTCTAGTTAAAGCTATCTTCAAGAAATTCCCCTAGTTTCAGGCCGTGACAAATTATCCTAAAAGTCTTCACATTGTTAGACTTATCTAGGCGAGTTTTTTTATCTTTAAGCCTCTCCAACCTTATTTTCAATAACCACATGTACTAGTGTCGGAAGTACTAATTTAATAAGCTGTTTCTGTCATTCCAATAAAGACTGACTCAACTTTCAGTGTAAAAAAACAAGACATGCTCTTCTTGCCCGTTAGGCGTATAGACTGCAACAATCCGAAACGAACCACATTTTACGGGAGTATCAGAAACGATCAAACGCCCAAACCCAAACACACACATTGACGTAGAGATAGTTCACCTGTGCATCCTGGGTAAATTCTCTAGAACTGAACAAATTGCCCAAATGTGCACAATGAGTGTCTAGGTTATGCTATTGTTGGTTGTTGGGATGATTGCACGGGTTCCTTCCAGGATAGGTTTATGCCAAATGCCTTGCTGCGAGACAGGACCAGCAGTTGGGTCAACGGTCTTTTGCAATCACCAGTATATTGCGGCCACGGCAAGTCAGAATGTTAGAGATGTCATTAAAACATTTACGGGACAATGTTATTTGCAATAAGACACCCCAGTGGCAATGTCAGCTTTACTCTTGACCTCTGTTAGATCTCCAACTTGCTAGTAGTGTACAAAAAAGTCCCCAGATGGTCCCAAGATATGTTCAAGTGTCCCACCATGCAGCGCAATTTTTGTTTTCCGACTGCCCCAATATTCTGTTTGCATCCTCACTGATTTCGTGAAGAGGTTATTACCGGCAAGTGTTTGGCTTCTTCTGCTGTTGTTAGCAGGATGTCCTACATGGCATCTGATCTCCTGGCCAGCATTTTAGGTGAAATGTTGAGGTTTTTAAGAGCCTCATCTATTATCTCGCTTCTGACTCATATTTATTTTCTTGTTTTACTATCCGAGATAAGCAGAGAGATCATTCTGGTTGATTATCTCCATTTCCTATTATGTGCCATGTTCCTTCAGGACGTAGGCGATCATGGCCTCCCACACTCCAGATTCCTTGTAGCTCTTAACACCCTTCCCAAACCCCGCTCTGCCATCTATTTGCTCAACTTCAAGTATATTACGCGTTGTTTACTCGTGTTTCTCTTTCCCTCAATCAATCCAGTGGGTATCAGATTCTCCAAGCTCTCCTGTCTCCTCATATAATTTAGAAACCTCAGCGACCTTTTTCTGATGCTAATTATCTTCTTCGTTTTCGTGTCTATCCTCTTCAAAATCTCTTCGTTGCTTACAAGATTAGTATCTTCAGCATCCTTCCATAGAACCACATTTCGGTTGATTCCAGTCTTTTCTTCATCTTTGATGAGATTCTCCATCATTTACTGCCATATTGAAGGACATAATTCACATAATAATCCAGCACTCTCTTTTTTGTTTTCGTCAAAATTTTCCTGTCTCTTAGCACTACACTCAGCCGCTGGAATGCTTCCTTTGCCATGCCAGTACATCTTCGGATCTAAGTGTCGCACTATTCGTTAGACCACTTCCTAAGTATTTAAATTTCTGTACCTACTTGATTCTAGTATCCCCGACTTGTAATTGGCCTTTGGTGCTCCTCTTTTTACTGATGACCATGCATTCAGTTTTCTTGTAGTTTATATCTAGACCTTACTTTCGGCTTTCTTTAACTACTTTTTGTAGGAGTTCTTGTAGTTTTTCTTCCGTATCTCCTATCAGCAATGTGTCATCATACTTTCTCCAAAACAGAAGCAATTGTCACCAGTTTATTTTCCACTATGAAATCCTTGTACTTTTCTTTTGGGGTCTCATAATAATCCAGGCTGTTCTTTGGTCTCTCTGCATTTCATGCAGTTGAAGTGGCTGGAGCGGAATGGTCCGGGTTCTGGGGAGATGTCTCCATATTGAGTAGAGCAGATCCCACAACAATAAACGTAAACGAATGGTTCAGACAAAAGACAAAACAGTAACGACAAACGATAACGACAAAAGACAATACAGGACATAAACAGGTCACTTACTCTACAAATAGTTTCACGGACGATTCCCCTCCCAAAGAAACTCAATCCTATGAGAAAATTAATTAGGTGAAGAGCTAAACATATGATAGACTAAATCATTGGATGCATACACAGTAAAACGTACATTTTGGGTTCGTACAAGGCTGTATGAAAGTATGTATAATTCATTTACTCTATTCCAACAATCTTCGCTACTATTGACTTACTCCCATACTTATATCAAACTTCCTTTTCTGCCTTAAAACAAAAAAAAAACTGCAGAAAATACTAAAAAGAAGAAACCGTGATAGCGCAATTGGCGGATCTTCCTAACCTAAACATTCGAGACCCTTTGCTCACGAGGTAGTAGAAAATCTATTTTTTAATAAAAAAATTAAATACAACTTGCTGTTAAAAATTACTGTATACCCATTTAAGAAATCTATGATCCCATTATGTATCTTATCCAGACGAAATTAAAAAGTGACATATTTAGAAACTAGGCCATCCTGCTTCCTTTCGCGACATAGATCTTAAAACTCCATGGTTACCTAATTCTAATTTTTGATTGAACAATATTGATACACCTAAAGCATTTTCTTCAACTACCACTCGCTAGCTTTCTAAATAACCATGAATTCATCTTATATTTTCAAAATAAATCATTTCAACATTTATTTTAACATATCACCTGAAGAACAATATTGTTCTGAAACATGAACATTTTTTCGTGGAGATATAAAATGCTTTTATAAAACAATTGTATTATCAAAATTACAATATTAAGCACTACTCTGTATCGAGCCCTCTTTATAAAATTAAATGATTTAACAGTGAGTTTTAACCCACGTGTTCTTTCACTTTCTTATAATATATATATATATATATGTGTGTGTGTGTGTGTGTGTGTGTGTGTGTGTGTGTGTGTGTGTGTGTGTGAGTTGGTTCTTATTCAGTCAGTCACTTAAGTGCTATACATGATACACGCTTTTGCGATCATGTCTCGAAAGAGACCTGACTGACTAGTCAGAAGATTATCTCGAAGTAGGTTGCCATTACTTTCTGCGGTAAACTGGTTGCTAGCCAAGGCTATAGAACCAAATCGGTCCTGTTATTTAACACATAACTGAAGGGAAGAGTCAGATTAATACCTTTTCTAATGGTATTTGAGCATAAGTGAATGCAAGAAATTCAACAGAAATTCGAACTCGGCTCACCGACATCTCCTTCCGAGCCGATATCTACTGTACCACAACGCACGTTTTTTAATTGTTCATAGTTACCCTTATTGGTTCCATAACAAAGACCAACGTTAAATTGCTTTACCACCTTATTCTATTCCATAGTTAATTCAATCAGAGAAATAAGTCTTCTATTCAACAGAAGAACTTACATGTCTGTGGGAAATAAAGATATGCCAATGAATGATGTTCCCGCTCATAATAAACATTAATTTCGGCCGACCAAATTTTTTCACAGTCGGTTACTTGCCTTCGATATTAACAACACAGGAACTATTGATGTAAGACGGGCAACAGATGTCGTCACGGCTGGAGATACAATCAAATAAACCAGTTTTCGATTGTAAGTCTAATTTATCAGAAGGAAAGGTAAGGAAAATGTCGACCATTAAATTAATAGTGATCCTTATTTGAACTATGCGCAGATACTACAGCAACTGAAAAAGCTTATAAACCGGTTAAAATACAATATTTGATATTAAAGGGCAGTCCAACATGCCAAATACAGGTCGGGGATACTAGAATCAAGCAGGTACAAAAGTTTAAATACCTGGGAAGTGTTATAACAGAAAACCGAAAGTGCAACACAGAGATCCGAATTAGCATAGCAAAGTAAGCATTCCAGAATTTGAGTAAAGTATTACGAAACAGGGTAAGTTCACTAGAAACAAGGAAGAGAGTACTGGATTGCTATGTGTTGTCACTTCTTCAATATGACACTGAATGCTGGAAAATATCATCAGAGATTAAGGAAACATTGGAAGCAACTGAATTGTGGTTCTACAGAAGGATGCTGCGAATATCATGGATCGAGCATGTGAGCAATGATGAGGTCCTAGAAAAGATGGAAAAGAAAACAAAAATAATACTGAGCATCAAGAGGAGACAGCTGAAGTTCCTGGGATATGCAATGAGGAAGGAGGGCTTGGAGAACCTGATACTAACAAGACAGATATAGGGAAAAAGAGACAGGGGAAAGCAACGGATAACATATTTGAAGGATCTAGTCAGGTGGATGATAGAACGAGGGTTTCATGGTGTAACAGGAGAAGGTGTGCTAAGAGCCACCAGGGATAGGGAGACGTGAAAAGCCATGATCGCCTACGTCCTGAATGGACAGGGCACATAGAATAAAAAGGAGTAGCATACTGTTTATAATATTTTTGAATATTTTGTATTAATTGGCTCTAACTCGCCGGCCTTGGGCTATTTCTATGACATACTTAGTAAATAATTGACGTTGTTAGGAAGTTTGTCTCGTTTGATCGGGTGAATAGTGAGTTCAATTCTCAGTGGGTTCCCAATAATATCGTGCTTGCTCCACATCTAATCTTCGCTTAGAAAATCACAATATTTTAGAATATATTGAAAAAGTAACTGCTATTATTATTGTTATCATTATTGTAAATAGTAGTAGCAGTACTTCTGTTGTTCTGTTTGAATGAAATCGAATTTACGAGAAAAAGTTTTAGATTTTGAACAACTCAACCATTACTCTTCAGTGAATGACAAGTGCGACGAAGGATAAAATGGCGATAATTAAGTCGGTTTGAGGCAAGTGAAACTGACTTGATGAGGTGTAGGAATGGGGAATGATATTCTTTAAGAAAGTTTGTCACTTGCAACTGGAATTGTCGCAACACAGTAGATTAATTTTAATCTTCTTATATCAAGTTTTTGCCTAAAAATATCGCAACTGAATGAGTATAAATGCAGCTTTGATGAAAAGAAAGAACGAATCACCTTCACCAATCTTTTATTTGAAAAAAACTTGCTTGACTTTTAAACGCAAAAAAATAACTTCCATTGGCTTCTTGATGTGTTTATTTTTGGATATATCCGAAGAACAGGCCAAATATCAATGACGATTAGTTTGTTTTTGTTTTTTATTTTGGAAAGTTATAAATAACTTTTGGACATTTACGCAACATTCAGAGCAGATGGAATTTGTTTTCAAAAAAAGTAAATAAATAAATAAAATAATCAGTGATATCACAATAAGATTTCTTATCTTTGATACGTCTTTGAAAAAGGGTTATAAAAAATTTCGACTTGCGTATTCTAGGGAAAAAATTAAATTTTTAGATTATCATCATTTTTAAAAGTGAACATTTCAACAGCAATCATTTGGCTATTTCTAGCATAGATGTGGCACAAAGCAAGTGTACAAGTCACCCAGTGAGGATCGAACTCTCTAGTACTGCGTAGTTGTTCTTGTATTACAAGCTTGTGTAGATTTTTTAAAAATATAGTTCACTTGTACTAAGGCGAATTGAGGTATTGGGTTACGTTAAGGAGTAGTTTATACGGAAAGGAGGGGAAAAATAAAAGTTTACACTAGACTTGACCAGGTCAAGATTGTAATGACTGAAGGACCATCGTCTTGGGAGTCTGTTCTATACGGTTTCGCTGGAAGATGTTTCGCTGGAAGATGTTTCGCTGGGGGATGTTTAAGTGGAACTTACTTTCCCCTGATGTAATACGGAAAAAAGTATGGGTGGTTTGCTACTAGGTAAGTGGTATGGCGGAACTTAGGCGTGAAGCACAGACGTGGTTGATTCAGGAGATGCTGGTTGTCTGAGCACTTTCTATGATGAGACTCGCCACAGTTCACCTGTGAGAGAGAGAGAGGTGGGAGTGTGGAAAATAGTTATTCTGCAACAAAGCTTCAGATACGCTTATGAAATCTATCATGACTGGAAACTTGATAGATCCAGCCCAAATGAGACAACTGTTTTCTATTTTCGGTTGAGGAGAGAGCATGAGGAGTCAGGTATTTACTGGAGTAGTATAGGGCGCTGATCATTTTATCTGCATATTTAGCGATGGATATATAAGAATTAAACTTGGGGCCAAATAATCTCCCAAAGCCCGAGGCCTTCTCGACAGAACATCTGTTTACCATGACTGACAGTAGATTGGGATCTGATCAGCGGTGTTGGAATGTAACCAGTTTAATTTTAGAGGCATTGAATGTCACCAGCCTACTGGGAATTTAGTGAAGTCAGCTGCCAATATAGGATTGTTAAAACATTTTTAGAAAAGCGTCTGTATAACGTCGTATCATCGGCATAGATCGGAGTATATTATTAGGTAGATCATTTACGTAAATCAGAAAGAGGTTTAGTCCAAGAAGTGATCCCTTGCGGATGCCTGCGTTGAACGCCAGACCCTCGGAGAAATGGCTGTTATTCACTACCTCCAGAAATAAACCTCTAAGGAAGCATTTTATAGTACAGAAGATTCATCAACTGATTCCGTAGCTGGAGAGCTTCTGCAGTAAGTCTTTGTTCTACACGCCATCGAAAGATTTTGAAATATGTAATTTTATGGTCTTTGTAGTATGTGTGTTGCCCAGAGTTAATTCTATGTGTAACGGTAATTAGGACGTCAGCAAAAATTCGAGTTGATTGAAACCCATACAGCTGATCGCTCAAGAAGTTGTTCCTATCCAGATACTCGACGACCATGTTGTTCCCTAAGGCCACAAAATTCTTATTGATTATACTAAATTATACTATATCTAACTGATGATACTAAGTTTAGATATGGCACAAGGCCGAAAGTATCTGACAACTAGTGAGAGTCGGACTCACTACTCTGTTGTAATGATTTTAGTTATACAAACTTGCTAAGCATTACACCAGATCATGGTATCCTAACTGTGATTAAGTCTAACTTAGATGTGGCACAAGGCTAAAAATTTTGGGCACCCAGTGTGGATTAAACTTACTACTCAGGCGTAATTGTTCTACTTCACGGTGCCCTAAAAGTTATTAAGCGTAGTTTAGATGTAGCACGAGTTAAAAAGTATCGGGCAACCAGTAAATATTGACTAACTGCTCATTTATAATTGTTCTAGCAAGACAAAATTTATTAACATCACACCGAGATGCCTTATTAGTCAGTGGGTTGTGGACACATAAAAATAACTTTCTGTTTTTACAGTAAATTTTCAGTAATAAGTTTCTCCAGTCCAATACAAACCGTGTTTTCCTACGAGAAGAAATGTACCGCTTCATTTGTATTACAAATGATTTCAACTACAACAGATTTTATCTACGTTTTGTATAATTTCTTAATTCACCCAATTTTGCCAATATCTTGGAAAGAATATTATTCATTTGCTGTTCATTTGTATAACAATGATGTTCTTTATTTCATATTTCAATAATTTTTCAGATAAAATCGATTTGCAATTTCAGTTATTCAGTTTTAAATAATTCTGAACAAAATCAGGGTAAAGGATTGAATATGAAAATATGCTAGATCTGCTGTTGTATCACTATGTTAAATCGGTAGCTCCGCCACAGTGTGATGCCAGTAAAATGTCTCGATCTACTGGTATGAAAGTATATGACTGTATTGAACGTATCTAGTCTTCATCAGAAAACATTCAAAGAAAGGTTTTTGATGTATTTAACATGCGATGTTTTAAGTATGCTATAAGTACATTACTAATGTTGCAAACGCCCTTAAAATATTATAGAAAACATTATTCAGTCAGTTAAGTGCTATACGTGATTCACGCTTGGGTGATCATGTCTCGAAAGAGACATGACTGATTGGGCAGAAGATTATCCCACAGTAGGTTGCCATTACTTCCTGTAGTAGACTTGTTACCAGCCAAGACTATAGAACCCAATCTGTTCTACTATTTAACCTATAATTGGCGGGAAGAAACGGATTAATACCTTTCCCAAGCGTATCTACGCGTAAGTGAATCCAAGGGATTTAACTGAAATTCGAATTCGGCTCCCCGATTTCTCGTTCTGAGCCGATATCCACTGCTCCACAAATCACATCCATAGAAAATATCACCATATACAAATGCCATGCTAGCTGTACAGCCGAACATCAAAAAAGAAATCCTAATAGGGAAATAACCTATGTGATTAAAGCAATAGAAAAAACATCGCCCACAATTTGTCATGATAATTTCTTTTATATTAGCGGTAATACTACTATTACTAGCATAGTAGTAGTAGTAGTAGTAGTCGTAATAATAAAAATAATAATAATAATAATGTGTTCTTAGGTTGTTTTATTTCTTTTTCAAAAATGTTCAGAAAATGTTATATTTTACGTAATACAACTCTCCAACAACTGATGAATTACGTAAAACCAACATTATATAAAAATGTCCCGTGGGATTATGTATCTCTGACAATAAAACAAATTCATATGATGGATTTACAACTACTACATTAAATGGACGTTTTACATTAAATGGACGTTTCACAATATGCAAAAATGACGATCGATAATACCACTAGTCTGCATCAAGAAAACAACAAAAACAAACTACAAATCTTCGAGGCCAAGTTCATTAAAAAAAACTTAAGCCGTCAATTAATAGAATCAGCTATGAATGTAGCAGTATTTTTAGTCTGGCCGTACGGAAGTAAATACAATAGTGGTATTATTAATTGTTGCAAATAAGACAAAGGAAATTGTGTTGGTCCGTATTATTAATTTTTATAAATTGAAAAGAACCAACTAAAATAGGTTATTGTTGACAATTGGAAATAGCATGATTAAGAAAAATACAATTGATGTCTGAACAAAGACACCGCAGATAAAGTTAAAAATGCTAAAGAAAACAATTTTTACTTGTCTGAAAGGATTATTACCAATAAAGGAAATATTTGATAAGCGGAATCAAAATTTCCAAGCCTGAATTACACTGCAGTTAAAAGAAAAATCTTTTTTTAACAAAATAAAACTTTTACTTTTCAGAAGGTATTGTTCCAAATAAAAGAAATATTTGATGAGTGCAAAAGGTTAAATTCTATCTAACCTTTGTAAATTATGGTTGAAAAAGATTTATAAACCTGAAAGCTAGATTTTTGTGATATTAAAAAGAACAAGCCGAAAAGAATTGACGCCACCACAATGTAGTTGCCTCATTGATCGAACTAAAGGAAAAGAACATAAAGAATGGTTGCCCCGCCAAAGACGTAGTCGAGAGTATTTTCATTGGTCAGAGATTAGATTTGCATGTTCGTCATCCTCTCACCAGTGAATTTAGGACAAGCATAAATACAGGACTCCGAGGAGGCCACAAGCAGATCACCGGCAGAGACCAGCAGAGACCGGAGGGACGAGTAGAGTCTGGCAGAGTCCGGTCGGCTCTAGGCCCAGAGATGTAACAACGAAGGTAAGGCGCCAGGATACTGACAGTTCCTAACTGAAGATGTAAAAAGACAAAGATAATCCCATGCCGTTGGGTGCCAACCGTAGAGAAGCCTGTCGCGATATATGCCACGCCGTTGGGTGCCAACCGTAGAGAAGCATGTCGCTGACCGATCGAAATGATTTAAAGTCAGACAAGAAGTGATTTTGCAGAGAGAAGAGTAGTTGTGCCGAGCTGAGACAGAGAAAGCACCACACACAAGACCAACCATCGACAGTTTTCGTAAAGCTTTGGTAAAAAGAGAACAAATATATTTTTAAATCGACACAAACTTGAAAACTCTGATTGGAGTGAACTGACATTACCAACTAAAAACTCGAATTAATGTTAAGAAGACAAACGCTTCTCTTGGACGAAACTTCCGCTCCGTTGTCGGCTAAGTAGAAATAGGGGATTGATGATTGTAATATTCTTTTTTTGTTGTTTGTATATAAAGACTTTTTCCGCAACTTGGTGTCATTCAAATTATTTTTGGTGCCGTTTTCATTAACCCAAATGTTCACACGCTTCCAGTCTTGTTCAATTTGGTGAAGTCAGCTCGCAAGATTTCTGCATGACTTCCTTGTGATCTAAATTCACAGCGTGGACGGGGAAGAACACCGTTGTAATAGCCGACTTGCAGACCAGCTACTGATTCGAAGCCATCAACAACCAGGCGACCGTGCGTCGGTTCACATCTGGGGCCGGGACCAGGATAAACCGTAAATAACCCAGAACCAAGCGTTAAGGAATTTGTTGGGGAGACGAAGGGTACCGGGCTTTTGGGAGACGCGAGTGAATTAAAAAATTGGTGGGCGGTCGTAGATAAAAGTCAGCGAATTTATGTGCTGACTGAGAGAGAGACCGTATGCGTGGCGTTCCACGCCGCAACGGGAGAACCGTCAGAATTTATAGGCCGATTATTCGAAAAAGACCCTCACATCACTTAGGGACAACTAAAAGAACGGTTAATGGGAGAATACGCGAATGAAGGCACAGCGATGGAGGCCATGAGGAACCTCCTGGAAGTAGTTCAGGAAAGAATGAGGGGCCAGAATAGTTGGGGAAACGAACAGAGAGATTAGATTCTCTGGCCCATACTTCAGAGGTTAGGGAAAAAGCAGTAATACGGGCCCAGTTTGCGGACTTGCATATCGGAGCGCTGCAGGGTGAGCCTATCCAGCATGATGTGCTGGAAAAGGGACCAGTAAGGTTGGCAGCGGCGGTGCCACTAGCCAAAGAGAGCCAGGGTGCAGAGTAGAACACAAGACCTGGGGTGAGAGATAGCTGTGCGTGGGGGCCTAGGAAGGGATCCTAAGTGGAAGAGGGAACATAAAAGAGAAAGTAAAAAGGACCATAAGTGGGTAAACGAAGATGAAGAGAAATGGGAGGATGACCCTAACAGAAAGGTGTAGTCCCTAAAACACGGTTTTTCAAACCCACACCGGCTATATATGGGTTGGTATGTTGGAAGTGCCAGTATGAAGGCCACTGTGTGGTAGAATGTCCCACAAGGTGGCGTTCGCCCCGGATCATAAGCAAGAAAGATGCATGAGATGCGGAGATAGAGGGCAGGTGGGTAAATGATGTGGGTTGAAAAGGGACCCCACTATATCAAAAGTTAAGGTGAAACTTAGAGATATGAGCCAGGAAAGCGCAAAGGGGACGCCCCGAAAAAGAAAGGATACAAGATGGCCTGTATGAATGGAGGTCAAATACGTTGTTTGGGGCATGGGAAGATAAGTCATGCTGCAAAGAAATACCCAAGAACAAGGTGTTGGTTTTGTGGGAAACAAGGACACCTGAAGAGAGGCTGTCCACATAGAGATAGAAATAAGAGACCCTTATGCGGGAACAGAAGTTATAGTGGGCCCTCGTAGAGATAGTAATGAAGGACTGCTGCTGCCAGCATCCATGGTTGGGTAGACAGAAACACAGCAATGAAGAAGAGCAAAGATATTCTTCTTGTTGACACAGAAAAGAAAGTTCTCCTGTGAATAGTGGTAGAAGGTTCATTGGTGAAAGCAATAGTAGATACTGGAGAGTCATTATCGTTACTGAGGGAAGAAGAATACAGGTAAATGAGGAATCGGGAAAGAATAAGAAGGCCCGATATAGAAATCACACAGGCTGATGGTGGTTCTATGAAAATAAGCAGAATGGTGAATCTTCGGTTGAAGGTAGGAGGGACACGAAGCTTCCAGAAATTTTATATCACCCTCGAGTTGTGTGCAGAAATGATCTTGTGAGAAGATTGGTTACATAGAAACAGGGCTGGAATTGAGTTTAACCCTAATGCGTTAGTAGTGAACGGTGTAAAGATGCCACTGGGAGGTTCCTCCAACAAGTATATAACAGTAGTAGCAGAGGAAGATATAAAGTTGCTCCCTAGAACCACAGTATCAGGCAGAGGAAGAGTAATGATAAAGAAAAAAGTGAAGAAAAGGATCATACAATTACTTCCTGTAGAGGAAGGCAAATCTAAAGAGAGCGAGGCAGTCATGTGTGAGACGCTGATAAATGCGGTAGAGATAGTTCCCATGTAGCTGCTGAATCGAAGCCATCAACGTCCAGGAGACCGAGCGTCGGTTCACATGAATATTGTAGTAATGTTCTAATTTTTTCATGCTTTATCACGTTGCATTAGTCTGAAGCCCTATGAGAAAATGAATGGAGGCACAACGTCGCCACCACTAGTCATCACTTCAAACACCTTCATAATCACCATCAGATTCATTCAGCTATTTCCGAATCTTCTGCACTGTTTTCAGATTGACACCCAAACACTCCGAACTATTTGTATTAGACCTTTCGGTCCAGGGATTACTGTATGCCATTTCCAAATTTCTGCTGGACTGAATTGTGTTATGGTTTTCTTTTTCTCACAGACGGCAATGAATGCAGAACAATATCATCGAAGATGAAGGAAAAACTTGAAGCAACTGAAATGTGGTTCTACAGAAGGATGCTGTGGATATCATGTATCGAGCATGTGAGCAATGATGCGGATTTGGAAATGATGGAAACGAAAAGGAAATGAATACTGAGCATTAGGAAGAGACAGCTAAAATTTCTGGGACATGAAATGAGGAAAAAGGGCTTAGAGAACATGATACTAACAGGCCAGATAGAGGGAAGGAGAGACAGAGGAAAACAGCGTGTAACGTATTTGAGTGGCCTGCTCGGGTGTGTGACAGGACGAGGGTTGCGCAGTTGCGCAGTGTAACAGGGGAAAGCGTGCTGAGAGCCACCAGGGATAGGGAGACATGGAAAGAAGCCATGATCGCCTAGGTCCTGAAGGGACAAGTCACATAGAAGAAGAAGAAACTGACGATAATTTACTCATAGCATCTTGTATATTGCAAAACAGTCCGTTATTATTTCTTTTGTTTTAATTAATTCTTCCCTTTTTATATTAGTTTGCTTAACTTTTGAAAAACGTATTTCGCTGTTCCAGTACACATTCGGTACTCTATGCACATTATTAAACAATAAAAATATATGAATATTCATAGAACTTTGTATCGGAATATCTCATGTCAATATTTCTCAGTATATCAGGAGGTTGAGTGCAAATGAAATTTAGATATCAAACAACAATGAAAAAATGTTTTCTTTTTATTGATTATCGCACAATGTCGATCAAATCAGGAATTGGGGGAAAAATCTGTGAATTCTTTGTTCAGCTTTTTCTGATTTCATACCCTTTGCCTATTTTGGGTGCAATAAATTGATTGAAATGATTTCTTTCTTGGCAATCGCATAAAAGATTGCCGTGTAACAAAAGCAAATTATGTAAATATTCTCTGCTATTCACTACAGCGTCCCACCAATTCATGACGAAGGAGACAAAGAAGACTAGAGATAAATTGTAATAAAAAATTAGGAATATTTGCATAATAAAGACAAATGATGAAAAGAGAAATGATAATTATCATAAAGAAAATATAGAGAAGACACAGAGAAAGACTAAAACGAGAATGATAAAAGCATAATCGCCATAAAGAGAGAAGGAAGCGAAAGAGATTATAGACGCAATATGAAGAAACATGTAAAAATAGAAAAGCATTCTTTAAACATTTCATCGTCAAATTGGATGGGGGAATGAAAGGAATACATTTTGTAACAATGAAATTAAGAAAGCTAGACAGGAAAAATAAATTAAAAAAAGAAAATTGCTAGAAAGAAAGAGAAAGAAATGAAATCCTAGATTTGAAGCGAAGGAATTTATGAAGGAGAAGAGGAAAACTATAAAAAAAAAGAACATATTTAAAATTACATAAATGAATCACAAAAAAGAACCAAGTGATTTCATTTGTTGAAAATAGGAAAAATTTTTTTTTTTACAATAACGACAAAAGTGAAGAAAAATGAAAGAAAAATGTAAGGCAGAAAGAAATTGTAATGTTATAATTTTCTCTACCATCACCGCCATCTTTGCCACCGAAATTGCTCTCATAAGGGTAATTATCAATTCACTGATAATCTTTCCTAATAGGCATGAGAAGTAAAACAGTGTTGTTTTGTAGAAAGGCTCATTATTGATTTTCAAGATTTGACATTGATGACCATTGTTTTCTTTTATCCGTTTTAGAGCACGTGTTATATTCAATTTATATTTATCATCAATAATAAGTATGAAAACAAACTAGGATTTATAGAAGAGAAAACGAATTTATATTATTTTCGCTTCTCTCCTAAAATTTCTTTAACAAATAAACACAGAGAGGATGACAGAATGGTCAAGTTAAAGAAGACTCAATATAAAAAAGAGTCATTATAATTGCATAATCTCTGAAAAAGAACAGAGAAGGTAAATAAAAGTGAGTGGTAGAGAAAAGACGATGCAATGAAGATTTGTGGTGATACGGAGCAAAAGCGATAGACCGGATTTTTGCGCTATCACGACAAAAAGCAAATGACCAAAAGTCATCGTTGCGCATCCGGGTTCGCGCAGATGTTCCGTTTGAAAAATAAAAATTAATCAAATATTAAATTTCCATTTCGCGAGCCTACGCGAATTTTATTTACCAGCCAATGGGAAGCCCAGAATCAAATACAAGTGTAAAATCCCAAACGAGCTGCTGTGATAAAAAAAGAAGATATAAAAAACAGATACAGACAGACCCCAGCAGGCAGACCAAGACGAGAAGAGTGTAATCAATATCCCCTTGAACTAAGTCAAGTGGCTACTACGCTTGCCTCTTTCCTTTTCCCCTGTCTCAAAACTACTTACTGACCTAAGGAGCGACTACATCAAAGACATTCCTCACTTACAAGCTCTTCACATTCCTAAGCATTAATTCTCTTTCAGCTTATTATTTGCCATGGACATTTTAACCTCCGTTGGACCTATACTTCAAGTTATTACTTTCATTGTAAAAATATTAATTGATATGTGTATATATAGAAATGATATTTTCTACTCAAATTGCCTTTCTTGATGTTATAATCATTTTATGACTTATAGTGAGCTATCTACCACAGGGCCAAGTTCCGTTAACCTGCAACAGTATACAACTACCCTTCAGTAGAACGGACTCCCACTACAACCAAAAAAAAGGGAATAGATAAGCATTCCACTATAAATTGGTTTACCCCGACGTGATATGAACACGCACAAAGACATTTCCACTACAGATAATTGATAAAAACAGAGAAATAGAAAGGAAGGAAAAAGTTGGAGGGGAGAGACGAACTCACAAGGTACATAGGGAATATCAACCGGACACAGTCACTTACAGTTCCTCAAATAGCCACTTCATATTCAAAGACCGAAATGGTAATAAACATTTTTTTTTATTTTGTTGTTTTCCTTCACTTTTAATTATTTTTGGATGAAAGCATAATCGCCATAAAGCGAGAAGGAAGCAAAATAAACTATAAACGCGATGTGAAAAAAATTGTAAAAATAGAAAAATATTCCTTAAAACTGTCTTCGTCAAATTGGACAAGGAAATGAAAGTAATACATTTTGTAACAATAAAATGAAAAAGAAATGACCAGGGAAAAGAAATTAATACGAGAAAATTGCTACAAAGAACGAGAAGATGTAATTAATTTATGTTATTTTACTATTTTAAACCACAGAAAATATTTCAACAAATGTCATGATTATACCTCTGTAGAGGACGAAGCGTCCATTACCAATTTAAGTTTATGAGTCGACTCGACGTAACATGGGGTCATGATTTAAAGCAGGAAATAAGAAAGAACGAAAAGGCGAAAGTAACCAGAAAAAACAATATATTAACAAAGGTTACATTGGGTTGAGGGAGCATGCATAAGAAAGTGAAAAGGAAAGAGTCATTCCCCTTCGTCTGTTCGTAGAAACAAAATAAGATGTATGAAGTTTTTTTCTCTAGCTGAAAGAAAGCTTTGTACCATTGTTAAGATTCAAAGTTCAGTTTGAATGAAAGTTAATGTGCATAGTGTTAATGTCGGTGAGAAGAAAAATAAATAAAACTTGCGCCACTAATTGCTACCCGCAATTAGTGCGCGTGTGTTTGTGTGAGTTAGGGAGACATGTCTGCTCTTGTCTCGGGACGAAATCCTCACTAGCGTACCACGTGATGTTCCTCGCTTTTATTAGCATTCGTTTACGCGGGAAACTAAGTTATCACGTGAACGCTGAATCACCATGTATGTGTGTGTGTGTGCGTGTGTGTGTGTGGGGGGTGTCAATGTATCAAACCCCACACCTCCATGCTAAACTATGTTTTCTTTAGATAATAAAGAATAAAACTGATTCCGAATTGCTTTAATAATATTTTGTTTTCAGATTATAAAGCTTCGAATGGATATTCCATACCGCGAGGTGATTATGAGAAAACTAGAGGCGATACCAGATACAACATTTGTGGCCCAAATCTTAACGACGAAAGGTGTGCAGACCAAACAGTGTTGATAGCAGACAAAGAAGGGAAACTGCAACTTTTGAAGTTCTTGACAAAATCCAACTGATAATCTGCAATGGAATCGATCCCGACCTGGTAGCTCAACTCCAGTGTAATATGGCTTCCCACTGTATCTTCTACAAATACTTTCACAGATTCTGCTCCGATGAGCTTAGCTCACTGATGACCCCTCTGTATGAATCTCCTCGAGATACTAGACTATTAAATATTTAATACAGAGGTACTAATCCCACCCTTTTACAGTGAAACCAATCAAATATAACCGCAACTTCTACTCCTTCAGTTTCTTTTCTCACGCATTCCGCCTGTGGAATCCCCTTCAGTATATTTGCTTCCCTGATAGCTACAATCTCCAAGAATTAAAATGCAATGCTAATTGCCATCTTTTATCTCCTAGTCTCGCATTCTTTCAGTGACGACCCTTGTACCATGTTCTTTTCATTTTCCACTCTACTTTCATGCAGTTCTCTTCACTGTTCTCATCTTTCTCTTACTTATTCTCTAACACCCCATGCAACTTGTCCCTATTACTCATCACTCTCCCCATCTGTAACACCCTGCTTGGGGTGAAATGATTAGAAAAAAGTTAGTAGAGGAGGGCGAGAAGAAAGATGTTTAGGATACCATGGACCAAACTTGTGAGCAACGACGAGGTTTTAGAAAAAATGTAAAAAGAAAGCAACTTATACTTAACATCAGGAGACAGTTGAGGAATGAGAAATTAAGGCGAGGAAAATTTGATTAAAGGCAATAGAGACAAAATTTATTAAAAAAAAAATTTGTTAAGGGCTGCAAGGAAGAGGGAATTGTGGAAAACCATGAATGACTACGGCAAATAAGGGAGAAGGTGTCATATTAACGATGCAAAGCACGTGTGAAATGAAAATATTAGAGATTAGATATTTCGAAAAAGAAAATATTATGCATAGCCGGATATGTGTAGAATTAGCCGTTAACCCTAAATTGTACAGGTTACGATTATAGTAAACGGTCAGGCATCAGCTTGAGAGCCGGTTCAACAAGGAATGAGGGTGATTCTCTACAATGTCCATAGCCTGAGAAGTTTTAGCTGTAAAGTTTATGATAGGTGGAACTAAGGAATGTAGTTCAACTGACCACTTGCCATGGAAAAAAGCAATAGAGTGGTGAGAAGCCTATGACGCTTTTCTTTGCGGGAGGGGACAAATATTTCATCACAGAAAATGGCGCTGATACACTTTCTGACACTAACGAAAGTGAAATGTAAAGAGTTGTCAATACTGACGCATATATGACATCGGTATTTTATCTTCGGCTTGATCTGCATCTTGTAAAAGTAGGGGATAACATTAGGAGTCAATTATTTGCTGGAGTAGTACGGAAACAGTTTTTAGAGAATGTAGCTTTTAGGGAAACAAATAGAAAAACCAGTTACATTATTTATTTTAACAATAAAAGTGTAGAACCTAGATATAAATCTAGTAGCACAATTAAATTTTCTCTTTAGAGCCATGAAAATATGTGTAGAAAAAACAGAGGACGCAATCACGGCAATGAGATAGTGACTGAATAAGAGATGCCAGGTCAGGACCGATTACATTGCAGATCCTTGTTTAGATTTTATCGAGAACAAACCAACGGGGATTATCGCGGAAGCACGAATTTATTCAAATCACCAAGTCCCACCAGATATGAAATATGTGATATTTGTGTTTACCTTTTGATAAAAATGTTATTTCTGGCAGCTATGTTTTTTGTTCCGTGATTTCTATTATTCACAAACATATATATCATCTAAAATATTACACTGTAATCAATAATTTAATTCAATCATTTATTCATTATTTAAATGCTTTTTCTCACTGCTAAACATGTTTTTCATTTTAAATTGTAATGAGGAAGTAACCCTTTTAGTTAGCAACATAACTGACAAACGTTATAGGCAAAACGCTAATCAGCTGGTTGCATACAGGTTAAAACATTAAAAAAATATCATATTTAGGAAGAACGAAAAATTAGAGCAAGACAGAACGCTTAAATCATTTATATCTATAGTATCCGCTTGGAAAACAGATGGGAATATGAATTTTCTTACGTAGAAACCTTTCAAATGGTAAGAAAGGTAGCTGCAAGCAGTAAACAGTTTATTTCTATTCAAGTAAATTTATATTTATACATTGTTTATTTCGAGCTACTTAGACACTTGATATTAATAAAACACTCAACACAGACGAATGGAAGATTTATAAATGTGCAAGATGGATTCAGAGGAGAAAAAATTTCTGTCCCGACACAGAGATTTAAACTTGATCTTAGTAGAAGCAGATATAGAATGCATTCATTCCAATTCAAGCCGGTTGATAAAATGAGTCTAAGGAAGGACAATGTGTTGTTCGCCAGCAAATGGGTATCATCCATAAGTATGGCTGACAACAAAGTTTCACTCCGCTGGTAAAAGGAGAGCGGATTTTTTTCGGAAGTATTAAAATTTACCAGCCATTTCTTGCCACAGTTAGAGGTCTGTTTGAAGAGCAGCAGTCAGACATACTTTATTATATATATATATATAACCACACCTTACCTAGAAATTGACTCGTTCCAAATACTTACGTATTCGCCATTTGTGAGCACCTTTTAAAGAATAGAAAGTGTGCTGCTAATTTTAGTGGAGATTGGTTCAGTTTTGTGTCCCGATTTCACTCTTTATTCCATCTTAAGGTGCTAAAGGCTTTATATTAAACCTTCACTGGGCAAACAGCAAGAACTCATGGGTCTCGATATTATTAGCCTCTAGCTCTTTGCATTCATATTTTTTTAGGTCTGTTTGAAGAGCAGCAGTCAGACATACTTTGTTATATATATATATATATATATATATATATATATATATATATATATATGTAACCACACCTTACCTCGAAATGGACTCATTCCAAATACTTTTCCATGAAACACTTTATTTTAATGCTAATTTATATCTCCTGTAGAGGTCTGACGAGCGGGAGCAAAACTGGTTGCTTCTTGTTTTTATTGCTATTTCATAACATGTAACAAGCTACACACTTTCATTTCTTTAATTAAATTTTGTACCTATAAAAACATTTTCAAATATATATATATATATATATATATATAGTCATCTATAATGCTAATCCTTATATATATATATATATATATATATATATATATATATATGGATTAGTATCATAATGATCAACACCGAAAGCGACAGTCATGCCTGAACACTATATTGCATGAAAACACACTGCCAGGAAAGAAAAAAACAGTTTCACATCATGACCTCTGAGATGATTGCCACGCATCTGATGAACAAGGATAAAAAGCTTAAACATCCCAAATTTTTATTAAACATAAAATTTTTGGCGGGGAAATACGTCAAAACCCGAAAGAACTTACGTAAGCCGAAAAAACTTTAAAAATTGGTCCATCTGACTCAGGTCAATGGCAAATATGCGGCATGAACGAGGAAGCCAATGATGTCATCCCAACGTAACCCTGACTATCGAATTCCGACAACGATAACATTAGACATTTGCTACACTATTGTGCTAGAAGGCCCTAAATTTTTGTTCATCTCCCACTGTATAGAGCACAAGTATTATCTTTTCCTTTGTACATTGGTGGCCTGTGTCCTGATAGTATTATAAGTAGTGGCAGGGTTTTAAGCAAAACGAAACAAGCTGTCATTTATCCTCACCCTGGCCATGATGGCTAGCGTCAATACACTGGACCTGAGATCGGCGTCTTTCAAGACGAAGCTTATTCGCGATCTTTAGATTGAAAGCATGCAGTGTACAGGGAGACCCAATTTTAAACTCGTGACAGTAAAAACCCAAAGGTTCTTTTCTTCTCAGATTCTGTGGACAGGCTTTGCTTCATGTTACTATAAACAATAAGAATGTGCTTCTCATTGAAGTTTATGCACGCAATGACCATGTTCAGCGACTTCATCTGTGTTAGCGGATCGAATCGTATTTGACATCTTCTTAGGTAGTTTTAGGGTCGGTTGAAATACTACGGTCATTCACCTCAAAATAGATGGCATTGGGGCAAAATCAGGTACTAATAATTCGAATGTAAAACCATTTCGTGAACCTGTCGACATATTTGATCATGTCGATAAGTATTGAAATGAACACACCCCTCGAGAGCTATTGTGGACTTAGACGAATAGGGACTGGTCGACTGCGGCGATGCTTTCTAGTTACATGGACTGAGTCCTGGTTAAGACAGTCGATGTAGGTCTCTTAGGGTGTCCGAGTTTTCATTCAATAGTTTACTTCAAGCACAAGCTCATCCGGATTTGGGTAAACCTAGATAAGCCTAAGGTTAATGGCTGGCTACTGAAAATGTAACGCATCATTATTTGGTGAGCATCTTCTACTAATTTTTAGTGGCAATTGACGGTGTCTATGTTTGAGAATATTTTACTGTGATAAATATTTTACTGTGATAAATTCCGCCGAGGCTAACAAAGCAAAACTCTCTGCTGAGCTTTAAAAGAACTTCCAATCCGTGGTAAGAAATAGCTCGTGAATTTTAATGCTTCCAAAACTAATCTGTGATTACAGCCAGTCGATCTTACCTTCCATTAAATGGATCAGGTTAGTCTCCCTGAGAGCATAACACTGCGTTTCTTTGTGTTAGCACTTACAACAGACGTCAGGTGGAATTATTACATCGAATCTAAAGCTAAATCTGCTGCTAACAAAATCCGTTCTCTCTGTAGAGCAAAGAAGATTTTCCGTCTGAATCCGTCTTGCACATATATAAATCTACCATTTGTCCTTGCATTGAATACTGCTGACATATCTGGTCTGGTGCCTCTGCTATCCATCGGGGTCCTTGATAAAATCCAACAGAAAATCAGTAATGTGATTGATCCCATCCTGGCAGTTCAGATACAGTCATTTTCACACCGGCGCAATGTGGATTCTCTGTTTCTCTTCTACAATTATTTTCACAGCTTCTGCTCTCTGGTACCTTCTAAGCGTGAGTTTACTCGAGCCACAAGATTAGCAACTAGGTCCCAAACTTTTACTGTGAAACCAATAAAATGTAAGCGCAAATTCTACTCCAACAGCTTCTTTTCTTGCACTTCTTGCCTGTGGAACTCTCTTCCGTTTACTTGATTCCCTGACAGCTACAATCTTCAGGAGTTTAAATCTAAAGTTAACAGTCATCTCCTATCTCGCTAACTTGCAGCCTCTCTTTCTTTGTCTGTCTGTCTGTCTGTCTGTCTGTCTCTCTCTCTCTCTCTATCTCTCTCTCAAGCCCCTTTCTCTATCCACTCCACTCACAGTATCTTCACCTTTCTTTTACCCACTTTCAGACATACCCAATAACCTGTCACTCTTTCTCTTAACTTTCCTGATACTCTTTTTCATAAATTTCCTGCTATGTAGTCCCCTGCAAACCAGTGGCAGTAGAATGCCTTGCTTGGGGTGATATGATTATTAAAAATAGCTCGTTTGTTGCTGATTATAGTCGTCGACTCAGTCTAGCTAATTTAACAGAGCAAATGATATGTTAAGATAAATTCGACTGGCGATTAAATCCCGTGATAGTAGGGATGTAGATTTAGCTAGTTCATAGTTGTAGTTCTTGCTTCTCAGGACGAATGAGTTTTTATATTATTAAAGTCCTGCATTGATTTCGTCCAGTTAATTGTTGGTTCTGCCGCAATTATGGATTGTTTATTTCTAACACTATTCTATTTACTTTCTTGTTAATAGATTATCTCATATTGTAAAAATATTGTGTTTATATTTTTTAAATTTTTGGTTCTATTTTCCTGCTTCCACCGACAAGGATTGTACATAAGAGGTACAGTTAAGACTTAATGGAAATTCTGAGTTATTATGGTGGCTGTAATAAAAACAGTAAGTAAGAATGTGTTAGTTCCGTGTAAGGAATATTGTGGTGATTTTGTTCACCAGTACTATAGCCTGGTACTGAAAACACAGATCTTTGGGTCAAGTTACTGGACCTGTCCACTGAGCCATATGGGCTTCAGAAGATAACTACATGGCTACTAGAGGTAGTATCGCACATAGAATGAGAATGTGTTCGAAATAAGGGTTCAGTTAAAAATTCTCAGCACCTGAAAAAAGGCCCAATGAGGACAACAGTTTGAAAAGTATAAATAATATAATACAAATATATTAGTGCATGCGCAAGCATTTACGCTCATTTTACAAGTTTTGTCAAACAATATGATATTTTTCGATAATTATATCTCTGTTAATGTGTTTTCTATCAATGTTAAAGTAATCTAAAAAGCTATTTGCACGATTGTATTTCTCAAGAAGTCTGCTCGTGTGTGAAATAATGTTCACTTAATCAAAGGATATTTTCCTTTGAAATTGTCACCCTCTAAAATTTATGGCGATCGATTATTGGTCTAGACAAAATAACTAAATAAATAATAGCCATCTTTCTTGGTTGCCACGTAAACAACTCCATTAAAACAGAAACATATTTTTTAATTTTAATATTTTTGTTACAATAGGAAATCCGAAACGATTCTCTTCCAATGTGCGATCTTTTTTATATGAATATTTTTAAATATATTATTAGTTTCAAAATTCAGAGAAAAAATGTTTGTGCGTCAGTTTTTTTCCTCTCACTTTAAAGCGATTTTTAATGTTTAAATTCAGATGTAAAGAAATAATTTAAAAAGAGTTTATAATAATAATATTATTTCTATAAAAAAATTGTGTTTTCGAGATTTAACAATGCTCGCCTTGGGTGATAAATATTTAACGAAGTAAATTCAAAAGCAGTAAACACGAAATAAAAACTGAAGAGAAGGCAAACGATCTTATTTCAGCTGCATTTTCAAATTTATTGAAATCTTGAAGTTAAATTTAAATATTATATGTTAATTATAAAGAAGTGTTGCTTCCATTTAATACTTGTAACGTTTGCGTACCGGACATTTGCCTGTTGGACAATTGCGTACCAGAAAATTGCGTAGCAGGATATTTGTGTCCCTAGACAAATGCCTCCTTGAATAAATCCACTGAGGTTAGGTCTCTTTGTTGTGCCAGAAAGTTTTTCCGCCTTAATCCATCTTGCACATATCAACTCAAGTCTCCGTCCGCTGCTGTGATATATAGTCAGGCGCCCTTACTGTTCATCTCATTACTCTCGACAGGCTCCAAAGGAGAATCTGTAATGTGAAAGGTCCCAACTAGGCAGCTCGACTCCAGCCCGTTTCTCACCGGCGGGACGTGGCTTCCCTCTGTCCATTCTACAAATTTTTCCATGGTTTCTGCCCTGACGAACTTAAGTCACTGGTTCCCCACGACAAGGATTTACTCGTGCAACTAGACTGGCAATAAGGTCCCATCCTTTTACAGTTAGATCTACCAAATGCAGCCGACAGTTCTACACCATCAGCTTCTTTTCCCGCACCTCCCGCCTGTGGAACTCACTTACATATATTTGCTTTGCTGACGGCTACAATCTCCAGTAATTTAAATGCAATGTCAATACCCATCTCTTATCTACTTGATTCAAGTTCTTTCCACATCACCCCATATATCTTGTTCTTTTTCTTTTCTCTCTACCTTCGCAACTGTCTTCACACCTGTGTTCCCATTCTTCTCTTGTCCTTTCTCTGACACCCCCTGTAACTGGTTCGTTTTTCTCTTCACTCTCCTCCTGTCTAAACTTTTACTCTTATTGTTATATATTTAACTGTCTGGTACAAGGCCACAAACAAACACACGTCTGTTGTATACCAATAAACAGACAAACACGGGTGTATATAAAAATATGACTTGTGTTTTTATTAATGACGATCACGGCCGTGTGGCCTAGTGAACAGAGAGTTGAGGGAGCGCTCTTCCAATTGGGTTCGACGGGAGTGTAGCTTGGGGTGAAACGTTAAAAAAATTGCGTACCTCAGCATAGGTAGTAATCGCAAATTGTTAAAAAAGAAATAAAATTTTAATAAAATTACAAATTCATTTTTGTTATAAACCCAATAAGAGTTTTCTTTCTTCTCTGTATTGTGACCCTTCAGGACGTTTGCGATATTGGACTTCACATGTATTTATTCCTTGTTGTTTTAACATTTTTTCCTCTTTTCATATCTTCCAAATCCTGCTCCGCCATCAACTTGCTTAAGCCCATCAACTATGTCTCACGTTGATTTCATCTGTCTCTCTTTCCCTCTGTCCGTTCTGTAAGCATTATATTTTCCAAGCCCTCCTTCCTCGCTACATATCCCATAAACTTCAGCTGTCTTTTTCTGATGTTAAGTATGAGTTTCTTTTTCGTTTCCATCCTCTCCAAAACTTCGTCGTTACTCATATGTTTGGTCTATAGTATTCTCAGCATTCTCCTGCAGAAGAACAATTTCTGTTGCTTTCAGTCTTTCACTCAGATTGACGACATTTTCCAGAATTCGCTACCATATTGAAAGACAGACATCACATAACAATCCAATATCCTCTTCTTTGTTTTCAGCAAAATGTTCCTGTATATCAATATTCAACTCACCTTCTAGAATGCGTCAATGGCTATGCCAATATGACTTCGGATCTCAGTTTCACATTTACCGTCTTCTATTATAACATTACACAAGTATTTAAATTTCTAAACCTGCTTGATTTTAGCATCTTTCTCCTTTAGTTGGTATTTTAGGCCCCTCTTCTTGCCATGTATTCAGTTTTGTTGTAGTTTATATGTAGTCCTTTTTTTCCACTTTCATTCACTACTTCTTGCAGGAGGTCTTGTAGTTTCCTTTCTGTGTCAGCTACCAGCATTGAATCATCTCCATATCTTATAGTGTTCAGACTGCGGGCGCTAATGACGAAATCTGGCCGGACTTCAAGTGCTCTTAGAATTGTCTCGTTTTACAGATCGAATAGACCTGGTAAGAAGACATCCTTGTTTTACAACCCTTTCTCTGTTTGTATATCTTAAGTCATTTCCTGTCCGTCTGCAAGCGGTTTGCTGCCATTAGGGATTCTTGATTACTCTAATATCTTTCTCGAATATGTCAGCTTTGCCCAGTGTCTCTATCATGTCTTTGTGGTGTACTTTGTCGAATGCCTTTGCGTAGTCGACGAAACACAGGTACACGCCCTTCTGTATTTGTATTGCCCTTTCTGATAACATTCTAATTATAAATATCTCATTCATTTTTCCAGTGTTCTTGAAAAAATCGCACTGGACTAATTCCGCATGTGCGCTGTATTCATCAGAATTTGAATGAAATGTTTTGTTAACATTGTTTAAAAAATACTTCAGATATTAAAAATTATAACAGTTTCATAAAATTATAAAAAATTATAAATATTGTGTGTTATCGATTTTAAAAAAATTATCTTGTTTTCAAGCGTACACTTATAGAATCATGATTCTTTTATTTGCAGATTTATTTTTTAAATAGTATTATGTTAACTATCTTTTTGCTATTCTTGAATAGTAACAAATTGGTTTGCAATCAACAGCTCTTACAAAAATATGGTAACTTCAAAAATTTATGGAACAATACTCACAGGCAGAACAATCAAAGCGAATCGTCCAGACATCGTGATCAGAGACTGCAAAAACAGAAAGTGCATTCTTTCCTGCAAACTGTAATGTATCTTCGACGATGTTTAAATTATAAACGATATACAACAGTCTTCTTTTTTTTCTTCTTCTTTTTTCAATGCTCACTTGTAGAATAACTAAAATCTGGTGCACAAGAATGAAAAATTAGTCATAAAATTTGAAAATAAGAAGATCTCCTGATATTCAGTATTTATTTTAAAACATTCCACTGTATATTTATGTATACTTTTGCGAAGCTTGTGGTTAATGTGCTTTGATAAAGAAGAGCATTATATTGATATTTGTCATTTTTGGTTTAGCATTCTCAAAGAAAGTTAGAAGTACTGGATTTATGAAGAATCTGTTATTTCTTTTAGTGAGGCCGATAAATACTTCTTAATGATTAAGGAATTTAGCATCCATTTCAAAACATCAAACGATAAAGAATTGACTTAGAAGCCATGTGCTTAGTTTCTGTAGCTTTTCAAAAATAAATATTTCTAATATATAATAATTCATAAAGTAGTTTTTAAGTTTACTTGTGGCGCGCGTGGATTTTTCAGCACGCAACGATGCCAAAACACTAATATCAAGGGTCTGTAAGTTGAAATTTAAAATATGTTGCACATGACGACGTCAGAAATTCAAGTTATAGCTGGAGCCCTTGGTTTGATTGTAAAAGTTTCCGAGAGACTCATTAACGAAGTCAATGTTAGTCTATGTCTTAAAGAACTACAATAAATTGTACTCAGAAGTAAGTTTCACAACTTACGGATTGATTGATCTGTGTAAAACGTATGAGATCTTAAGTTGTTTTGCAGAAATTCTCAGTGGAAAATGCCATGATAATATTTCAGAACTCAGGTCTCTATTTGAGACTTGGAAAGAAATAAGTATTCAGCAGGGCATCAAAGGAAATAATAATAATAATAATAATAATAATAATAATAAGCAGTCAGTAAATAATAATAATAATAATAAGCAGTAAATACAAACAAGATTTACAGTTAGTAGATTCTGTAGAAAAGCAAAACAGAAGCCACGAACCAACTATTGCGGCAAAAAATATGAAAATGAAAGCCAAAGATAAAGCTCTTGAAAAGATGAAACAGCGCTGGCAAGACAAACCTCTGCATGGCCAATATCATGTACGTGCCAATAAATCCAATGTTGACAAAGTTAATACTCATCGATGGTTACGTGCATCTGGATTAAAGTCTGAAACTGAAGGATTTATACTTGCAGCACAAGACCAAAGTGTTTTCACGAGAAACTTTCAGGCAAATATTATGCATAATAATATGGATCCAAAATGCAGGTTTTGTGATAAACACCAAGAAACAATAGACCACCTAATCTCAGGCTGTTCTGTGCTTGCCCCAAATGAATATAAAAATCGTCACGATAGAGTTGGGCAATATTTACATTGGACAATGTGCAAACATTATGGAAAATCTGTAAACAAACACTGGTATGAACATCATCCAGCACCGGTTACAGAAATAGAAGATGTAACCATTCTATGGGATTACACCATCTACACAGACAGAAAAATTGAAGCAAACAGGCCAGACATTATTGTTAAAAACCAGAAGGAGAAAACTTGTCTATTAATTGATATGACTTGTCCAGCGGATTGTAACATAGCAATCAAGGAATTTGAACAACTGTCAAAATATAAAGACCTGGAAATTGAAATAGAAAAATGTGGAAATTGAAAACAAGAGTTGTGCCAGTGATAGTAGGTGCACTTGGAATGATAAAAAATGGAACAAAACTACACATTGAAAGAATCCCTGGAAACCCCAGCTTAAGAGATATACAAAAAATTATCTTATTAAGTACAGCCCACACACTAAGGAAAACTTTATCTATGTAATGCTGGGGATGATAGGGAAGATAGAAAAACATGAAATGGAGCCATAACAACACGCCACTACCTGCCTTAGGTCTCCCCGCAGACTTGGTTGGCAGTGAGACCAAAGCAGAAATCGAAATATGATGAAAAATGACATAATAATAATAGATAAATTCTTAAAATATGACTTATCGAAACTGATGAGTATTGAATGGTAATTTTTCTCTTTCTTATTCTATGTGACATATCCTTTCAGGTCGTTGGCGGTCATGGCTCTTTACAATTTTTGTTGCAGCCCTTAATGAATGTTGTCTTTTTTATCGGTCCCTACTTAGCAGCTGGGATACAGTCGCTTTCTCACTGACGCAATGTGGCTTCCCTCTGTATCTTCTACAAATAATTTCACGGCTTCTGCTCCGATGAACTTAGCTCACTGGTACCCCGTATATATGAAGTTCCTTGAGCAACAAGATTCGCAACTAGGTCCCACCTTTTTACTGTGAAACCAATAAATTGTAAACGCAAATTCTTCTCCATCAGTTCTTTTATCGCACTTCTCTCTGGTGGAATTCTCTTCCTTTTACTTGCTTTCCCGACAGCTACAATCTTCAAGAATTCAAATGTGAAATCAATAGTCATCTCCTATCTCACTAACTTGCATCCTCTCTCTCATGCTTCTTTTTTTGTCCACCCCGCTCTCATCAGTATTTTCATCCTTCTCTTATCTTCTTCCTGACACCCGCTGCAACCTCATAACTTTCTCATAACTTTCCTCCTATGTAACCCCTGCACACCAGTAGCAGTAAAATGCCTTGCTTGGGGTGACACGATAACAAAAAAATATCTCTCGTACACTTTTTCTTCCATCCAAACTTACTCAAGTACAGTCTGAATGTTGTGAGTTGTTTTTTTCTATCTCAGTTGCCTAGAGTTGGCCCTCTGAGTATCAGATTTTGCAAACCCTCCTTCCGCATACTTTCTCATAGTAATATTAACAGTCTTTTCATAATGTTAAGTATAAGCGCCTTTTTTGTTTTCATTTTCGCACTTGTTCCGTCCATGCTATCCTCAGCATTATTCTACAGAAAGATATTGAATGACGCTACAAGGAGAGAATAAACGAACGATCCAAAAAGATGAGTTTTAAAAAAGAACAAAAAAAAAGCGCAGTGGAAACGTCTAGAGAAAAACAGTTTACTCCAAGAAAGTTCATATATTTATAATTTTAGGTTCACCAGAAAAAATAATAAAGAGTCTTTCTGCGTAAAGTATTGTCGCAAGGCAGAATGGAAACAACCACAGAAAAGTATTCCAAACAAGTCTACCGGCAAACTAAATTCACAAGTCTGGTCTGGGTTTGCTCTCTGAAACGTTATCCTCGCGCGAACGACAGCTCAAAACAACAATACCTCTCAAATCAGCATACCACGTTTCACGCACTCGACTGGGATAACACTAAGCCAACAATTCTATAATCACAAAATGCTGCCAGATTCTCCATCCGACCAACGCTCGCCAATTTTCTCTCTCCACACTCCCTGGGAAAACACACACCCGACTCTGGCCCTTTTGAGTCACTGAGATAAGTCACTGCTACAATAATGTTGAGAAAATAAACCACGGAAAGAGCAAAGTGACGAAGAGAGCTCTAAATATGCGTGAAAGTGTAACGAAAATTATTGTCGGAATTCTTCTGATAAGAAATTGTCCTACTTCTTCTTTTATGTACCTTGTCTCTTCAGGACGTAGGCGATCATTGCCTTCCACATCTCCCTATCCCTGGTGGCTCTTAGCACGCTTTCTACTGTAACGTCTCTCAGTCCACGTTCTGTCATCCACCTGCTGAGGTCTTTTAAATAACTTATCCGCTGTTTTCCTCTGTCTCTTTTCCCTCTATCTAGCCTGTTAGTATCAGGTTCTCCAAGCCCCTCTTCCTCATTGCATGTTCCCAGGAACTTCCTGATGTTCAATATCAATTTCCTTTTCGTTTCCATCATTTCCAAAACCTCGTCATGCTCACATCCTTCTATAGAACCAAATTTCAGCTGCTTCAAGTTTTCCCTTCATCTTTATTGATATTGTCCAACATTCGTTGACATATTGAAGAACTGACATCACATAGCAACCCAGTACACTCTTCTTTGTTTCTAGTGAAAGTTTCCTGTGTTTTAATACTTCACTCAGCTACTGGAACGCGTCTTCCGCCATGCCAATTCCCCTTTGGATCTCTGTGTTGCACTTTCCGTCTTCATTTAGAACACTTCCCAGATATTTAAATTTTTGTACCTGCTTGATTTTAACACCCCCACCCGTATTTGGCAATTGGGGCTGCTCTTTTTCCTGATGTCCATGCATTCTGTTTTCTTGCACTTTATTTGTAATCCATTCATGTCACTCTCTTCAGCTATCTTCTGTGGGAGGTCCTGCAGTTTTTTTCTGTGTCTGCAATCAACACTGTGTCGTCTGCGTATCTTATATTGTTCAGATTGTGACCTCCGATGACAAATCCTGGCATAACATCTAGGGTTCTCAAAATATTTTCACTGTCCTAGTTAAATAAATCCGGTGAAAATACTGTTGAATTCGTTATCTGTCTGTATGCAGCAGTTTCCTGCCAGTAGACGTTTTAATTACCCTAATGTCTTTCCCAAATATGTCGAGCCTGCTGGGCATCTCCATCAATTCTTTGTGGCGTATTTTGTCGAACGCTTTTGCATAGTCAATAAAGCACAGGTATAAGTCCTTCTTCATATGTATTGCCCTTTCAGAGAGCATCCTAATCATAAATATGGCGTTCTTTGTCCCAGTGTCATTGACGAAAACGCACTGTTCTTGTCCCATCTCTGGCCTGATTCTACTTCTTGCTGTATTTATCAGTATTCGGACGATCAGTTTTGTAATGTGACTCATTATGCTGATAGTTCGAGGTAGTTCATACTCGTTGGCACCTGGCTTCTTAGGCAATGCTATGAAAATGGATTTCCATAGGTCGTCTGGCATATACCACTATTATAAATTTCATTTATTTTTTCTACGCCGAATTTTTCCAGGACTATCAGCAACTCTATTACAATGCCGTCTGGACCAGCTGCCTTATTTCAATTCAGTTTGGCCATTGTAGCTTCCACTTTGGACTTTAATATTTCCGGTCCGTCCTCATCTTTGCGTATTATCGGTTGCTCTCTCTTGTCGTGGAAAAGATCTTCAATATATTCTTCCAATCGCTTGAGTATTTCCTTTTTTCTCCAGCATTATCGTTCTATTCTTGGCTTTTATACATCCTGTTGAAGAGCAGGCTTTTTGTCCTGTCAGTTCTCTTATATCTTTATGCATGTCTGCTTTATTAGTCCTGCTCAGACACTCTACCTCTGCGCATTTGTCGTTGAGCCATTCTTCTTTGGCCTGTCTGCATATGTTCTTTATTTCATTGGGCAGTTTCCTGTATTTTCTTCCGTGTCTTGGCATCATTTTCCATCTCATTTGCATCATGTCAGTATCTCTTCAGTCATCCACTCGTTTATTCTTCTACGTCTGATTTTCTTTGTGCAACGTTGTTTACTGTTGTCACCATCGCTTCCGATAGTGAGTCCCATTTTGAATGTCCTTGTCCAATTTTTTCTTCGTGTTTGTTTTTCACGCTGTTAGTGTATTCATCCTGCAGTTTGAGGTCATTCACGAGCGTGTTGTATATCAGTCTCGGTGCCGTGCTAGGCTTCTTCATTCTCCGAAGTTTTACCCTTACTTTGCAGTTGACTGGGATGTGGTCGCTCCCTCAGTCGGCACCTGGGTAGGTTTTACAATGCACCACTGCGTTTCTTAAACTCCTGTTTATGGTTATGTAGTCTATTTGGTTCTTCGTCTTACCTCCTGGGCTCCTCCATGTCCATAGACGTCGTGGATGTTCTTGAAACCAGGTGTTAGCTATTAGCTGGTCATTTGCTGTGCACCATTAGACCCATTTTTCTCCTCGTTCGTTTGGGTTTGGAGTTTAGTATCTAGTCGTCATTTTTTAGTCATAGAGATACTTCTTTGGTTTAGGAAAAGTGTGTGGGGTAGCTTAGTTTTGGACAGGTCACTTTTACGTTTAGTTTAGGTGATTCTTATATTGGGATATATGTCTTTTTAGGGAAGTGTAGATGTTTAGTTTCGGTAAAACAACTTATACCGAAACCAAACATCTCTTTCTGCATATTTTTGGAAATTAAAGGACACAAAACAGAAACCCAAAGTAAAATGGAAAATCCTAGAAAAATCTAGAACCTGCAACTCACTTAACGACATCTGCTATTTTTTGCTTAAGTGAAAAGCTACACATTCTAAAATAGCCCAACAATAGCGAACTATTGAACCGTAGAGATGAAATAGCAGTATTATGTAAACCTCGCAAATATTTCTCGTTAAAATGTAAATAACCAAAAAATACCTCATCCACACAAAACAATACCCACCAAAAAAGTAACAAATACACAAAATCAATACCCAAAATAAAAAGAACAAATAACGTATAAATAAAAGAAAATAAACCTCACACAACATTAACAGCAAATCCATCCACCTATAAATAGTAGTAAAATAAAAACTATCTACACTTCCCTAAAAAAACCATATATGCCAATATAAGAATCACCTAAACTAAACGAAAAAGTGACCTGTCTAAAACTGTTACCCCACACCCTTTTCCTAAACCAAAGCGGTATCTCTATGACTAAAGAATGACGACTAGATACTAAACTCCAAACCAACATTCACTTACATCGTTTTCATTAATAGCGGCGCCACTCAAATCACACATAAATAGCAGCAAAATAAACAAAAAATATCTACCCTTCCTAAAAAAAAACATAAATCCCAATATAAGAAGTCAGTCAGTCAGTTTAAGTGCCGTACGTGATACACGCTTGGGCGATCATGTCACTTTCGAGACATGACTGACTGGGCAGAAGATTATCCCGCAGTAGGTTGCCATTGATTTCTGCGGTAGACTGGTTGCCGACCAAGGCTATAGAACCCAATCTGTCCAGCTATTTAACCCATAATTGGAAGGAAGAGACGGATTAATACCTTTCCCAAGGGTATTTGCGCGTAAGTGAATACAATGGATTCAGCTGGAATTCGAACTCGGTATAAGAAGTACACAGACAAAATAAGTAAGGAACCTTTCTTAAACTAAGCTACCTCTCCTAACCCAAGCCTACATTCACTTAAACATCATATCACCATGCATAAACCATTTTCACCATTTAATTTTCATTTCAACTTATCACCCGATGAGAAGCGCACATAGCAGCTTCGAAACGAGAAAATATTTGTGTAGTGAAATTATGAATTTATAAACCATTGTAACAACCATTACCATACTATATATATAGTTATCCGTAGACAGATCGGTTTCGCTGTATCACAGCTAATCAGTCCGTTTAGACTCCGATTGCTTTTAACCCAGGATTGAAACCCGACCGAATTGGCGTCAGTCGACGATTCTACCTCTGGGCTATGGGTGCTCGGTAAAAGAAAGCAAACTTTTTAGCATATACATTATAAATATTCATTGCTCTATTTTCATACTGAACACTGTTTTAAATTAATGTTGCAATTATTTTCCTCGTTATCTATTCATTTGTATATATATATATATATATATATATATATATTGTGTGTATTTTGGCAGCATTTTCTCATTAATGCAGGTTTCATTGAATAATATAGACAAGTTTTGTCTATGAATTTTGTGTAGGATCCGTTCATACCGTCTGATATACTTGATGGTGATGTCGTTGAAAGACAACAAAAAATCACAGTATTTGTTGAATTTTTTATCGGGTCTAAGCTTTCGGCTCACATAAACCATTATCAAAGAGTAAATATTAACACACAGTAAACATAGAACATTTAAGCTATTAACAATAAAGAGAATTGAATTGAAAATATAAGTCCATCCCTACCGTGGCGGATGGCCGAAGACAGTGACAAAATAGTGGTGTTGTGGTCTGATTACAGACATTTGAGTACGTTATTGGAAATCTCGAAATTGATTGTATTCAAACCAGGTTTAAATTGTTTAATGTAGAGTGCTTCGAGGATTTTTAGTTTCTGCTTATTATTTTCTTGTTTGAGTATGTACGTGTTATCAACAAGCGTTTTTCTCAGAAGTGTGCGTTGATAACCGTGTTGTTCTAAATGACGGAATATATTTGAATTTTTATTTAAGTGCAACGTCAGACGCCGTGAGAGCGAATTTGTGGTGTGGCCGATGTAGATATTATTGAGGTTGTTAGAGATACATTCTCTAAATGGACATATGAATTTATATACTACATTGGTTTTTTGCAAATCACTAACGGTGGGGGAATAGTCGTTGCGGACAAATGAATTAGATGTAGTGGATTTAGTGTAATATATAATAAACTTAATTCTTTTGTTATATTATTCAATGAAACCTGCATATATATATATATATATATATATGTGTGCGTGTGTGTGTGTGTTTCTAAGTTGATACCTCTGACGGTCGTTCCTTGGTGGAGGGGATTTCTTGGTCCAATTATTTTGAGCGCGATACCATCGGGAGTTCTAAACACCTGCGTACGGACCTTTGATCAAGTTTATCAAATTAGCGTTGTGCCAAACTCCCCACAATTAAAAGATCAGAAAGTCCAGAAGGCTTTTTTTTATAATAATAAAAATGAGATTTATTATTCGTAATATCAAATTTTGCTGTGTAATAATATTT
This sequence comes from Ascarosepion bandense, assembly GCA_037127315.1. Taxonomy (NCBI): domain Eukaryota; kingdom Metazoa; phylum Mollusca; class Cephalopoda; order Sepiida; family Sepiidae; genus Ascarosepion; species Ascarosepion bandense. Next base: position 1,105,217 of record JBBBDQ010000791.1, on the reverse strand, counting down.
GTAATTAAGGGTAAAATGTTCCTCGGAAATATTTTTTTCTGCAATAGTATGTTGAAAGCTCAGTTCTCTTGAATTAAGGAGGAAATATTTTCAGACTGGCTTGCGATCGTATCATCTAGAAACAACGTTAGACCTGGTCAGTACCTAGACGGTGATCATTTACGAATAGAAAACTGTAAGCTTAGATAAGCAGATTATGTAATGGATAATCGCGTGGTACTGTTAATTGTGCGTTGTTGTGCGTGGACGTGAACGAGAAATCGGAGAGTCGAGTTCAAATTCCAGTTGAATTCGTTGCATTCATTTACGCACAAATATCTTTGGTAAAGGTCTTAATCCGACTCTTCCCTCAAGTTATGGGTTAAGTATCAGGATAGATTGGTTGCCACTTGGGTGGCAACCAGTCTATCGCACAAAGCAATGGCAACTTACTGAGGGATAATCTTCTGCCTAGTAAGTCATGTTTCTTTCGAGACATGATCGCCGAAGCGTATGTCATGTATGGCACTTAAGTGACTGATTGTTAAACGGTGATCCGAGTTTTAGTTCCACTTGGGTTGAATCCATCTCATCTCTGCCAGCTATGCGTTAATTAGTAAAACTTCTATCACTAAATTATTATTATATAAAAACAAATTCCTACAATTTTTAGCTTAAGTACACTGCAAAGTGTGCGTTGTGGTGCAGTGGATATCGGCTCGGAACGAGAAATAGGGGAACCTAGTTCGAATTTCAGTTGAATTCATTGCATTCACTTACGTGCAAATACCCTTGGGAAATGTCTTAATCCGTCTCTTCCCTCCAGTTATGGGCTAAATATCAGGACAGATTGGGTTCTATAGACTTGGCTGGCAACCAGTCTACCGCAGAAAGCAATGGCAATCTACTGCGGGATAATGTTCTCCCCAGTCAGTCATGTCCCGAAAGAGACATGATCACCGAAAGCGTATTTCACGTATGGCACTTAGCTGACTGACTGACACTGCAAAGGAATGATAACAAATCAATCAAATCATGCGAGACTGGTTGTCATAGGGCGTATATTCTGTTTCAATTATTTGTATCACTTATTCGTATTTCGTATATTTTTTATTCGTATTTGCACGCTCGGCCTTCTTCAGGTGACTGGAATTTCAAACGGAACCCTTTATCTCGATCACAGGGGTATATTGTTCTCGATCCATGAGCCATATACTTCCGGACCTCTTATTTATTTCTTTGGGTTAAGTCACCATATCTAATCAACGCTTTATACACTGGCCCATGTTAATAATAATGTAAATACTATCTCATCTCAGAAGTATAGATAACTATTCAGAAATATTTTTTAACGTGTGTTAGTTATAAAAGAAGACATTTTGAAAAAAAACATAGGTGATGTTAATTATAACAATTTTTTCATATAAATAATTCATTTTGTTGAATCAGAAAATTTTCAAAAGTCGCATGATCAAAACTCATATCATAAGTTAAAAATAATTTAATGTTTGTGCTTCTAAATAATGTTTAAAAAAGATGACCACCATAGGAAATTTCTTTGTCTTTCATTTTCATGTTAACAAGAATGCTTTAATTTTGATTATTTTTTTAATTCGTCTTTGTATATTTTCCCACTAACATTTAAAAAAAATATTATTTTCGTTGTCGTGACAAAACACGATGTGTTTTTTTCACAATATTAGAAAAATTCACAAAAGTTTATATTTATATAAACGTATGAGGTACATGTACGGAATTAGATGTATACCGATGTCTGTAAGTGAATCCCTCTCGCAGTAGGCTGATAGGTATGTAATTTTTACAAAATAGAGACAAAATACTGACTTTGAAATCGATGATACAAATCATCATTTGTCGAAAAATACTGAAAATACAGAGAGAGATTTTATATATAAGTCTATATATTAAAAATAAATAAGCAATTTCATATGTAAGTCAATATATTACAATAACTAAGTAAATTTATATATAAGTCCATATATTAACAGTAACTAAGTAATTTTCGTTTCAGTTCTTAGTACGAAGAGTTATATTTATTTATACGATTTATATTCAACCGGATGTGCGTTGTGGTGCAGTGGATATCGGCTCAGAATAAGAAATCAGAGTGTCGGGTTCGAATTCCAGTTGAATTCGTTGCATTAACGCGCAAATACCCTTGGAAAAGTTATTAACCCTCCAGTTATGGGTTAAATAGCAGGATAAATTAGATTATATAGCCTTGGTCAGCAACCAGTCTATCGCAGAAAGCAATGGCAACCTACTGTGAGATAATCTTCTGCCCAGTCATTCATGTCTTTTTCGAGACATGATCGCCCAAGCGTGTATCACGTATGGCGCCTTAACTGACTAATATTGAAACGATTGTCCTCACTTTTGTTGTTGTTATCACATCCTTTCGGTTGCTGCGCCTTTCAGCTTTCCTCAGTTGTATATCGATAAAGTTAAACGCAAAGGAAATTTCGAACTGATCTCTGGGGGAAGTTTTTTCTCATTCTAGGGATATTTTTTTAACAGTAATATTCACTATATACAAGTAGCCCACGAAGCAGAGGCTTACGCTTAGGGGTAGCTTATACGGAAAAGAGACAAAAAAAAATTAAACCTAAACTTGAACAGGTTAAGATTGTATTAATCCCTGACAGACTGACACTGCAAAGGAATGATAACAAATCAATCAAATCATGCGAGACTGGTTGTCATAGGGCGTATATTCTGTTTCAATTATTTGTATCACTTATTCGTATTTCGTATATTTTTTATTCGTATTTGCACGCTCGGCCTTCTTCAGGTGACTAGAATTTCAAACGGAACCCTTTATCTCGATCACAGGGGTATATTGTTCTCGATCCATGAGCCATGCCACTTCCGGACGTCTTAGACCTGGTCAGTACCTAGACGGTGATCATTTACGAATAGAAAACTGTAAGCTTAGATAAGCAGATTGTGTAATGGATAATCGCGTGTTAATGTTAATTGTGCGTTGTTATGCGTGGACGTGAACGAGAAATCTTACACTAACATACGCGGTATCGCACTAACTTTTATAGCGTAGAAGCATTCCTCCAAACTAACTCACTTGATATCTTAGCCCTATGTGAAACTAACCTTGACCCATCTATCCTCTCCTCTGAATTCTATGTTCCTGGTTACCTTCCCCTCTTCAGGAAGGACTCCAACGTCCATATGCATGGGCTTTGTGTATATGTCAGTGAACACCTCCCTCTAGCTAGAGTAACATCTCTCGAATCCCTGGACCAGTCTTTCATGTGTTTCCGTCTCTCACTTCTAAGCTCTGTTAGCTATCTCTTATTCCTCTACCGCTCCCCCTCCTTCTTTGACTGTTCGGTACTTGACAGCATCTCTGACAATATCGACAAGGCCATTTCTTCGCACCCATCTGCCCATATTTTTGTGTTTAGCGACTTTAACGCCCACCACACTAAGTGGCTGGAAAACTCTATAACCGACTCTGCTGGTGTCCACACCTATAATTTTTTGATCTCCCAATCCCTTACGCAAGTGCTGGACTTCCCCACGCATTTCTCCAATAGCCCTAACGGAAGGGACTCGCTACTAGATCTCTGCTTTACTTCCACCCCAAATTCTTGCTCCACCAGACAGATCTGCCCTCTCGGAAATTCTGACCACGCCATAGATTCTGTCAACATCTCTTTCCACTCCACCCCTACCCAAGAAACCCAGACCAACAGAATATCCTACTGCTATCAAGGAGCAGACTGGGATTCGTTCCGTGACTTCCTCTGCGACGTCCCTTGGAACAACGTTTTTAGTCTTCCCATCGAAGACTGTGCATCAGAGGTTTCCTCCTGGGTTAAGGCTGGCATCGATGCATTCATCCCAGCCAGGAAATTTCAGCTTAAATCCCATTCGTCTCTCTGGTTCTCGCCCGCTTGCTCGGCCGCCATTTCCCACCGGAATCACTTCGTCCGGCTTTATCGTAGCCACGTGTTGGACCAAAACAGGCGCCTTTTCGCCTCAGCTCGTAATAAGTGTAAAAAGATACTTAACGAAGCTAAGATGCTGTTTGCTGCCAGGATGAAGCAGCGCATAGCATCCTCCAAGTTCGGTACCAAACACTACCGGCGCCTCTGCAAACGCGTGCTTAGCAAGTGTAAGTCCTCAATACCCCCACTAATAAACGAGTTTGTGGTCCTCACCTCCTCAGCGGACAAGGGTGAATGACTTGCCCATAGATTCTCGACCATTTCGACTCTGGATCCGTCTGGAATCCATACACCCGATTTCCCATCTAGAACTGAGGCCCAATTGAATGACGTCCACATCACGCCCTCACTGATTTCTAGCATAATCTCAAAACTGGATCCTCACAAAGTGAGTGCTGGGGATGGAATCCCAATCATAGGTTTGAAGAATTGTGCCCCTGAACTTTCCTCTATCCTTTCTAAGCTCTACAACCTCTGCCTATCTTCCTACTGCTTCCCTGCCTGTTTGATTTCTTCTTCTGGGGTTCCAATATTCAAGAACACTGGTGAACCATCGGACCCCTCAAATTACCGCCCCATCAGCCTTCTTCCGATCTTCGGCAAAGTGTTCGAAGCAATTATCAATCAATGCCGAGGTCGTTCAGCATCTCACAGCCCACGGGCTCCTCTCGGACAAACAGTATGGCTTCCACTTCACCAGGTCCACTGCTGATATGCTAAAGGACATCACCGAGTATATATACCAGGCTCTCGACAAGAAGGGTGAAGCCCGAACCGTCGCCTTGGATATCCCTAAAGCATTCGACAGAGTATGGCATGCCGGCCTTCTACGGAAACTGAGAAGCTATGGCATAACTGGACTTTTGTTGGACTTACTCCAGTCATTCCTCTCTAACCGCACACTGAAGGTAGTATTAATCGGACATGCCTCCCAGAACTATCCTACAAATGAGGGTGAACCCCAAGGCTCTATCTTAGGTCCTACGCTATTTCAAATCTATTTCAATGATCTCCCCGATGCCATAAGATCACAAGTAGGCATGTACGCCGATGATACCACAGTTTACTCTCGCCTCCATCGAAAATCTAGTGTTGGTGACAAGGCGACCCTCGCTGCCGAGCTTGAGAAAAACCTCCAATCCGTGGTGGATTGGGGTAAGAAATGGCTCGTAAAATTTAATTCTTCCAAAACAAAGCTGCTGTTAATTAACCACCACAGCCAACCGCAGCTCCCTCCCATTAGCATGGAACAAGCTTGCCTCCCGGAGAGTAAATCACTACGCCTTCTTGGCTTGACACTTTCAGCGGACCTGAAGTGGAATGACTACGTCGAATCCATTGCTAAATCCGCAGCTATAAAAGTCAGCTCTCTGTGCAGGGCCCGGAAATTCTTTCCGCCTGAATCTATCCTGCAATTATATAAATCCACCATCCGCCCGTGTATTGAGTAATGCTGCCACATGTAGTCGGGTGCCCCTTCTATTCTCCTCGGGGTTCTTGACAAAATACAGCGAAGAATCTGTAATGTGATTGATGCCGACCTGGCTGACCGCTTGCAGTCACTCTCTCACCGGCGTGACGTGGCTTCCCTGTGCCTCTTCTATAAATACTTTCATGGCTTCTGCTCTGACGAATTTAAATCACTGGTGCCACCTAGATGTGAATTTCCACGAGATACTTGATTGGCAACAAGGTCCCACTCTTTTACAGTGAAACCGATGAAATGTAACCGCAATTTCTTCTCCAACAGCTTCTTTTCTCGCACTTCCCGCCTGTGGAATTCCCTACCACATGCTTGCTTCCCCGACGGCTACAACCTCCAGGAGTTTAAATGTAAGGTCAATAGACACCTCGTAACACACTAACTCACACCCACTCTCTCCAATTCTCTCCCTATATACATCCTAAGTCGTCTATCACCCTCCTTCTGACATTTCCCATACCCAATCCCTCTATGTAACCGCCTGCGCTATAGTGGCAGTGGAATGCCTTGCTTGGTGTGATACGATTTAAAAAATGATACGATTAATTCGTAGCTTTTTTCTCCAGCTACGGGTTAAATAACAGGACAGATTTGGTTCTAGAACTTTGATTGGTAACCAATCTACCGCAGAAAGTAATGGTAGCCTACTACATGAAAATCTTTTCCCCAGTAATATCTCTTGATATTATGATCGCCCAACCGTGTATCACGTATGGCGCTTGACTCACTTATTCATTAGACCACAACGTCCATTCTCAAATTCGTTTCTTTTTATCGTCTGTTTTGTAATAATCATCATTACAGATTGTTTTTGTTCTTCACGTTAAAGAATCTTGCTTGTATTAGTCCCAAAAATATCTTGTCCAAGAACTACAATAATTCTCTGTGTATATCTTTATTATAACATCATTTTTGAAGTGACATTTGGCTGTTGGCACAATATATCATTCCGCCTGATGATTATTATAACAAAAGTCTGATTGAACATTTTGATGAAGGGATCAACAGTATTGCAACCAAATTTTAATCAAATGATATAAGTTCATCAATAAAAAGAATTATGTTGGAAAATGAGTTTTCATATATTTTTTCGCCCAAGGGAAAACGTTTCTTTTTGTTAGGTTTACTTAATAATGTTTTTTTATTTGTTTCTGTTTTCGCTGATACAATTTTGCATCTTTTTCCTGTTTTAATAGTCGCATCATCAGATTTATCAAATATTTCTTGCTTGTCAATCAATTTTCGTTGATTATCACTACAATTTATTATCAAATGTCGTTTTTCTATTCCTCAATACAGTTTTTACTTGTTCTTATCTTGGCGTCAATGATATTGATTTCTTTTGTTTGCTCTACAAATGAAAATCGGGTCTTCCCAATCGTTCAATAACTTTTAATATCCATTCAATATATAAGAATATGGCTCTCATCTGAAAACATGGCAATTTGCAAATAACAAATTTTAAATAATTAAAAATAAACATATTGAATTTATAGACATTCCCTATTTGTTCCCTATCCTATCATTCGGTTGGATTACGATCTATATTCCGATCGACATTTCATCCCAATCTTTATCAATATATATATATATCATAATTTTGGTATTACAATGTTTTATGATAGCCTTATATTACTACACAAATATTTCGGCAATATTTTAAAATCACTGGTGAAAATTATTTATTTAGAAAATATATGATGGTTATTATGGTTAATAGAAAATGGTTAATTAGAAAATTAAGGAGGGGTATTTGGAGGAAGTTAAACAATATGCTTGCAGATGTGTCAATATTGTTTAGTCAAAAGTGAGAATTAGGTTGAACTATGAAGTTGAAAATTTGGGTCGTGAACGCATACAAAGTAGCATAATCACAAGACATAACACTTTTTAAATTCGTCGGGATAAGATACCGATTGGGATCATAAATTATTTAAATGGGTAGACAATAATTTCTAACAGTAGGTTGGATATTTTTTAATTTGATTTTGTACTACTTCAACAAATAGGGCTGGATTGTTTAGGTTAGAATTAGAATTAAGTAATTATAGTATAAACAAAGAAAAGAGTGCGGGATTGCTATGTGATGTCAGTTCTTCAGTACGGCAGTGAATGCTGGACAATATCATCGAAAATGAGGACAAAACTGGAAGCAGCGAAAATGAGGTTCTACAGAAGGATGCTGCGGATATCGTGGAGTGAGCATGCAAGCAACGATGAGGCGTTGGAAAGAATGGCAACAATAAGGAAATTAATACTGAGCATCAGGAAGAGACAACTGAAGTTCCTGGGACATGCAATGAGGAAGGAGAGCCTGGAGAAGCTGATACTGACTGTACAGATAGAAGGAAAGAGAGACAGAGGAAGGCAGCGGATAACATATTTGCAGGGCCTGATCAGGTGGATGGCGGGACGGGGGTTGCCAGGAGTAACAGGAGCAAACATACTAAGAGCGACAGGGGATACGGAGACGTGAAGGGCCAGTGCACATAGAAGAAGAAGAAGAAGAAGAAGAAGAAGAAGAAGAAGAAGAAGAAGAAGAAGAAGAAGAAATATTGGAGTTAAGAAAAGAATACAAGTATTATGTGGGTAGTTTGTTTTCGTAAAATAAATTCGAAGTATTATTAGAGCATAAGTTATAAATGAACAATTGTTATTAATTAAATTTTAAAGAAAAATTAAATTCTTTCCATGCTTACTGACGATTTTATTTAATCATGGAACATATTTTTTTAAAATTTAATAAGGTACATTTGTCTATTTATAATTTATATAACTTAACAATTTAAAATTATTTCCTAAAATGAAAGACCCACATGATAATTATTTGGTTTTCTTAACTACAATTCTCATTGTTGATTGAACAAGTATATTATCCATTTATCACTCTCTAATTTTCTAAATAACCATGAATTCATCTTATATTTTCTAAATAAACCATTTTCGCCATTTACTTTATATATCACCTAAAGAAGATCAGTATTGTTCTGAAACATGAACATTTTTGTACAGTGATATAATAAACATTTTAATAACAATATATATATATATATATATATATATATATATATATATATATATATATATATATTTTCTAGACATATGCTATTAAATATAAGAGACAATGAATGTCTATTATGTTTAATCATGAGCCGTTCTAAACGTCGTATTTTTGCTTTAATTTCAGTTGAAAATAAAGACAAAAATTCTCCAACATTTGGATAATTATTTATTGGTTTTCTTCTAAGCTTTCGGCTCACATGAGCCATCTTCAGAGAGGTAGTTTAAACTGAAATATTATAAAATCCACCATCACCGACGATTTTATTTTGTGTTGACATAAAACTCCGCTTGGCAACGGCAATAGTTACCAAAAATAATAAACGCAGTTCTTAAGTTTGCGATGCGGTTTTATGACGTCACACCGCGGGATAGCGCGAAATGACAACAAAACCATCTAGTATATGTATGTATGTATGTATGTATTTACAGATAAATAAATATCTGCTGGTAAATTAAATTAATTTACATTGAACTCTCTATTGAATCAGTTTTAATATCTAAACGATATTACTGAGATACTTCAGGATTATTTACCAACCTTATACCAAATTATTTACGAAACCCTATCCTGGATTATATATATATATATATATATATATATATATATATATATATATCCGAGTGAATAAGGATCTTAGAAAAATTTATAACGTTCAAAACATTAATTTAAAACAGTGTACGGTGTATAATATAGAGCTGTGAATATTTATTATAAATTATATTTTAGAACATGTACAAATTTTTGATATCCACTACAATTTTGTACATTTTGTTTCGATATTGAAATTCCAATGTCTCATCAGATGGTGTGGAAAAGAATGGAAAGCCTATTTTCTTATATTTGGCGAGTTGTGTGTAGGATGTTGGTGGGGGTTAGTGATAAGGGAATAAGTTTTGTCCGTTAGAATTTTGAAAAAGTTGGGTGGGTAGGAAATATATGTGATTAATGAAAGTGTCTGGAATTTTGTTGTCAGATTTAAAATTAGAAGAGGGGGTATAGGTTTAAACGGTTTGATATAGATAGCTTCTAGAATTTTAAGTTTTCGTTTTTTATTTTCTTGTCTAAATATATGCGTATTTTCAACAAGTGTTTTCCTAAGAAGTGTGTGTTGATAGCCGTAGTGTTTTAAATGTCGGAATGTGTTAGAAGTTTTATTTAAGTGCAATGTAAGTCTCCGCGAAAGCGAGTTAGTAGTATGTCCAATGTAGGTATTATTTAGTTTCTTAGAGATACATTCTCGAAAGGGGCATTTAAATTTATACACTACATTGTTTTTTTGCGAATCGCTAAAGGTTGCGGACGATTGAGTTGGATGTTGTGGATTTAGCTTAATATATCACCAAACAGTTTAAACCTAGCCTAAATAAAATAAATTTCGACACCTCTACTAACATATTTCAATGCCTATAATCGACCGGAGAGGTCATAGTTATTATACTTACCCCCTACACCATAGTAGCAGCAGTTCCCAGATCAATCCCTCATACCACTATACACTCAATTGAACAAAAAACCCACTACCACCATTCCTTCTCGGCCTACAGCCATGTGCGACACAAAAAATGGACCTGTCTAATTTTCTCTGAATAAATCCACTCTGTTAATAATAATTTAAATGTTCTATGTTCACTGAACATTAAATGTTCATCCTTTGATAATGGCTTATGTAAGCCGAAAGCTCAGACCTGATAAAAATCAACAATTATTGCGATTTCTTGTCGTCTTTCCATGACAAAACTATCAAGCTATCAGATCATACGAACGCATCTTACACAAAATAAATAGACAGTACTTGTCTATATTATTCAATGAAACCTGTATTACTGAAAAACTGCTGCCAAAATACACACAATATATATATATATATATATATATATATATATATATATATATATATATATATATCCGATTCTATCAAAATTGGTTCATATCTATCAGTCTATATAGGTCAGGCTGTTATTTATATACTATCTATCTATATCTCACGCTATTGAATTTATATATGTATGTATCTTTGTGTGCGCATATGTATGTATGTATGTATCTATCTATCTCTGTTAGTTCAAATATACATATATATATATATATATATATATATATATACAATGCTATTCATAAATATCTATCATTCATATTCTGTTCATATCTATCTATTTACAGGTGAGTATATATATATATATATTGATATACATTGTCCTTTTACAGATATATATGTATGTATGTGTGTGTCTTTAAGAATATTTCGGAGATAAATGGACCAATGAAAAACATTTCCTGTCCAGACAACAATCGACTCTAATCGCTTGCAGGATAATAAAAATAAGCAAGGATATTATACGAAGATAATAAATCTTATTTAGTTTCAAACTCGTATAGTTTAGCGAGGATCTAATAAAGGAATTTCTAAAGTTATCTTTGATTTGTTTTCGGGTGAACACTTTGTCCAAAATCAGATTTTTTTCATTAAATGCTATTGAAATAGGAGGTAGAAGATCACAGGCAAATTGCTTTATTCTGTCCGTTGTAACTCTTTTAGCCCTCTGGCTATTGGTTTTGATTGTGTCACTGTAAATTCGGGGTAATTATTTAGTTATTTTACTAACCGTGAGTAAGATTTAGGGAAGGTCAATACTTATTCATTATTTACAAGTTAGTATATATATATATATATGTATATATATATATATATAAGAAAAAAAGAAGGCAGACACCTAATTTCATGATAAATCGGATGTATGTATTTCAGGCGAACCATCATCAGTTTCCGTCTTTATCGTACAGAAGATTTTACACAAATTTTCTGTACAATAAAGATGGAAGCTGATGATGGTCCGCCTGAAATAGGCCCACACTTCCTATTTACCATGTAATAACTTGTCTGCCTTATTTCTTCTTATATTTGCTCTCTATGTATTTATATACATATATATTTAGAGCTAACTTAGAGAGTTATCCTACCATTTTATGTACCGGATAACTCCGTGTGTGTGTGTGTGTGTGTGTGTGTGTGTGTGTGTGTGTGTGTGTGTGTGTGTGTGTGTGTTTGTGTGTGTGTCGAGGAGCCGATTTCGCATTTCAGTTAAATTTCTTGCATTCATTTACGTGAAAATATCCTTAGGAAATGTATTCATACCGCCTCTTCTCCTCCAGTATTAGGTTAAATAACTGGACCGATTGTGCTCTATAGCCTTTGTTGGCAACCAGTCTACTGCAGTCATTTTTCTTTCAGGACATGATCGCCCAAGCGTATATCACGTTTCGTATTTGGCTGACAAAACTTATTAATCGAAACGCTTTCACCATGGTTTTTATATATATATATATATATATATATATATATTGATTGATTGATTGATTGATTGATTGTTTAATTATTTACTTTTTGGTCATAATAAAATTAGACCAGTGCGCATTTGTACTAAAAAATATTCAATACAATTATATTGTAAAACCTTTGAATATTCTTAATTTGTAAACGATTTATAGCGGAATAACTCGTTTATAAATGAAATATATATATATATATATATATATATATAACTAAATTTGTTTTTTATTTACAATTAATTTAATTTTCATTAAGACATTTCTATGGTTCGAGATTTGACCTCGTCATCAGGCAATATTGACTCATAGCTATGAATATGATTTACATTTGAATGCTTAAAACAATACGCCTGCCATTTAAAGAGTTGATATGGATAGAGGAAGAGGGAAAAATTTATGTGCATGTTTAAATTAATTAATCAGAACGAAATTCAAATTTTAAATTTGAAAATGTAAGTTATATGTTGAGGGAATACATTTTTTCTCTCTTACCGGGGAAGAGTCAGTTAATCAATCCATCGTCTAGACTACTTTACTTCCTGTGGGATGTATCCATTTTTGTTAAAACATTATTGAATTAGCTTTTTCTCTACCTCAGCATTTTTCAAAAACAAATCAGAAACAAAGAAATCTTTGTATTTTTTGTTCTGATTTAAGGAGATCTTTGAGTATGATTATGATGTTTTTATTTCGGTTCAGAGAGTATTTTTTCATTCTTTTTCATAAACTATTAATTTATGAAAGTTTTAATATCTATTTAATTAATATTATATTATCATACAAAACTAATTATCTGATATATGTAAGTTAACGGATATTCTTTTATGAAGAATTTTTAACCATATTCTAACGTAGACATTTTACAATTTGTACACATGTCATTTGTTCCATAACGTTTATTTAATAGATTTTTATTCCCAAGAAATTTAATAATATATATGTTTTCATATAGAAACGAAGGACATGGCTCGTGGTCGTTTAAAGATTTACATATGATAGCTTTTTTATAATAATCCATTTTATTGTAAAAGTTTTATTTCTTTCTTTTAGCTACTTAAAATATTTTGATAGGAACGTTTTACTCTACGGTATATGCTGTATTAAGCACTTAAATAAGAAGGAGTAAATGCCGGAGAACTGAGAATTTTAAAACTGTTGGCTCTCTTTACATATGTATATATATATATATATATATATATATATATATATATATATATATATATATAAAGGAAAACTCAACACATCATTTAGATTGGTTATAAATTATAATTCATTCCTATATGAAACGATAAACTTTTATAATATTAACAACACTCTTACCTCAAATTTTACCTTTATTTTATACCAGAAACTGTGATCTAATTTAAGGCTTTATATAAAAAAGAGGTTTACCTCTTCCCTATTTTCGTTCAAATTCTTACTGACAAATTACAATCCTTCCCATCTCCCACCCCACCTACATCTCAAACACAATTTGCCAAATATAAGAAAAAGAAATTCTATTTCTTTTTCACATTACCTGATGAGACGTTGTCTTTTCAATGTGAAACAAAATGTACACTTTGTAGTATATAATCAGTCAGTCAGTTAAGTGGTGATCATGTCTCGAAAGAGACATGACTGACTGGGCAGAAGATTTTCCCGCAGTAGGTTGCCATTGCTTTCTGCGGTAGACTGGTCGCCAGCCAAGGCTATAGAATCTAATCTGTCCTGTTGTTTAACTCATAACTGGAAGGAAGAGCCGGATTAATACCTTTCCCAAGGGTATTTGCGCGTAAGTGAATGCAATCAATTCAACAGGAATTCGAACTCGGCACCCCGATTTCTCGTTCCGAGCCAATATCCACTGCACCACAACTCACATCCCTAGTAGATAATAATTTGCACATATTCTAAACAATAATAACTACTCACATTTCTATTTTATATCGAGCATTGATTTAAAGTAATGTTTTGAACGTTGTCAAATTTTTTCGTTCTTTATTCACTTGGATATATATATATATATATATATATATATAGTCATCCACAGACAGATCTGTTTCCCCGCATCACAGCTCATCACCACGGCTAGACAGTCGATTGCTTTTTACCCAGGATTGAAACCCGACGAAACCGGCGTCAGTTGGCGATTCTATCTCCGAGGTACGGGCGCCCGGTAGAAGGAGGCAGACACTTTAGCGCGTATATTATCATTATACACGCCCAATAGCTGAGAATGTTCCAATTAATTGCTGAATAAACGATGTAAAGTTTGATTAAATACCTAGATGGTCTGTCCATTTTAATTTTAAAAATGTTTTTCCAGTTTCTGAATAAGATGTTTTATGTTAGGATGGAAATTTTTTGTAAATTGTACAAAGTTCATATTGATTCTGTGGTTTTGTTTAATTACGTCCAATCATCTCAGTCATTTTAATGACACATGGTGTGTGGGTTAAGAAAACGTTCTCAGCTACATTGTATTATACTCTAGAAATCTGGAGAAAGCTTTTTTACTGAGCTCTCTACCAATAAATGTTGTACAAAACGTTCAGTCAGTTAAGTGTCAGATATGATACACGCTTGCCTAGTCATGTCTCTCCAGAGCTTCCTCGCTTAAAACACTGTTGACTTTTTCAGTTAAGTACTATAGCTGATGCACGCTTAGGCGATCATGTCTCTTTCGGTCCCTGATTGACTAGGCAGAAGATTTCCCTACATAATGTTGCCATTTCATTATGCGGTAGAATAGTAGACCAACCATAGCTGCAGAACCCGATCTGCCCTGCTATTCAATTATTTTATTGTCAGTTAAGTTCCATATGTGATACACGCTTGGGCGACCATGTCTCTTGCGATCCCTGGCTGACTAGGCAAATTTTCCCGCAGTATGTTATCATTACTTTGTGCAGTAGACTGGTTGTCAACCAAAAATCTAGAACCCAGTCTGTCCAGCTATTTAACCCATAAGTGGAAGGAGAAGAGATGGAAAATACATTTTCCATGTTATGTGCGCGTAAGGGAATACAACGAATTCAACTGGAATTCGAAATATTTTATATCTACTTGTATAAATTATGTACGTTTTACTATGGAACATGTACTGAAACTACGAAAGTCTAACTTGCGTTTGTTTCTTAGGTCAGGAAAACCTATGACCAGCACACTACAGAATCGTCAATCACAGTTGAGAATCAATATTATTCGTTTGTGTCATGAAAAGCACATTCCGAACATTCGATGTAACAAAGAATGTTTTGACGGATCTTGAAACATCGAGCTAATGAGAATTCCCATATTACTTAAACTAGGCAAAAAAGATTAATATAGTCTTATACATGAACGATTGTCTCATAATCCTAACCAACTGTTTCAGACAAAAGCAAGAAAAACCAGTAAAGTAATAGGAATAATATTTGACATAGATGTAAAAAACAAAAACGCAAATTTTCTAGACATTACATTTAACATCAGAAAAATCACAAATAGAAAACCCAACGAAAAACCAATTAACATAAAAAATCACAAATAAAAAACCCATCGAAAAACCACTTTGCATAAAAAGTCACAAATAGAAAACCTAACAAAAAACCTTCATTTTCTATGTGCCCTGTCCCATCAGGACGAAGGTGATCATGGTTATACACGTCTCCCTATCTCTTGTGCCTTTTAGTATGTTTGCTTTTGTTACACCTCGCAACACCCGTTCCGTCATCCACGTGATCAGGTCCTGCAAATATATCCGCTGACTTAATCTGTTTCTTTTTTCTTCTATCTGGCCTGTCAGTATCAAGTTCTCCAAGCTCTCCTTCCTTCTTGCATATCCCAGGAATTGTCTCTTCCTGATGCTCAGTATTAATTTCCTTTTTGTTGCCATTCTTCCCAACACCTCATCGTTGCTTGCAAGCCCAGTCCACGATATCTGCCGCACCCTTCTGTAGAACCACATTTCCGCTGCTTCCAGTTTTGTCCTCATTCTCGATGATATCGTCCAGCATTCACTGCCGTATTGAAGAACTGACATCACATAGCAATCCAGCACTCTTTTCTTTGTTTCTAGTGAAAATTTCCGGTGTGTTAGTACTTTATTCAGCTTCTGGAAAGCGTCATCTGCCATGCCAATTAGACTTCGGATCTCTGTGTCGTACATTCCATGACCTATTAGAACACTTCCTATAGGTATTTAAATTTTTGTACTTGCTTGATTCTGGTATTCCCTACCTTTATTTGTCATTTTTGGTTGCACCTTTTGCTGATGACCATGCATTCAGTTTTCTGAAAGTTTATTTGTTGTCTATTTTTGTCACTCTCCAACGATACCTTCTGTAGGAGGTCTTCTAGTTTCCTTTCCGTGTCTGCAATCAGCACTTTATCATCTGTATATCTTATGTTGTTAAGTTCGGGCTTCCAATAACAAATGCTGGCGTGTCATCTAGGGTCCTCAAAATATTCTCACTGTGCAAGTTGAACAGATCCGGTGAAAAGACACATCCTTGTCTTACGACTCTTTCAAACTTTGTAAATCTGCTTCAATCGTTACCTGTCTGTATGCAGACAGTTTGCTACCAGTAGAAATTCTTGATTACTCTGATGTCTTTCCCAAAAATGTCGAGGCTGCTGAGCATCTCCATCAATTCTTTGCATAGTATCTTGTCGAATGATTTCGCATAATCAATAAAACATATGTACAAGTTTTTATTCATTTGTATTGCCCTTTCAGAGAGCATCCTAATCACAATTATGGCATTCCTTGTTCCAGTGTGTTTGAGGAACCCGCACTGTTCCTGTCCTATCTCTGGCCTTATTCTGCTTCTCGCGCTATTCATTCAATCAGTTTTGTAATGTGACTCATTAAGCTGATAGTTTTGTGTAGTTCGCACTCGTTTGCACCTGGTTTCTTCGGCAGTGATATAAATATCGACTTGCAAAGTTCGTCTGGTATTATTCCACTTTTATAAATTTCATTTATTATGTCGGTAATTTTTTCTGTGCCATATTCTTACAGGGCTATCAGCACCTATATTACGACAGCATCTGGACAAGCTGCATTGTTTCTGTTCAGTTTGGCCATTTCAGCTTCCACTTAGGATTTTAATATTTCCGGTCCATCATCCTCATTGTGTATTCTCGGTTGTTCTCTCCTGTCGCAAAATAGATCCTTTATATACTCTTCCCATCGCTGGAGTATTTCCTATAATTCCAATATGATTGTTCCATCCTTGGATTTTATGCATCCTGTTGAGGAGCAGGTTTATTGTACTATCAGTTACCTTATCTCTTTATGCATCTCTGCATTATTGGTCATGCTCAGTCTCTCTACATCTGTGCATTTGTTGTTGAGCAATTCCTCTTTAGCATGTCTGCATTTCATCCTTATCTCCATGTGTTGTATCCTATACTCTCCTCCATGTCTTTTGAAAAGCCAACGAAAAACAAATTTACATAAAAAATCACAAATAGAAAAACCAACAAAAAACGATTTTACATAAGATAAGGTAAATAGAAAACCAAAGAAAAAACAATTTACCTAAAAAATGACAAATAGAACTCAACGAAAAACAACTTTACGTAAAAAATTACAAATAGAAAACCCAACGAAAAAACACTTTGTATAAAAAAATGACAAACAGAATACCATACGAAAAACCACTTTACATAACAAATCACAAATAGAAATCCCAAGAAAAAACTACTTCACATAAAATATCGCAGAAAGAAAACCCAAAGAAAAACCACTTTACATAAAAATTCACAAATAGAAAACCCAACGAAAAACCACTTAACATAAAAAGTCACAAATACACAAACACAAAGAAAAACTACTTTACTTAAAAAAACACATATAGAAAACCCAAAGAAAAACCACTTTACAAAAAAAATCACAAATAGAAAACCTAACAAAAAAAACACATTACATAAAAATTCACAAATAGAAAACCAAACAAAAAACTACTTTACAAAAAAATAGCAAATAGAATTCCCAACGAAAAACTAGATTACATTAATATCACAAAAAGAAAACCCAACGAAAACCTACTTTACATAAAAATCGCAAACAGAAAACACAACTGAAAACTATTTACATAAAGAATTACAAAGAGAAAACCCCACGAAAAACTACTTTACATAAAAAATCCCAAATAGAAAACCCAACTAAAAATTATTTCACATAAAAAATCTCAAACAGAAAAACAAACAAAAAACCACTCTACATAAAAAAACACAAAACGAAAACCCCAAAAAATCACATTACATGGAAAATCACAAAAAGAAAAAACAATGAAAAAACAATTTTACATTCAAAATCACAAAAAGAAAATTCAAAGAAAAACTACTTTACATAAAAAATTGCAAATAGAATACCCAACGAAAAACCGCTTTATAAAAAATGACAACAAAAAACTACTTTACATATAAAATCAAAAATAGAAAACCCAACCAAAACTTTATATAAAAATTGCAAATAGAAAACCCAACGAAAACCTACATTTCATAAAAATCACAAATAGAAAACCGAACGAAAAACTATTTTACATAAAAAATCACAAATAGAAAACCCAACAAAAAACCACTTTACATAAAAAATCAAAAATAGAAAACCCAAGAAAAAACTACTTTACATAAAATATGACAAACAGAAAAACACAACGAAAAACAACTTTACATAAATAATCTCAAATAGAAAAACCAACGAAAACCTACTTTACATAAAAAATCACGAATAGAAAACCCAACGAAAAACCACTTTACATAAAAAATCACTAATAGAAAACGCAACCAAAAACTACTTTACATAGGAAATCACAAATAGACAACCCAACAAAAAACCAATTAACATAAAAAATTACAAATACAAAACCCAACGAAAACCACGTTATATAAAAAATCACAAAGAGAAAACCAAACAAAAAATATTTTACATAAAAAATCACAAATAAAAAACCCAACAAAAATAAACATTACATAAAATATCACAAATAGAAAACCCAACGAAAAAATACATTACATAATATATCGCAAATAGAAAATCCAACGAAATACTACTTTACATAAAAAAGCACAAATAGAAAACAAAACAAAAACCTGCTTTACATAAAACATCACAAAAAGAAATCCGAAAGAAAAATTAAAAAACTCAACAAAAAACACTTTGCATAAATATCACAAATACAAACCCCAACGAAATATCACTTTACATAAAAAAAATCACAAATAGAAAACCCAACAAAAATCCAGTTTATATAAAAAAATGACAAATAGAATACCCAAGAAAAAAACATTTTTCATAAAAAATATCAAATATAAAACCACGATAAACACCATTTTACATAAAAGATTACAAATAGAAAACACAACAAAAAACTACTTTACATAAAAAATCACAAATAGAAAACCCAACAAAAAATACATTACATAAAAAATCACAAATACAAAATCCAACGTAAAACGACATTACATAAAATATCACAAATAGAGATCGCAATGAAAAACTACTTTCCATAATATATCCCAAATAGAAAACCCAACGAAAAACCACTTTACATACAAAAATCACAAATTGACAATATAAAAAACATATGACATAAAATATGACAAATGGAAAACCCAACAAAAAACCACAATACATAAAACATGACAAATAGATAACGCAACAAAAAAAACACATAACATACAAAATCACAAATAGAAAACCCAACGAAAAACAACTTTACGTTAAAGAATTACAAATAGACACCCAAACAAAAACATTTTTCATAAAATATGACAATTAGAAAATCCAACGAAAAACTACTTTACATAAAAAAAATCACAAATAGACAACCTAACAAAAAACATTTTACGTAAAATATGACAGATAGAAAACACAACGAAAAATATTTTACGTAAAGATCGCAAATAGAAAACCCAATGAAAAACTATATTACATAGAATATCGCAAATAGAAAGCTAATCGAAAACAACTTTACATAAAGAATTGCTACTAGAAAACCCAACGAAAAAACAATTTACATAAAAAATCACAATTAGAAAACTCAACAAAAAACTATTTTACATAAGAAAATCACTAATAGACATCCTAACAAAAAACGTTTTACATAAAATATGACAAAAAAAAACAACGAAAAACCACTTTACATAAAAAATCACAAATAATAAATCCAACAAAAATAATTTCATAAAGATCACGAATAGAACGCCGAACAAAAAACCAATGAAACACTATTTTACATAAGGAAATCACCAAAAGACAACCTAACAAAAACACTTTACCTAAAAAAATAGAAAATAGAAAACCTAACAAAAACATATTTTACATAAAAAATCGCAAATAGATATTCCAATGAAAAACAACTTGACATAAGAAATTGCTAATAGAAAACCCAACGAAAAAACACTTTACATAAAAAATCACAATTTGAAAAATCAACGAAAAACTATTTTACATAAGAAAATCACTAATAGACAACCTAACAAAAACCATTTTCCATAAAATATGACAAATATAAAACACAACGAAAAACTACATAAAAAAAATCACAAATAGACAACCTAACAAAAACATTTTACTTAAAATATGACAAATAGAAACACAATGAAAAAACACTTTATATAAAAAATCACAAAAAGAAAACCCCAGAAAGCTACTTTATATCAAATATCGCAAATAAAAAAAAACAACGAAAAACAACTTTACATAAATATAGCAAATAGAAAACCCAATGAAAACTCATTTACATAGAAAATTGCAAATGTAAAACCCAACAAAAAACTACATTACATAATAAATTACAAAAAAAAAAACACCGAATACTTACTATACATAAAAAATCGCAAATAAGAAAACCCAACGAAAAATTACTTCACATCAAATATCACAAAGAGACAACATAACAAGACATATTACTAAAATATGACAAATGGAAAACCCAACAAAAACCTACTTTACATAAAAAATCAACAATGAAAACACAACAAAAACCAGTTTACATAAGAAATCATGAATAGAAAACGCAACGAAAAACTACTTTACATAAAACATCTCAAATACAAGATCCAACAAAAAAACACTTAACATAAGAAATTACAAATACAAAACCCAACGATAAAGCACGTTACATAAAAATCACAAACCCAACAAATACTACATAAAAAACACAACTCCCCAAGAAAACACGACAGAAAATATCACAAATAGAAAATCCAACGAAAAACTAGTTTACTTACACATATAGCAAATAGAAAACCCAACAAATTACCACTTTACATAAAAAAGCACAAAGAGTAAACCCAAAGAAAACCTGCTTTACATAAAAAATCACAAATAGAGATCCCCACGAAAAACTACTTTACATAAAATCACAAATAGAAAACCCAAGGAAAAACCAATATACGTAAAGAAGCAATAATAGAAAACTCAACGAAAAACCACTTTCCACAAATATCACAAATACAAAACCCAACGACATATCACATTAGATAAAAAATCACAAATAGAAAACCCAACGAAAATCCTCTTTATTTAAAAAAAGACAAATTGAATACCCCCAAAAAAACATTTTCATAAAAACTTCGCAAATAGAAAATCCAAATAAACACCACTTTAGATAAACATTTACAAATAGAAAACAAAACAAAAAAAACTACATTACATAAAAAATTGCAAATAGAATACCCAACAAAAAAACACTTGACATAACAAATCACAAATAGAAAACCCAACAAAAAACAACTTTACATAAAAAATCACAAATAGAAAAATCAATGAAAAACCACTTTACATAAAAATCACAAATAGAAAACCCAATAAAAAACTAGATTACATAAAATATGACAAACAGAAAAAACTCAAAGAAAAACAAATTTACATAAATAATCGCAAATAGAAAAACCAACGAAAAACTATGTTACATAAAAAATCATGAATGGAGAACCCCCAAAATCTACTTTACATAAAAAAATCACGAATAGAAAACCCAACAAAAAACCACTTTACATAAAAATCACAAATAGAAAACGCAACGAAAAACTACTTTACATAAAAATTCACAAATATAAAACCCAACAAAAAACCAATTAACATAAAGAATTACAAATACAAAACCCAATAAAAAGCCACGTTATATAATAGATCACAAAACCCAACAAAAAACCACTTTACATAAATAAAATCACAAATAGACAACATAAAAAGACATTTTACATAAAATATAACAAATAGAAAACCCGTCGAGAAACTACGTTACATACAAAATCGCAAATAGAAAACCCAACAGAAAAATTTTTTACATAAAAATAGAAAATAGAAAACACAATGAAAAACTACATTACATAAAAAATCCCAAATACAAAAGCCAACGAAAAACAACTTTACATAAAAAATCGCTAATATTAAACCCAACGAAAAAAACACATTACATAAAAAATCACAATTAGAAAACTCGACGAAAAACTATTTTAAATAAAAAAAATCACTTATAGGCAACCTAACAAAAAGTATTTTCCATAAAAAATCTTTACAAAGAAATCTTTACATAAAAAATCACAAATAGAAAACCCAACAAAAAAATACTTCACATACAAAATAGTAAATAGACAACCCAACGAAAAACAACTTTACATAAAAAATAGCAAATACAAAACCGAATGAAAAACTAATTTATAATAAAAAATAACAAATACAAAACGCAATGAATAATTAATTTACATAAAAAATTGCAAATATAAAACCCAACAAAAAACTACTTCACAAAAAAATCAGAAATAGAAAATCCAACCAAAAAACACTTTACATAAAAAATCACAAATAGAAAATACAACGAAAAGCTACTTTAAAATACAAATTACGAATAGAAAAACCAACAAAAAAAGACTTTACATAGAAGATCACAAAAAGAAAACCCAAACGTAAAACTATTTTACATAATACATCAAAAATAGAAAACCCAACGAAAAACCACTTTACCTAAAAAAAACAATCACAAATAGAATACCTAAAAATACATTTTACATAAAATATGACAAATGGAAAACCCAACGAAAAACCACAATACATAAAAAATGGCAGATAGATAACCCAACAAAAAAAAACTTAACATAAAAAATCACAAATAAAAAAAACCCAACGAAAAACAACTTTCCATAAAAAAATTACAAATAGACAACCAAACAAAATCTTTTTCATAAAATGTGACAATTTGAAAATCCTACAAAACACTACATTACATAAAAAAAATCACAAATAGACAACCTAACAAAAAACATTTTAAATAAAATATGACAAATAGAAAACCCAAGAAAAAACTACTTTACATAAAAGGTCACAAATAGAAAACCCAACAAAAAAACTACTTTATATAGCGGATGTGCGCTGTGGTGCAGTGGATATCGGCTCGGAACGAAAAATCAGGGAGCCGATTTCGAATTCCAGTTGAATTCATTGCATTTACTTACGCGCAAATACCCTTGGGAAAGGTATTAATCTGTCTCTTCCTTCCAGCCTTGGGTTAAATAACAGGACAGATTGGGTTCTATAGCCTTGGTCAGCAACCAATCTACCGCAGAAAGCAATGGCAACCTACTGCGGGATAATCTTCTGCCCAGTCAGTCATGTCTCGAAAGTGACATGATCGCCCAAGCGTGTATCACGTATGGCACTTAACTGACATAAAATATGACAAATAGAAAACCCCAACGAAAAACCACTTTACATAAAAAATCTCAAATAAAAAACACAAGGAAAAACAATTTTACATAAGAAATCGCAAATAGAAAACCCAAGAAAAAACTACTTTACTTAAAATATGACAAATAGAAAATCCAACGAAAAAACACTTTACATAAAAGATCACAAATAGAAAACTCAACGAAAACTAATTTACAATAGAAATTACGAATAGAAAACCCAACAAAAAACGACATTACATAAAAGATCACAAAAAGAAAACCCAACGTAAAACAATTTTACATAAAAAAACAGAAAGAGAAAACCCAACGAAAAACCACTTTACATAAAACATCACAAATAGAAAACGCAGCGAAAAACAATTTACATAAAAAATCACGAGTAGATAACCCAACAAAAATACGTTACATAAAAAACCACAAATATGAAAAGCAACGAAAGACTACTTTACCTAAAACTCTCTACGAAGAAACCCAAAACAAACTACTTTACATAAAAAATCACAAATAGAAAACCCAACAAAAAACCACTTTACATAAAAAAATCACAAACAGAAAACCTAACAAAAACATTTTACATAAAACATCACAATAGATAACCCAACGATAAACCCCTCTACATTAAAAAAATCACAAATAGAAAACCCAACGAAAACCACTTCACGTAAAAATAATCACAACTAGAAATCTCAAAAAGACCAACTTTACATAAAAAAAAAATCACAAATACACAACATAACAAAAAAATTTTACATAAAATATGACAAATAGAAAACCCAACGAAAAACCACTTTACATACAAGTCGCAAATAGTAAATTCAACGAAACATCACTTTACATAATAAAATCACAAATATAAAACCCAACAAAAAACCACTTTACATAAAATAATGGCAATTAGAAAACCCTACGAAAAACCATTTTACATAAAAAATCTCAATAGAAAACCCAACGAAAAGCCACTTTATATTTAAAAATTCAGCCAACGCTTATCTAACAGATCCTAGAATCAATTAACTACAGATTATCCTAAAATTCTTTTATAAAGCCAACTTTTACGAAATCAAAACGATTACTAAACAGCTTTAAATGATAGCGCATTTTCGACAACACTCACATTAATATTAGACATAAAAATGGCTGAACAAAAAAGAAGAAACCTACTAAACAAAAAGTATAAAAAGACATGGAAAATGTTCATTAAACTCATTTTCCCCATTGAGAATTTTCCACAAAATATTTAACAGAAACACCATAAAAGTCAGCTCTAATTGCACCGAGAATATGACAGATAATAAAATAAGCACAACATAGAAATCCTGAACCAATCTCACACAGCAATCAAAGGAAACTGTAATTGCAGAGCAAAGCATGCATTTCCTTTAAGCAGCAATTGCCTACAAAGCAATTTAATGCAAAATGCCACCGTAAAAACATTAGCTAACGATAAAAAAATATATCACCAAAAATAGATAAATGAAGAAAATAATAAAAAATGAGAACAAACGAATAAAAGTATATCTACAATTATTTAAATGTAATTATCATAATAATCAGTAACGGATAATTAATGAATAAAAAAAAACATATACTGAAGTAATTAATAATGAGTAAAAATGATGTAAATGTTAAAAAGCCACCCGAATATAAAACGTTATACAAGAACCGGTTTCAAGTCCATAATTAGTTCTAATCAATAAAACTTAGAATAATTAAAAATCCCCCTATTCAGTAAATTTGGAAAGTACTCTAAATCGGTAATAAGTAAACTTGCTACCTATCATGTCCCAATAAATAAATATTTAAATAGTCAAGCTTCTATCCAACCCAGTGTACGAAAGATTGAGTACATGATACATTTTGGCACATCGAAGACAACGTTCAAAGAGTTGACGCAAGATCCAGGAGTCTGTTTGTTAATTTTGTTAACCTGATGCCAATAAGTTGTAGACACATGAAATGGAAGTTCTCCAGGCGGTTTTCTTGTCGCGTGTCGTTCAGTTCTCATAAAACAGATTACTTATGGCACATATATGGAATATCTTTTAGTTTGGTTCCCAATGGCAACTGACTATCGTCCAATAATCAATTTGGCTTTCACTGCTGCCGCTTTGGTGATGTGTCTCCATAGAGTGATCCTTCCCATCGTTGACGACGTCTCTTGCGGTCCGTCATCTGTGTCAGTTATAACCCTTAGAATGCTGTCTCCCGTCTTGTACTCTTATCGAGTCCCACTCTCGGCGGCATTGACAATATTCAAAGGAATATAAGGAATTACACTGTTTAACTGCAGGAGTTGCCGGAATATTGCTAATGTTGACAGCCAACGGCCTTCTATTAACATTTTTTTTATTTTTCTAAAGAAAAGTGCAGAATGAAAAAGACTCGTACGTAAATAAACAAATATAAAAAAAGGAAACGTTTGCTGAGAAAAAAGATAGCAGAAAAAAAAGGAAAATATCAAGTGTTAAGCCAAAAATACAAGGAGATTATGAAGTCATTATTTATAACGTCAAAAACAATCTACATTTTTGACAGTACTTATGCTGTAACTATCAACTGATGAAAAAATAAAAACAGAAAATGGAAAGTACATAAATATATCTTCAGAGAAGTAAAAACAAGACAAACGATCTTCAGGTTAGCAGGACAAGAATAAATACGAATTAAGAGAAAAGCCATACATACACACAGAGGTTTTCTAAGCATGGCATAGATTTGGTACAAAGCCAAAATTATGAGGCATCCAGTGAGAGACGAACTTACTACCCAAACCAATCTAACGGTTCTAGCAAGACAAGTTAGCTAACCATTATACAACCTCGAGGGGCCCGAGCCGGACATACATATGAATTTATATTTTCTCCCCCGCCCATATTTTCAATGACCTCACCAAAAAAAAAACATGATAAATTAAATAAATATTAGTTACCCTCTTATAACTTACGTTTAATATGGCCCCAAAATCAAGGAATGGTATACGAACGCACACTGCTAACGGGTTACAGCGCTGGGGAATAATCTTGTTAAACGACGACTTTGAGATGTAATACCTACCTTCGAAATAACTAGGATACGCGGACAGTTTGTCTAAGTTGATTCCAAAATTTGCAGAACCATTAGAAGACACGCTGATAGCTGCTTGAAGAGATGAAAAAGAATTATCATTATTATGCAAAACAATTCGGAAGTTACGAGTGATTGTCACTCTACAAGATATAGAAAAGCACATGAGAAGAACGAATTCATTAAGGAAATAAAGAAACAGGGATGAATGAAAAAAAAAACTTTAAAAAGGATCTAAAATATCACCTTTTTCAATCAGCGAGCAAGTATTTGTATTTTATATGCAGATAGTGGTAATACCATATACACTGCAAAAGAAAATCTTGAAGGAATATTACATAAGTCATCCGGGCATGTCAAGAATAAAATCATTAATGCGTAGAGATACGTATTGGCCTAGGATGGACCAGGAGATCAAAAACATTGTAAAAGTGTGTAGAAGTTGTCAACTTGCAGCAAAAGCACCACCATAAAGTTCGGCCATGGCCTAAAACGGTTGTGCCGTGGACGAGGTTAAACATAGATGACGCTGGACCAATAAATGATTACTACGAAGTTATAATCGTTGACAGCTTCTCTAAATGGCCGGAAAATTCAAGTGGAGACATTCGACATCCGCAAATACTATGAATGTACTAAACGAGCTTTTTAGTCATTTTAAGTTACCAAAAAAATGGTTAGTGACAACGAGACACAGTTTACCAGTAGAGAAGTTAAGAATTTCTTTACTGCTAAAAAGGTTGGGTCACTGTGTCGGACCAGGATGTTTTTCCCACCTGAAACTATCCTGCATATATACAAATCAAACCATTTGTCCGTGCATGCAGTACTGCTGCCATATATGGTCAGATGACCTCGCTGTTCATCTCCGTGTTCTTGACAGGCTTCATAGAAGAATCACTAATGTGATAGGTACTGACTTGGCGGTTCGACTACAGGCCACTTTCTCACCGACGAGATGTCGCTTCCCCTTTGTCTGTTCTATAAATACTTCCGTGGTTTCTGCTCTAACGGACTTGACATGGTGTCTCCGCAGCAGGTGTTTACTCGTGCAACCTGACTGGCAACTGGGTCTCACCCATTCACAGTTAGATCAACCAAATGCAGACGACAATTCTACTCCATCAGATTCATTTTCTCGCACTTCCCGCCTGTGGAACTCGCTTACTTCTTCTTTTTGCTTTCCTGGCGGCTACAACCTCCAGGAATTTAAATGCAATGTCAATACTCATCTCTTAACTACTTGACTCTAGTTCTTTCTACGCCGCCCTGTATATCCTTTCCTTTCTCTCCACCTTTGCAACTGTCATCACACCTGTATTCTCATCCTTTATTACTTGCAATCCGAACATAGATTCAGGCTTATCACGAACCGAACTCTTGTCTGTGAGAAAAATT
Organism: Ascarosepion bandense; assembly: GCA_037127315.1. Lineage (NCBI taxonomy): Eukaryota > Metazoa > Mollusca > Cephalopoda > Sepiida > Sepiidae > Ascarosepion > Ascarosepion bandense. The sequence continues at coordinate 1,077,247 of JBBBDQ010000791.1, read as the reverse complement.
CGGTCAGTGTCTGACAGGCTGTTGCCTAGTGCATGCAAAAATTGGTAGAAAAAGAAAACTTTGCGACCAAATTTTACAAACCAGTAAATGCAGTTTTTCTTCAGAAAATATAAAGGTGGAAAAAGCTTCTGGGTAGACGGAATTATCACCAAAAGACTTAAAATAGTTGAATGTAAGAGACATTTAAATCAGTTAAGGCCAAGACAGATGTCGCGCCTAGGGAAAATTACCAATGGAGGTAATATATGACGTATTCGAAATACCAGAATACCGGAAGTATCAGATTACCGCAAATTGCTACTGCCACAAATTTCACCAGCACACAAATTGGTGATACGTAAAAGCACTAGGAAGAGAAAAAAGGTAAAAAAGTATGTCCTGATTCCAAATATAAAAGGTATTGAAGAAATTTCATGGTAAAATCAGCTCGTGGGTGTTGTTGTAATGGAATGTCTAAGGCTCTCTATCGTCTATGTGAACTGACTATATTAGTAGCCATATATAGCAAAAGATATATCTGTGACTTGCTTCGGCTCTTCTTAGTCTGCAACCAGATTCCCTGTCTTGCTGGAGTGTATTCTCTTTACGATAAACCTCTCTTTTCCATTTACGCACGTGTTGCTGTTCTTTTGCTCGAGTACTACTTTGTTTGTAAAATTTTTAAAGGATATATATATATATATATATAGAGAGAGAGAGAGAGAGAGAGAAAGACAGAGTCATTTGCATACAGTTCTATTTCGCTGTATCACAACTTACAGTACGGCTAGACATCCGATTGCTTTAATTTGGAATTGAAACCCTACCGCTTTAACATCAGTCTGAGAATAAAAGCTATCGACTGACAGCGGAGAAAGGAGATTTTAGCGTCTTATATACATGTGTAAACAAACGCCAGTAGAAAAGAGTGTTCAGTTAATTGCTGAAGAAATATTTTTTGTAATTGTTTCACTGGTTTGCAGGGTTGCAGGGGGCTACACAAGAAATAATGACAATTTAAGCAGAAGAGCGAAAAAAAGATGGACCGGTTACAGGTGTGTCAGAAGGGACAAAAAATGATGGGAATAATCGGCGCGAGGGTAGAGTAAGAAGGGAAAAAATAATATACACGGGGTGATGGGGAAACGACGAGAGAAGAACAAGGTCAGATGTTTATGAGATGGCAATTGACATTGCATTTAAATTTTAGGTTATTATACCCATCAGGAAATCAAGTATGCGGAAGAGAATTTCAATGGCGGAAACAGCGAGAAAAGAAGCTGGTGGAATTGAAGTGGCTTCTACATTTGGTTGATTTAACTGTAAAAGGGTGGAACCTTGTTGCCAGTCTGGTTGCTCGAGTAAATGCTTGTGAAGGGGGTATCAGTGAGCTAAGCTCGTGATGTACATAAAAACATAATCGGACTATATTATAAATAATGGAGATAATAACGGAGAATTATATTAAATTATGATAATTTAAGCAATATTTAAGGTTGGTTACTTTTGGAGCTTCGAAAATATGTGTCTATTGTTCTCCATATCAGGATGCAAAAATATACAATTACACACACACACACACACACACACACACACACATATATATATATATATATATACGTATGTGTGAGAAATCTTTCATTAATTTTCCTTATATATATATATATATATATATGTAGAGAAAGCGAGAGAGAGAGAGAGAGAGAGCGCTGCAATAAGCTTGTCCTTAAATATTTGTTGCATATAGACAATTTATAAGCAAAGGATAGATGTGGCACAAGTGCTAAATTAGAAAGGAGAATTGAACTTAGAGCTCAACTGTAAATGATCTAACAAGGAAAACATGTTAACCGCTTCAAATTGTGGCAAAACATTTATGTTTTTTTTTTGTTTTTTTTTGTTACAGAAATATTTTCATTGACTAATTGCAATAGTATCATTATCCAGTCATGTTCTTCCTGCAGATGTCTATGACTTTTAGGAGAATAAATAAAAGAACAGTTCTCTTTCTGATCCAATGAATTATTCGAAATCTCTTTAGCATTATTTCGGATAAAAATCAATGAGACAAGAATAGCTGCATAGAATAAAACATGATAATTTGAAATTAATACACTTAGGAAACACGGATTTTGAAGAACTTACGATAACCGCAGCGCATTCCTTGAAGCATAATAATTAGTGTTTTTGTGCATTAATAACAAAGGTCGACTGCCTGGTTAAGAAAACGATTTTCTCTTCTCATGTGCATTTGAAACAAACCAGTTGCTCATTGTATTGTTTAACATTAATAGTTTTTCATGGTTTTAATAGTACATTCCCTGTAATTTGAGGTTTTAAAAACTATCTTGCATTTTGTCATGATTATCTTTGCTCAAATTCTTGAAATAAATTCTTTTTTCTTTAACTCGGAAGCATTTTTATTTTTCAAGTTCCTTCATATTGTGAACGACCAAATCAGAATAACGACTCCGATCTCATCACTTCAGAAGCTCTGCGAATATTGAAAAACCGTGGCAGGGAATAAAACAATTTTATGAGATTTTACAATATATACAGACAGAAGAATTAAAACTAATCGCCTAGACATCGTGATCAGAGACCACACGAACAGAATATGACATTTTCTGCAGACTGTAATGTATCTTTGAAGATTAAAAAGAAATATAAAATTCTTCTTCTTCTTCTTCTTCTTCTTCTTCTTCTTCTTCTTCTTCTTCTTCATGTGGCGTGTCTCTTCAGCATGTAAGCGATCATAGACTTTCACTTGGCTCTGTCTCTTGTCGCTTTCAATAATTTTTCTCTTTGTATATCTTCTAAGCTCCGTTCCAACCATTTTCTCAGACCTGACAAGTAAGTTTCGCGCTGCTTTTCCCTACCTCTTCTTCCATTTATCCGACTTGTGAGTATCAAGTTCTCCAGGACCTCATTCCTCATTACATGTCCCAGGAACCTCATTTGTCTCTTCCTGATATTTAGTATCCGTTTTCTTCTTGTTTGCATCTTTTCCAACACCTTACCGTTGCACACGTGCACAGTCCATGGTATCTTCAGCATTCTTTTACAAAACCACATTTCTGCTGCTTCAAGCCTCTCCTTCATCTCTGATGAGATCGTCCATACAGAAGACATAACAATCCAGCACTGTTCTTTACTTTTCATGAGATTTTCCTGTTTTCAGTACTCTGATTAGATTCTGAGATGCGTCTTTAGCCATACCAATGCGTTTTTGAATATCCATATCGCTCTTTCCATCCTCTGTCAAAACACTTCCCAGGTATTTGAATTTTTTAGTTGATTTATTTTAGTTTCTTCGCCTTTAAGTTAGCCTATTAGGCTCCCCTTTTTGCTGATGACCATACATTCAGTTTTCTTGAAGTTTATGCTCATACCTTTCTTTTCACTTTAGTTTTGCTAACTTCTGTAGACAATCCTGATTTTCTCTTTGGCGTCTGCTATCAGCACCGTGTCATCCGCGTATTTGATATTGTCCAGATTGTGGCCGCCATTGTCAAATCCTGGCAAGGCTTTTATTTCTCTCATAATTGCTTCGCTGTACAGGTTAAAAAGATCCGGTGAGAAAACACGTCCTTGTCTTACGCCCTTTTCTATTTTTATATACCTACGGAGTTCATTTCCTATCTGTACACATCCGTTTTGCTGCCAGTATAGATTCTTGATTATCCTAACGTCTTTTTCCGAAAATGTCAAGGTTGTTGAGCATCTCTATGAAGTTCTTGTGTTGTACTTTGTCAAACAACTTAGCATAGTCTGTAAAGCACAGATAAAGATCCTTCTGCATTTATATTGTTCGTTCAAAGAGAATGAATTTTCCTCGTTCCGGTATCGTTAACGAATCCACATTGTTTCTATTCTATCTCTGGACCGATTCTGCTCAGAATCAGGATGATGAGTTTTGAAGGGTCTTAAATTGGAAATATACAAAATATACAACAAGGATAATTCTAGTTGTAATTTACGTTTTCATTGATTGAAAAACAAGGAATCCTGATAGCGAAAGTTTCAATTTTAAAAAAATAACACTCACAAGTAAACCTCACACTTTACAAAAGGTTATATCTATGTAAATTGTGTGTCATCTTAGCGTTTTTCTTTTACAAACATGCTCAAGGGAAGATGTCACAATGTCATTAATGGTATTTGTCTATATTTCTGAGATGAGGTAGTATTCACAATATTTACATTATTCGGACTATTGTCCTCATCTTTGTTGCAATTTATACAACGTTTCGACTCTTCTATGCTCCGGAAATGTTCAGGTGCGAGGAATTTCAAACCGAATCCATTATTCCAATCACTGGGGTATATCATTTTCATTCCTTGCGTAGTAGTAATGCCACGATTGGAAGTCATGAGTTATCTCCCTCTAACCCTGCAAATTATTTGTTCACCTCTGCGGTAGCCTGGTATGTAACTCACAATTCTTAATTGTGTTAACTTTTGGGTTAGCACCCGGAAGAAAATGAGTATACAACAGATATTAATTTGTGTGTCGTCATCTTACCACTGAGTAATATTAAGTGCTTAATTATCAAATCTCCTCAGGATGTATAACAAGAACAACGTGGGAAAGGTATCCATCCGCATTTGGGACTTTTCGTTTAGATGGAGAGGGTTTTGTGCGAATATGCAGATTTATATAAAGTATTCTTATGAATTATTAGATGCTGACGTGTCCACGAATTTTACCCACATATTATACGATACTATTCTTTATCACTTCTAGTGTTTCTATCACAACAACAATAATTGTAGTTTTAAGTTTCTACGTTTTCATTCCTTCAATTTGTAGGTCCTTAGAATTTAATTATTTTTAAAATTACTTATCTCTTTTTTAGAAATATCGGTATCCTTCAATCTATTTGCATCAAGTTTTCTTCTCTGCGAGGATTAGAAAATCCAGTAGTATAATTATTCAATCATCATCATTTATTATTATTATTATTATTATTATTATTGTTGTTGTTGTTGTTGATGTTGTTGTTACATTTAACAGCGATCCATTTATTCCGAAACACTGTAACAAAACCCTAACAATCCTTAGTTTGCCGCCTCAGTCTCTGAACTAAACGGAAAATGTAGAATTTTCTCCAGTGAGGGAATATACAGTGGAGAAAATATTCACCACAAGCTGATTTTCTGAGTTTGCAAAAATTACAAAATTTCAGGGTATGTTCGTCTTGAAAGTAAATATAAAAAAATATAGAAAATCACATTATATTAATGTTTAAACACTGGTCTTTTTTTTATTAAAGAATAAATATTTCAACTCATAGAAAATCATAACTCAGTACTTGGTGAAAAACCCCTTGTTGGCAAACACAATAGCCAGACGTTTCCTGTAGTTTTTATATTCTATCTCTCACTTTCAAGTCGGTTCTATCCAGAAAATTATAGACTCTTCCTACTTTTGTAAAGTGGCAAGTTCAGAAAATAAGCAGGGGAAATTTTCCCCACTGTAGACCTATTCGATTATATGGGGCAATGGGAATAGAACTGATGATGATGATGATGATGATGATGATGACTTGTATTTCCCTCGTTATACTTTTAAATATTACATATTGGTTTATTAATAGCTTTATGTGAAAATAAATGTATTTCGTGAACCTGATATTCAGTTCTAAAAATGCTTCACGGTATGTAGCTTAAATACTTCTCTCTGTATGATGCTCAATGCTATATTAAAATCAGAAATAAACCGAATAAAAAAGCAATATATGTAAAGATAAGTTCTAGTTACTTGAAAGGAGATTTAATTGCATTAATGCTCCCCAGTAAATCTTTTTAATCCTAAAACGTTTTCGCCCATCGACCATCTTTAGATTTCTTGCCGATATTAATGACTAAAGAGGAAATCAAACGAATGTCTTTGCGTCGCATAATGCCATGTGACAATTTATTACATAGCAACGCCTACATCGCCGAATTTTTAGACAGGAGTATTTTGTGTTATCAGCTGAATACGATATTCAGTAATTATGCTACTGAAATTGATAATGTCTGACCCATACATCGATAATCGATAACCGGTAAGTGTATATTTGGATGGTTCAGACGACAATGGAATTATTAAGCCATTTCATTTATTGTGAATATATCAAAGAACAATCATGTCTTGGAGGTTGAGGAGCACCAACAGGAAGAGAAGCACCCATGAACGTATAGCTGCATTAATTGATTTCAGTCTGGGTTTTGTGTGTGTTTTGGCAGAAATTATGTGTACATATATTTCTTTTCTGCCAACATTGACCGATGCTGATGACACACCCATTTACTCGATAATAAGTCTGATCAGTACGATAAGGTAAAATGGGAAGGTGATCTAAAAATGACCTATGGTTCGTTGTTAACTTGGGCATGAAGTGACTTGCTAATCTTAACATCTCCAAACGAAACTTATTTCTATTAATCACCTGAAAGACCTCTTCTTGATGATAACTTACATGAGAAGGAATCGTTGAGCCTTCTCGTGCTAACCTTCTCGAATGATATGAGGTGGAAAAAATATATTGAACCTATTGGTAGGTCGGCAAAAAGAAATTCGGGTCATTGTGACGTGTTAGACAATTTTTCTCTCTAGAATCTATCTTGCATATTTTAAGTCTGCTATTCTATGATAAATTTCTAACTACTTTACGTTGTAATAATAAACTAAATCTTTAGAATTAATTACTCAAAGAATTCATGGGTAATTTTAGACTTTTAAATAATTTTCATAAAAATAGTATATAAATATTAATATTTACAGCTGTTCTTATACAATTAACAACAAAATAATCCCTTAGAATATATTAACTTTGGCAAAGATAAAGCCTATTTTTAAAGTGTGCATATGCTTTTATTGTCACAATTATTCAACCACTACACAACATTATAAATAAAAAGGAAATGCCTGAAATTTCCATGGAAAATTCATGTGTAATTTTTCGCAAATGTTTTAATAATGGATTTGAATGCTTGCGTAGTTATGGCCACAACCAAATTTTATTTTAATATAAAAAGAAACTAATAGCAGAAATCAACAAACTTAATTATTGACCATCCTGGCTCAATAATCAATTTGTGTAACTTATATTATCGATTATTTGTTTTAATCTTTTTTGATAATTCTAAAAAAATCATTATACACACTGACAGGTGTTTTACTACACATTTTCCAGGAAATAGCTTCTAGTTACTCCAAATTCGAAATATTTCTGCTCTTACCTGTTTCATCAAATAGAATTTTAATGGGGTTTATATCAGGACATTGTACTGAGTACGCTACTATCATAATTTTGTTGCTATCTAAGAGTTTCGTAGTAGTTTGTGGCGTGTGTTTTAGATTATTGTCATGTTGGAACAGTTTTCGGTTATTTTGTCTTAAATTAGTTTTCAAATACAGGAAAATTATTCAACTTTAAATATAGAGTATACTATCTATAGCAAATTCAAATTTTCGCATTTTCTCATAGAATATATAAATATTCAGTAAGGGCAAATAATTCTAACCCCAACTGTTCCGATATATTACTGAAACTTTAACTTTGATATCTTGTGTTTTACTAAATATTAATAATCAATGGTAGATTGTGTATTAAGGATTTGTATCCAAAATAACAAATTAGAATAGTACTACCCGTGGACATCTATTTTCTTATAGACACAAAAAGAGAATTGATTTCATTAAGAAATGTTCCCAAATTAAACGGTTTTATTTATACTTATAATAAAACTTCGTGCCAAAAAATCCCTAAAGAATCCTCAGTAAGATTTCCTATATGTGAATTCTGATACATAGAATACGCAGCGGAATCATGCCAGACACCGAACAAGGAAGGTGATATTTGAGTTCAGAATGTTATCAGAAAAAACAATGCAAATACAGAAGGACCTGCACCTGTGTTTTATAGACCACGCAAAGGCGTTCAACAATGTACGCTACAAAGATCTGTTGCACAGCAAATTTGAAATATCTGAGAAATACGTTAGAATAATCAAAGCCTTATACTAACCGCAAACCGCCTGTATCCGGAGAGGAAATGTTCAGTAGATATTTAAAGATAGAATGGGGTGTAAGACAAGGATGTGTCTTCTCACCAGATTTATTCAACCTATACTGCAGGACAACTCTGAGTGCAGTAGAAGTCTTCTCAGTATGCGTCATTTGTAGCCACAAGCTTAACAATATAACATTCGCAGTTCGCGCAGTGCTGCTAGCAGATACGGAAAAGAAACTACAATAAATCCTACAACAGGTAGTAATGAAAAGCGAAAAGAAAGGACTAAGCATAATCTACAAGAAGACTGAATGTATGGTCACAACAAAACGAAACCAAATCTCAGGTAGGGGATATTAAAATCAAGCAGAAATTTGAATATTTGTGAAGTGTTCTAACATAGGACAGAACGTTCGACACTGGGAGATTCGAAGACGTATTGGCACGGCAAAGAACGCATTCCAAAAGCTTAGCCGAGTATTAAAAAAGAGGAAAATTACACTAGATACAAAGAAACGAATTCTGGACTGTTATTGGGTATCTGTCTTCCTATATAACAGAGAATGCTGGACATTAGAGATGAAAGAAAAAATCGAAGCAACAGTAAGTTGGTTCTACAGAAGGATGCTGGGGATGCCATGAATCAAACATGTGTTCAATGACGATGTTTTGAAGAGAATGGAAACGAAGAGGAAACTAATACTTAACGTTAAAAAGAGACAGCTGAAGTTTCTGGGGCAGGTATTGAGAAAAATGCTCGGAGAATCTGATACTCACAGGACGGATAGAGAAAAAAGAAACAGGAAAAAAAAGCGCGTGACATACTTGATGGGCTTTAGCAATTAGATAGCAGAGCAAGTTTTGAGGAAAATACCAAGACAAGAGGTATTAAGAGATTGGAAGATGTAGAGGACCATGATTGATTGTGTGCTGAAGAAACTCAGAACATCAAAAAGAAGAAAGAAGAACTCGTATCTCATGTGGATAATGGGAACAGTTTCTCCATCTGAAACGTTCTATTATGGTACGTCTTCTTGCTTGATTACCCTACACCCTATTTTAAATCTTCAGATAATTTTAACTATTTTTAGAATTTAGAATATTAATTTCCTTTTTTTAATCTGCGAGTTCGTTTCTTTAATATCTCATATATATATATATATATATATATATATATATATGTGGGGGGGGGGATATTTGAAAGAAAATTTAAGAAAATGGAAAATGAGTCAAACTGGAAAAGCACTAAACAATGCGTTTCACCGAGAACGTCTACTACTTTCTGCTTCTTCAGGTTAGAATGAGTTTGTTGTGACCTCATCACCAAGTTGTCGTGGTCCAATTGGGGTCAGATATAGAGACATAAAGACGAAATACCGTTAAACAAATATATTACAAAGATAGTAGTACAAACATATGCCAAGCTGTCAGAGTTATCTGCTGGAATAGATTCAGCTTTCACTCTCTCCGCGTATCTCTTACTGTTTACTCTGCTCTAAAAAGCAGAACTGCTACTTATAAATATTCTGGACGAGTTTATGTGTTCTATGGGAAGACACCATAACAGATGTAGAAAATTGTACGTAAGGAACATGCATCAGTATCTCTTAGGATAACAGGGAGCCTCAAGTAAATTAGTTCATCACATCCGACTATCAGGTACATATTTCTGTCAGTCCATTGGCTATCTATCTATCTATCTATCTATCTATCTATCTATCTATCTATCTATCTATCTATCTATCTATCGAAACAACGTTGGTATTTTCACTTAACTTCCTTTTAAAATAACACGTATCGAAACCAAGTATCCCTTTCTGCGTATTTTTGGAAGTTAAAGAACACAAATAAATCCCACAAAATAGAATGGGAAAATTCTGGAAAAAACAAGAATCTGTAAATTGTTCAACGACATCTGTCCTTTGTGCCTGAGTGAAAAGTTGCAGATTTTAAGGTTGCCTAAACATGATTAAATATTTAACCGTATGGATGAATTGACTGTATTATGTAAACATCAAAATTATTTTCCGTTAAATTTTAATTAATCATAAATTGACATTTATAGCTTGTGCTCTAATATAAGTTAAAAATTAAAATTAAATTTGCTAAAATAAATCGTTCACAAATTAGTAGTTGGTTTTCTCAACTACAATATACCTTGGTCTACTAGAATTATTCAGTTCAAATTCCAACTTAAAAAATTGAAAATACATCTTTAGATTTTATTAATTTCAATGTTTCATTGATAGCTTATGCTCCAATATAACTTTAAATTGTTGTACAAAAATAAATGATCCACGCAATACTAAATTTGTTATTTATCTATAATATACCTTAGTACACCATAATTATTAAACTACTTATTCTAAACAAATAAAAATACCCTGTTGTTCAGCCTGCTGTAAAGGATTGCTGTCTGCCCATTTGAATAATCTTTGTCATCACAATGTATTTTACACGGACAAAATAATTCTATCTTATCTAAAAATCTACAATGTTTTATTCATAATTTATGCTCTATTATAACTTAAACATTAATAGTTATTTTACTAAATAAAAGACCCACACAATACTAAATTAGTTTTCTTAACTACAATATACTTTAATATACCAAAATCATAATTATAATATCAACATTTCAGCTCTTTTACTTATGAAGTAATTTAAAAAAATAATACAACTTGCTGTTAAAAATTATATACCTATTTAAGTATTGTGTAGTCTCACTAAGTACTTTACTTAGACAAGATAATTTTCTTTAAAATTTAATTAATTACTTGATTTTATTTATAAATTATGCTCTATAATAAATAAAACAAATGAATATTATTTTAATTAAAATAAATGATTTACTCAATACTAAATTGTTGTCCTTAATACAATATAACTAAGCATACCACAAATATTTAATCCTAATTCTGACATCTACTCATAGATTGTAGTAAGAAATCTGTGGTTCAATAAAAAAAAAACCTAAAATCCAAACTCTTAATTTAAATTATTGTCTACCATTTAAAACGTTTTAGGTCGCAATATATATCTTACCCCGACAAAATTAAAAATTAACATGTCTAGATCTAAGGCATCCTGTCTCCTTCCATAACCCAAATATTTAAATCGCCATGAGGTACATAATTCTAAATTTTCATTGAATCAATTTTGACACACCTAAATGCATTTCCTCCAACTGCCACTCACTAATTTTCTAAACACGAGTTGAGGAGGCACCAGTGACTTAAGTTCGTTCGAGCAGAAGCCCTGAAAGTATTTATAGAACAGACAAAGGGCGGCCACATTTCGTCGGTAGGGAAGTTGCTGTAGTCAGGCAGCCAAGTCAGTACCTATCACATAACTGATAATCCTTTAGACCCTGTCGAAAACACTGAGATGAACGGCAGGGGCGCCTGACCATATATGGAAACATTATTCCGTGCACGGACGAATGGTTGATTTGTATATATGCAGGATGGATCCAGGCGGGAAAAACATCCTGGTCCGACACAGTGACCCAACCTTCTTAGCAGTGGACTTAGATATGGACTCGTTGTAGTGGTTCAGTTTGAGATCAGAAGAGAGGATAAGGCCGAGGGGGCGCAGTGTATTGATCTCAGGGAGAATCGCTTGGTCCATGCTTATGGGAAGCAGGAGAGGTTGCCTGTGATGATTGGCAGACAACAGTTGGTCTTAGATGAATTGAAATTGATAAGTCACTTTTTGCTCCAATTCACCACAGAGTGTAGATCCAGTTCAAGTTCAGCAGCGAGATTATGTTTGTCAGCCACGACGGGTTTCTTATAGATACGGGAGTAAATTGTGGTGTCATCTGCGTAGATGCCTACTTGGCACTTGATCTCATCTGGGAGGTCATTGATGAAAATAAGGAAGAGCGTCGGGCCCAGGATATAGCCCTGTGGGACACCAGCATTTGTGCTGTAGGATGAAGAGGTATGCCCATTCAAAACGACCTTCATTTTGCGGTTACTTAAAAAAGATTGGATTAGATCAAGCAAGCGTCCGGTAATACCGTAAGCCCGTAGCTTGCATAGACGGCCAGAGTGCCAAACCCTGTCAAAAGCCTTGGAGATGTCCAGAGCAATAGCACGAGTCTCGCCTGACTCATCAAGGGCATGGAGCATGTACTCCGTAACGGTTGTTAGAATGTCGGCCGTGGACCTGGCAAAGCGGAAGCCATATTGCTTGTCAGGGTAGAGTTTGTGGGCAGTAAGATGTTGAACTATTTCAGCATTAATTATGGCCTCGAACACTTTCTCGAAAATTGGTAGAAGACTGATAGGGCGATAGTTGGATGGGTCCGTGGGTTCACCACAGTTCTTAAATACAGGAACGACTGAAGAGAACTTCCAGCATGCAGGAAAACAGGAAGCAGAAAGGAAGTAGTTATACAGTTTGGAGTTGAGAGGGGAGATTTCAGGAGCACACCTCTTAAGGACTATCACCGGGATTCCATCACCACCGCTCGCCTTATGGGGGTCAAGTTTTGAAATTACTCGGGATGCTACTGTCGGGATAATAGATACGTCGTACAGTTTGGCCTCAGTTCTAATAGGGAAGTCGGGTGAGGGTACTCCAGATGAGTCAAATGTGGAGTTGGATGAGAATCTGCGAGCAAAGCACTTAGCTTTGTCTGCAGATGACGTGAGAACCTCACATTTATTGATTAAAGGAGGTATTGAGGATTTGCTATTGTTCAGCACCCGTTTACATAACCGCCAATAATCCTTGGAGCCGAACTTGCGGTCAGCTATGCGCTGTCGCATTCTCACAGCAAACAACTGCTTGGCGTCATTCAGGATTCTTTTGCACTCATTACGAGCAGACGTGAATAGGCGCCTATTGTGATCAGATGACTGTCTCCGGAATAGTCGGAAGTAATGGTTCCTGTGGACAATTGCGGCCGAACAGGCAAGAGAGAACCACGGAGAGGAATGAGGTTTTAGACAATACTTCCTGGTAGGTATTAAGGCAGCAATGCCAGCTTTCACCCATGACGAAACCTCAGAGGCACAGTCATCAACTGGAAGATCGAACACTTTTCCCCAATGGACGTCGCAGAGGAAATTGAGGAAGGCGTCCCAGTCAGCTCTTTGGCAGCAGTAGGAGGTCCTATAGGTAGGAGGCTCCTGGGGGGAGTGAGGGTGAAAAGAAATATTGAGAGAGACAACAGCGTGGTCGGAGTTGTCGAGAGGGCAAAGCTGCGAGACTTGACATGCGTCAGGTGCAGAGGTAAAGCATATATCTGTTATCGAGGAGTGTCCAGAGGGACTGCTTGGAAAGCGAGTGGGGAAGTCCACCACTTGCGTAAGGGATTGGGAAAACAAAATTCAAATATTAAGCTCTACTCGGTATCGAGCACTTTTTATAAAAGTAAATGCTTGAACAGTGTGTTTTTTATCTCCGTATTCTTTCACTTTTCTGTAATATCTATCTAGCTTAGCTATCTATCTAGCTATCTTCTGTAATATCTAGTTAGCTAGCTAGCTAGCTAGCTAGATAGATAGATAGATAGATAGATAACAGACACATATTGATAAATATAACAGAAAATAAATGTCTATCAAGCTTAATCATGAGCTAATCTAAATTTCATATTTTGGCTTTAATTTCTGGTAGAAATTCATACAAAAATTGGCTGACATTTGGATATTGTTTTATTACGTCGGTCCTAAGCTTTTGGCTCATATGAGCCATATTTACAGTGGTTTCAGGGGAGTTAACAAAATGAAACACCATCAAAGATGTTACTTTTGTGTTAATATAAAACATGTTATGAATGCGACGATAAAAGTAACAGAATAACAGGACCATATGTCTAAATGCAAGGTAGTACGTTGTGACTAAATTGAAATGCGATTTTATTGAGTGTGAGTTGCTTTGATTTAATATAGATGACCTCCAGTATCTAAGGCTCTTTTTTTTAATGTGTGTATATGTAAGTATTATTGCGTTATAGTCTAAAATCTGTCTAATATTACATACATGGGTATGTTTTTCAAAAAATATTAGTTTCGTTGAACTATAATCAGAAAGTTGACAGGAGACCGTGTTTGTAGTAAAACCAATATATGTAGTGGGTTTATTATTAGTGTATATATATATATATATATATATATATATATATATATATATATATATATATATCGTTAAACAGTTATTAAAAATTGCCTGAAGATACCACTCATGGTAGAAATCTGGGTAGCGAAATAACGCGTTAAAAATGGAATATATATATATATATAGATAGATAGATAGATAGATAGATAGATAGATAGATTGGGATTAGATGTGGATTAAAATTTGAGAGAATCATAAGGTACAGAACAAATAGGAAATCTTTATAAATTTAACATGTTTCTCTTTTATTGAAATTTCATCACAAATGAAATAAAACGAGAGAAAAAAATTGTCATTTGTTTTTATTTTTCCTTTTTTGGTTTATATTTTTTTTCAGTAGAACTCACATGTATTTGCCTTGTCTGATAGCGTTCGTGCGTATAATTCTTGTGCGTTTGTGAATCATAATTCTAGTTGGTCTATGCGTGAACTGCTTACACGGAGGAAAAGTGGAGTAATGAATAGTGGCTTGGATAGATGAATCGCAGGACCAAGTTCAATTCCAGTTGAATTAGCTACATTCATTTACGTGATAATAGCCTTGAAAAAGGTATGAATGCATCTACAAAAAATAGTAGAGCAGACCAGGTATATACTATAGCCTTGGGTGGGAACTTTTACTTCAAAACTAGCTTGGAGAGGGTTCATAGCGAGACAGACTGGATTATATAGCTTTAGTTGAAACCCGGTCTTCAGCAGAAAGAAATGGTAATCTTCCAACTTGCTTTGAGCCAGCATAGAGAGTGTAGGCTCAAAAATTAACATGAGAATAATATCTCTTGTTGATGCATAATCTGCAACAAGGCGAGAAATGATGATAATGATCATGTGTATGTGTAGGCATTTTATTTCTTTTCTATAGTACCCATATGTTGTGTAAGAAAAAACAGTCTGGGTTACATATAATGTTTGAAGTTGTCTCGTCATCATTTTTTAAAGCATAAATTTGATGAATATTGGTGATAAAATAAGGTGTCTTTAGCGTGTGTTTGTCGATAGGAACATAATAATCAATATTATTTTCTATATAATTATTTATGTTCTTTTTCTTTTATTTATATATAACACGAAATGAACATAATTTATTAAATTATTTTCTCCTATGTATGTTTTCTTATTTTATATAAGTAAAAACAATACTCATATATTACTGTTTCCTGCAATTCAATGTTTCATGTAAACACTTGGGGGTTGATGCTGCTGCCACAGCAATAAGAGTGACGAGACACTCGGTCCCCTATTAAAGAGGAGTCCGTCACATTCTTGGATAAAACATACAACCAGGGAAAGGTGAATAGGAAAGTCACAAATGTAAATGCAATGTCAGTTGTTAACTTCCGCCTTCTTAATTCCTGTACTTACATAGTTTTCTCTCTTTAATAATGTTTAGTTTTTTCTTTGTCCTTATACATTTAATAACCGCTTGCATCTTAATGGCTTTATTGCCTTCTTTGGCGTGAAATTATTAAAAAACAGGATTCTTCTCCGATCACCCAATGATAGCATCTAAATTACACCTCCATTTGCAATCAGCCAAACTGAAGTTAATCGATATTGAAACTCATGTAATTCCTTGTTAGATAAGAGATAAG
Source organism: Ascarosepion bandense (assembly GCA_037127315.1). Classification (NCBI taxonomy): domain Eukaryota; kingdom Metazoa; phylum Mollusca; class Cephalopoda; order Sepiida; family Sepiidae; genus Ascarosepion; species Ascarosepion bandense. The sequence goes on along the minus strand of JBBBDQ010000791.1, from coordinate 1,061,541 downwards.
ATTCATGTCTCTACTTAGGTTTATTAAATTTTAAATGAAGAAATTGGCAAACCAATATACATATGCAGTCAGCAAACTATTTCATTTACTTCAAACAGAATCTGCAGTCCACTGTCCCCGTCCGCCTATAACAACTTTGTATTTTCACATCAAAATGCGACAGTGGACATTATTTGACTGAAAGCAAAAGACACATACCATAAGTGTACGAAAGAATTTTCAAAGAGTACGAAAACTAAAAGCTAAGATATATTTAAAAGAAAATGAAAAGAACAACGTAGTCAATAAACGAGAAGCTAAAAGTTGGGAAACCATCAATGAAATCAATGTCAAAATAAGACTGGAAAACTATCGAAGTAATCAATGACAGAAAAACCTCAAATAAATCGAAATTAAAAGTTACAAGTCGTCGTGAAATACTAAACAAATGGAAGTCAATTTCTCTTGCAACAGTTTCTGCTGTCTTAGCAGAAGCAGTGGAGAAGTTATCAGCCATAATTTTAATATCATAATTGGCATTTTGAAACAGACGAATTGGATGAAAGTTTAAAAAACCAAAAACAGAAACTAACCAGACGAGAAAATATTCATCCTGAAGAATGAAATAAAAAACTACAGAGATTCAATGAAAATCTCTTAGATTGTTAGAAAGCAGCCTACCATCAAAACCAATTAGAGAAACGGGGTATCATTAACGGAAATGATTTAGCAACAAAGTCACACACTTGTTTATTTCTAAAAACGTACAAAAGGAGATTTTGCTAATGAATAATGATTCATTCACAAAAACATGAACGAACAGATCAGCATTTTACTAAATATTTTCCTACAAACGATTTATTCATCTTTGTTGTGGTTATCACAATGTTTCGGCCGTTGTACACCCTCGATCTTCATCAGACGTATCACAATCCGAGAAACTTACAAGCAATTCTAGACTGAACCCTATCTATATTTAATCTACAAGTTAAGACTTATCAGCATAAAAATAAGAACGATGGCCGAAGTGTTTCATCCCTGAAATGAAAACATGACCACATCGCTGAAATAATGGTAACTGCTCATTTCTGATATATTGAAGATAAATTATGATGAGTGACCATTGTAGATCAAAATTGTTCGAATTTATTTCTATGTATGACTGGAGCTCAAGATGCATTGTTATGTATGAAGTCACTCTTGTGCTCATAGGTATTTTTTTATTTTCTGCAAGTTTTCCAATGTATTGTTAGAAAGAGTTTTGATAAAATTTATTTTATATATGCCTGTTTCTGAATTATTATTGTCATTTTTTTTGGTTCTGATCATGTTCATAATAATTTTGGAAGTGGTTATGTGTTTGTGGCGTTTGTAGGTAGTATTATTTTTATTAAACTTTTTCTCTACAGATATACTCTATCTAAAAAATTTAAATATATACATATACATATAAACTACAGTAAGATCAGCAGATAACGAAGGAACATATACTTAGGAGTAACCGAAAAACACTGAAAACAAAGAAACTACCTGGAAATAAATTCATTAATACGTGAACAGACTTTGTAATCATATCTGGGAGATTAAAACAAAAAACAAATCATGAAAAATAAAGAAAAGAGCATCAGCCTACAACAATAAATCCAAAAGATGAAAAACTGGTCTGGAATAAAATAGCTATAATTACCTTACCAGAAGAAAACAAACTACTAAATAAACGATAATAACTCATCTCAAAATGCAGACACGAAAAGAAATTCTTACTCTGTTCATTAAAAATCGAAAACTAAAAACGAACAAAATAAATGAAAATAAATAAAATAGAATAAATACAAAAAAACTAGTAAAACAAATTCAAACAAATAAATAAGTAAATGAACAATTCTGGCCTGTTATAGCCAGAAAGAAAGACACGAAAAGAAGAAGGTAGGTTTAACCAGTGTATTGAAATAACAGAACATGTATACAAAATATGAGTGTTATTAATCAGCAGATGAAAGTGTCCATTCGAACAGTCAAGTTACACTGCGTCTGGACTGCCTCGTTTAGGAAATCTCGCAGTTTTGTATTTATGTAACGAGAAAAATTTCATTTCAATGTAGATAGGGCATAATTATATGAACTATAAGCAATTTTACAACCCCGAGTTCTTAGCATTACATTTTTGTTATAGAAGCGCTCAATGCAACAGATAGAGCATGATATAATTAAATTTGTTTCTTTAATTAAAATAATATATTTTTGTTATGACCGAAGGGCCATAGAAAGATAGCACAGACTCGGATAGAAGATTAAATAGTATATTCTCGTAAAACGTAGTACAAAGGTAAGCATGGGCTGGAGAGTACTTCGCTGCATCCTAACTCACTCATTCACTCACTCTATGGCTACTACTCAGTGACTCCTCAGTGTCAGTGTCTATGCATTTCTTCACTCAAAGTTGGTAGTCGTATCACAAATGTGTTGAAGAGTTCATTCTTAGGTAGGTCTCCATAATACCCTCTCCCAAACCTTTTACTTGTAAAAGGGTTCATCATTTCTCTGAAATTTAATACCTTTTCTTTTTGGGATTGATTGTTAAAGACCCGGTAAATTTCATTTTTCTCCCCAACCCTCGTTGTTCGAGCGTGTGTTACGGGGATCAAGGGCAAATGTGTGGTAAATGATCTCGATGGGTCCTTCCACTTCATCATGTGTGCTGTTAGAACCCATTTCTTGCCGTTTTTAATTTGACTAATGTGTATTTTGTAGGTATATCTAGGTTCCTGTATAATATGCACCATTTCGCTGATCCTTCTAGTGATCGCGCCTTCCTCCCAGTACGGCATATTTTTTGAAAATTTTTAAAGAAAATTTTCTAACCTGGGAGAAATCGTTTCTTTGGTATTTTTTCAGTCATCCGTATTTTTTACTGTTTAGGTATTAATTTATCAAACACGGATCTCACCTTTCTGGCAAAAATGGATTCTGTCGGTGAGCCCGTTGATGGTGTATCCAGGTTCGGCGTTATGTGATAAACTTGTAAAAACTGCTGTAATGCTATGACGGTAAGAGTTACTTGAGCTTTTTAAATGCTCTTTTAATCATTCCCGAGCATTTTTCTGTTGAAGTGAGTCAGAAGTAGTTCTGATGTTAATACAGTTTGTATTTTTACATTTCTTTTTCTTTTAAACCGGGTTGTCCGTTTTCTTTCAGTTCGAATTTGGCTGTTGTGTTAGTACGTTTCCCTAGTTCCGCCGAAAATCTTCGGGATTTCCCTTAAATTTGTCTTTCAGGTATTGGACATCTATTGGTATATTTTCCACCTTTTGGTAAGAATTGTCGATAGGTTGGTTCCACAACTTAAACCGCTACATCCTGTCAGTTCCGAATAAGTTCTGAGAGTTTTTATGGACGAAAACTTTTAGTTTCTTTGTGATGCCATTTAGTGTTACACGTAGCCTTAGCTCAGCTTCAAATTTGATTTTGTCTCCTGTTACTACATGAGCTGTTTTGTTTGTCTTTTTCATTGTTGTTGTTTTTTTATTTCCTCTAAATGTGAAGATTAATAATCGAGTGATCTGAGCCAGAGTTTAGTTGCAGTTTAACTGTTTTGTTAAACTATTCACTACGACGTATTTTTGTAGATTCTTATCTACTTTTTATTTGATCTAGTTTGTCTGGCTCTGTTTCTGTTGTTCCTTTTGTTTCTACAGTGCGTCCCTTTGTGGCCAATTTTGACAATTATCATATGCCTTGTTTCGGTAGAAGCAGTCTGCCGGCCATTGTAGTCCACCACAACATCCGCATGGCTTTGTGGATAAATTTTGTTTTTGAAATATTTGTTTCTGAAAGGGTTGTCTGCTTTTGGATTGTGCATGGTCATACTCGTTGCTCTCTCTACCTTTTCCAGTTGAGTAATTTATCGGTTTGTGCTTCATTCTCTTAACATACGATATGCCTGATTCATCGATGTTTTTGAACTCGCTTTTAACATTGATTACTCGCTGGAAATCTTCAGCCAGTTTTTGCAGTGTGAAACCTGGTTTGCTTTCTAGTCTTGATAGAACTCTCCGTCTTACCTCCGAGTTTTCTTGCGGAGACTAAATCTTGAGAAAATATTATGCATTTGAAATCGTCGGCTGACAATTCTGCCAAACGAAAATCGTCACATTACTTATTTACAATGGACGCAAATATAAGATAATCCCCGTCATCCCGTTTCCACAAGTTGAAACACTTCCATCTTTTGTGGAATAGTGTTGTATTAGGGCTAAAAAACTTAGACAAATGTTTTATTGCTTCATCGAACCCAACTTCACTTGTCTTTTACGGAAGAATCTAATCGACGAACTATGTTCCGCTGTTTTTAACTTTCTCAAAAGAAGGAGAACCTCTTTAGCGTTCGACTAATCCTGACAGTCTGCAGTAAAAAGATCTTCATATCTTAAGCTTCAAATGTTTTATCTTCGTCAGGAAGATAATTGAATGTCTCCATAGAATTCCAAATTGTGTCGTGAGAAAATGCAGTGTTGTTTTCATTAAATCCCTTTTTAGTTAATGTTTTTAGAAGTAATTCTTCTTGTTGTTTTGAATTTCCAGGAAAAGCTCTTGTTGCTCTAGTTGTCTTTCTTCCATTTTATATTGCTACTCTGACATACGTTATACAGTCATCTTTTGATGATCATGTTGTGCCTTCATCATCTGAACAATGATTGTTTTAAAGTCCTCCATGTCTTCAAATACGTGTTTTCAGAAAAAAACAAAATTTAATTTTGACAATTTTCTTTTCTAAGTGGGGAGAAGAAAATGCAATGCAATTCATTTCCTTAATACTCTTCAGATCCGGCTGATATTAAAAAAAATCTTTTTTATTCTTTTACCAATACAGTGTGGGTGCTACAATTTTTTTTCTTTCAGAAAGAAAAAATATTGCATAACAACATTTTCTTTTCTGTGTAGTCACGGGAAGCGAAAAAGAATGAAATGTTTTTGATTATAGCAACAAGGGGCAAGAATTCTTTTTTTTTACTTACAATTTTCACTTGTATTTTCTAGTTCTTTGTTTCACAAAAGAAATGACCTGAGTTATTTTTTTTTTCTATGCTCTTCCCTTGTTTCTGATATATCCGACGTCCGAATTCGTATTTAAGTTCTGTTTATTCGGTTGGTGTGTGTGTAGTCTTTTTATTAGTTATCAGTTGTGTTTAGCGTACAACTGTTGTAGGCGCTACTTATTTTTCGGGATTTCTTTCTGTGGTTCAAATATTCTACATCAGTGTTATGGCGTAACATTTTGGGGGAGTATTTTAGGGAGAGGTTCCTCTTTGTGGTTCAAATATTCTTCGTCGCCAGTGTTATTGCTTAAGCTTTTTTGTTTTTCCCCTTAGTAGTTCGAACATTCTTCGTCGCCAGTGTTATGACCGAAGGGTCACAGACAGATAACACAGACTCGGATAGAAAATTGAATAGTATATTCTCGTAAAACGTAGTACAAAGGTAAACGTAAACTGGAGAATACTTCCTCTCGCTGCGTCATGACTCACAAATTCACTCATTCTGTGGCTACTACTCAGTGACTCCTCAGTGTCAGTGTCTGTGTATCTCTTCACTCAGAGTTGGTAGCCATAATATAAAGGTGTGGAAGAGTTCATTTCTGGTAGGTCCCTACAATAATTTTACATTGCGACACGGAAATTTCAATGCTTCGGGAATTTTACCTCGGCATTAGGCAATGTTAGATCATTGTTGTGGAAATCATTTTCATTTGAATATAAGAAAAGGTATGGTTTTTATTTATAGATATGGGAAGATAAAAATGTATGTGTCTGTGCAATTTAATTAATTAAAATAGAGATTTACATTAAATTTGAAAAAACTTCATACTTTTTTGGAATCATGTATTCTTCCAAAATATAGACTTTTTTTCGAAACAGATATATATATATATATATATATATATATATATATATATATATATATATCACTCCTATAAAGCAACTAAAACGCTTTACTACATAATTACACCATACATACCTAACAAATACAGCATTAAATCATCTGTTAATAATGAAAACATCGCATCACTTAGCGTTGATATCTTTTCTCAAACGTTCCTGTTAGAGAAAAAATTCATATTATTATAAAAAAAATATATTATAATAATTATCTGCCCCAACTCAAAAATAAACCTAAAATAGTTAAACAAAAACTAATCTGCATCACAGAAGTTCCATTCTATGATCACAAAAATAATGTGTACATGCACCAGGACGGTGTTTCAGTGGGCTCAGTTCTAGGCCCAACCTTCAGCAACATATACAAGGTCAATCTATAAAATAATATATTTAGCACCACTAAAAATCCCTCCATCTACCTATGATATATAGATAGTTAAAAACACAGAAGAAATAATAGAAGTCAAGAAAACTTTTAAAAAATCCCACCCTGGAAATGTTTTATGTTGTAATGTCATTCTCATGCACGTATCAAGGGATGAAAAAAAACTGTTTTTTATGAACACTTTAGAACATTATTACAGTGTTCGTTGCTGATTCAATTCATTGATGGCTTAAGTGTTTTAATGAATATTGTCTGCAGGATTTTTAGTCTGCATTTGTTGTTTTTTTGGTATAGGATAATTGTGTTATCAATTTTTATTTTTTTATACTGTGAATGTAGACAGGATTTTTTTTTTGTAGATGTCTAAAAATAGACAAATGGTCAGACATGTGTAATATAAGACGTCTCGTTAATGTAGTTGTTGTAAACACAACATATATATTTGTTTTTCTGGAGATACATTCGCACGTTGACATATGATGTTAGTTTTACGTAACACATCAGTTTTTAGTGAGTAATTAAATCAGTAGTAGTGTATTTTGTATAATATATTATTAGTTTCCTTTTTCTTATTAGGATCAACAGGAGATATATTTGTACGAATACGATTTTTTATTTTTTCATCCTGTTTGTAGTTATCGTGCATCTATTGTCAATTATAATACACGAAAGAATATACGTCAGTATAACCGGATTTTATTAAAAATAAGCAGACACAATGTGTGTAGTTTATTTGATCTGATATATATATATCAGAGCCAGTCTTCCTTGAAGATCCGGTTAGGCAAAACCTAGGTAGGTTTGTTGGATCTTTAAGTTATCTATTTTGTCTGCTCTGGTGACGTATTGAGCGCTCTTTTGTTATAGATTACCCGTCTCGGGTTTTTTATCTTTGGGCTACGTACTTTGACTGATGTTCATAGGCTTAACTCTTATATATATATATATATATATATATATATATATATAATCTTCTCAAATATTTTTGCCGTGATTTTTAACGGCAAGGGTATACTCGTATATATATATATATATATATATATATATATATATGTTGTGGGTGTGTCTGTGTGTTTCTCTGTGTGTTTTTGCGTGGGTGTGCTTGAGGTAAATGCGGAATTACCCGCGGCTTCGCTACTGCCAGGATTATTTCCCTCGCTGTAATATATGACGGCCCCAGCCACTCTATTTTGCTCTCCTCTTCTATTTATTTTCATATTCAGGGTTTGTTTTCAGCATTAAACTGCCTCAAAGCTAAACTCACGGGGATATCAAGGAAATCATCTCAAACGAAATCATATCATTACTGAGAAAATTTTGAACCGGAGATATATTCATCGAGAGATGAAAACAGGAAAACATTTTAAACTATCAGTTCCACTATCTATGACGATTTGCCAGGATGTTTTGTTGGCCGTATAATTAATATTTCAATGTAAATATTATTCACTTCTTTCATCGATATTTTTGGTTTTATTTACTGGCAAAAGATACACGCAATTGTTTATCCTTGAATTACCCTGAAGATAAAACATAAACCAACCGGCGAACTAAAAATAAATACTGATAAATATAATAAAACAGGTTTTTATTTGTATATATATATATTTTTTAATGATTTTTATAACAACGCAAATATATTGTTTTTATTTGTTTTAATCATATCACCCCCAGGTAAGGCGATAATGCTACTAAGATTCAATACGCTACTGGAAAGGAAAGAAAATGAAAAAAAAACTTGATGACTGGACCGGAAACCTTATTCTAAACAGGAAACAGCAAATAAATCTTTATTCCCGTTTAAAAAACCGGAAAGGAATGTGAAACAAATAACAAAGGAACCTATCTATCAGACAGTTAATGCCATACGTGATATACGCTTAGGGTGATCATGTCTCGAAAGACTGACTAGGGAGAAGATTATCCTGCCATTGCTTTCTGCGGTTGGCATTGCTTTCTATACCTGTTTAGAACAAAGAAAGTGTAGTGAATAACAATTTCACAGATTAGGTGGAGACGCTAGTAGTACAGAATTAAATTAGGCATCATAAAGAAATAGAAACCCAATTCTAGACAGGAAAAAAATGGATAAACTTCTACTCTCGTTCAAAAGACTTGTAAGCAATCTATTAGAAAAAACTATAAGCAATCTATTAGAAAAATCATTTAATCCTTTAAGATTTCATCGGACTAAATCAATGTTTTCATTCATATTCATATTTCAGCAGCCCCAGTTTCAAAACTGCTTTGGGTGATATTGCTTAAGTCACTTGAAATATCGAACCAATCACCATATTTAATTTCCACGTGCATCCTCTTCTCGAATATCTTGTATCACGCAGAGTGAAATTATGCAAACAAAATATTATCTTTATTGCCATAATTTTATGAAGTTATAACGATCTAATAATTATAAATGTTCCATTTTCTCAAATAAGAATAACTGAGAAATTCAGATTAGATTTGCATTTATTTATCTAGTCAATTCTGTCAACCTGCTGCGATAAAGATGATTATCTGTATGCCTCTGGCGCTTGTTATCCGTAAAGGCTGCTTTGCAAGGATAACATCTTTCCCTGTTACAAGGAATGAAGCAATCATTTCTACTTCGATTTTACTAATTGCTTTAATATTCTAGGAAAAAATGAAGATACAGTGACACAGTGCATGTCATCAACTCACGGTCTAGATATGATTTTGCAAGTTAGAAAGTTATTTTGCGCTGGTTATAAATTTTAATTCAGATCTAAAATGCATTAAACATTAGCTACTCTCATTCATCCTAGAAGAAAGTTTATAAAAACCAGGTGCGTTAGATCAGTCAAAAAGGTCACCAACACTATATTTTAAACAATAGGAAGACATTTAAAATTTCTGGAACATTCTAATATTTTGAAAAGTCTAGAATATCGGTATCAACTGAAATTTTATTAAACACACTGAATTGTGTGTGTCATACATCGGTCTGGAAAAACATTAGATCTACGCCCAATGGTATATGACTCAGCTGCTGATGGCGGTGAAACAGCTGGTATTGCTGGACAAGCCCACTCGAGAGTGACAGCCTCTACTCCAATGTATATACGTGAAGAATCTTTCTGCCGATATCATGTTGTTGCTTTCTTTCCGTCGTGGGTGCTTGTCGACGGTGGCAAGCATTTGTTTCTTCTCTCCTATCTCCAGTCTGCGATCTAAATCGCATCTCCAGGGTGAGATGTCGTTGTCAACGTCTTCCCACTTATTGATATTCATGTCTATCCCCCATTCTTACCTTTTTCAAGCGTCCTTGAAACAAAAATGAGTCCACCCTTTTGACGCTACCCTGTTCATCGTACAGAAACAAAAGAAAAAATTTGGATTCCTTCCATCCGGTATACGGTGTATATTTCCAAACTAGCTGAACCGACGCAGTCGGAGAAGATCTGGTTAAAAAAACACGAGTGAGAACTACGGCATTGATAACCCGGTTGGACCAGTTGTTATCCAGATTGCATCTCAGATAGCAAAGTCGAAATGCGCTGAGTTGCCTCTCCTGGTTGCAAGCAGATGCTGAAACATTTCTCTTGCTTCGAGTTTTTCCTTCATCTTTAAGAAAATTGTTCAGAATTCATAAATCATCTCAAAAGCAAACTGAAGTCTACCGACTACTGGTTTTCCGATCGCTTTTATTAAAAATCGTCTCTGTTTGACATAGCCTCGGATCGGGACAAGTTGCAGAGAGACCCGTATTTGGATATGCCAAATCCAAATGTGACTAACTGAGAGCATCTGTACTGATAAGCGTTCGTAACAGAAATGTATCCGAACTTAAAGTTAAATATTATCGAAACTGTATGTTAAATCTATCGAATAGAAAAAGACGTTAAGCATCTGGATGAGCGCCTAGTTATCTGAATAAAATGGGCTAGCATGTGGAGTTCAAAGTCAAGGCCTTGCCGTTGCATTAGATTTCTCACCGGTAGGAATCATTATCTCTCACCATATACGGAATGCAAGCAGGCCAAATTATGTTCTCTAGCCTAGCGTGAATTGGTTGTGGAAAGATAAACCAGGGAAACCTACATGACATAGATAAACGTAGAAAGAATTCCCGACAAACTACTTATCATTCAAAAAGATGAATTGAAGAGCATTTAAAATTCTTAATTCTACGACAGCAAGCAATTACAGTTGTCATTGAAGATCTGAATGCAAAAGTAGGCCAGGAGACGGATGGTGAAATATTTGTCAAAATAGTATTAGAAAGTCGTAATGATCACGGAGAAAAATAGGTTCGATGGTGTACAGTGAATAACCAACGAGTAGCCAACATCTGCTTTCAAGAACACACAGGACCAATATGTACAAGGAGAGGCCAACACGGAGAAACAAAAAAAAAACAAAACAACAGCAACAACAAAAAACAAACAAAAGGACTGCATAGCTATCAACACGAGATTCAGGAAAACATTTTTGCACTATACGACATATCCACCAGCCGACTGTGAAAACGACTACCTTCCAGTTACATGTAAACATAGAGTGAAACTAGAGAACTGAAGACGCTCAGTAGGCACCCAATTTGCAATACGACAGGTTCTTGAACGACCCAAATCTGAAATATTTAGACAGTAAGAAAAACAGATACGAGGGACAAAATGAAACTGAAAACTCGAAGTAGGACACATTAAGTAATTCTTTAGTAACATCAGCAATCGAGATTATCCCAGAAAAAATAGACGAAGCATAAAAATGAGGAATGGCAGATGAAATTGTCGATATGCTGAGAAAAAACAAGACACTGAAGAATACTTAGGAGACTACATGGCATTATTAAAGCCATCTTTTCTCATTGTGTCCTAGAAATTTCAACTGTCTCTTTTTGTTTTTAAGTTAAGTGTCCTTTTATTAACATAGATATATAGGCCGTTATAGATGAAACCATACCGATGTTATGGGCAGGATTGTTTGGAGGTGTCCCTGGTTTGCGCGGTACTATGTGAATTCAGGCAGCCTTGATTCAATCACAAGAACCAGTCAAGGTAGATTGAAACGGTGTCGTAAAGGATTTGTGCAGTCTGATGGTAATCATATCATATTTTATATCACATTAATATTCAAAACCACATCATATTCATATAACTTATCCCCTTATATATAAAGATAATAGATGAACATTCTTTCACGAAAGTTAGGTAAGATAGTAAGGGCAGAACGACAAAATCAGAAAGCAACGGTAGAATTCTCCACTATCTTTCCCATGACCACTCATAAAAAGCAGAATTTTTGAATAGTATAAAAAGAGGCTGTGAAAACTATGATCGCTTACGCTCTGACTTGATATGAGAGTTTAGAGATTCGATATTTACTCTTCTCTATGATGACGGGATGTGACACAAGGTTGGTTTAATGAGCAGTGAGAGAGGTAATCTTATTGACACCTTCTGTAATCTGTCACGCAATCTCATAACTTACCTCTTATGTGACCCCCAGCTTATTGTTCCCGCTATCTAATAGTGTTTTTTTCTCATATTCCCTCACTTAGTGATTTTATTACCTTACTTGGGTGAAATTATTAAAATAAGACCCATCACCGCCTTCTAGATCATAATTTAATTCTATCTATTGCTTATGAGAATAAAATATTTGTTTCCAAACCACAGCCGAAACAAAGATTTTATTCTCATGAGAACAATTTTACTAACCCTAAACTAAAATTTCAGACAGCCCTTTCCCGAAAATACTGGAAACTGAAACAAGAAGGTCAAAACACACACACACACACACACACACACACACACACACACACACACACACACACACACACACACACATATATATATATATATATGGAGGTTAAAACCCTGGGCGTTTCGATGCTTTGCTGCGCGCTCGCCTCGATGTCGAATTTGTCTTTCATCCAACAACAGCACAAAACCGCCGCCCTCGGCTCGGACATGACAACCCGCTGAACTTAAGTATATCGCTAAGCGGATGAAAATGAATATATGTTCTGTATATATATATATATATATATATATATATATATATATTGTTAAATATAACTGACAATGAATGTCTATTATGTTTAATCATGAACTGTTCTAAACCTTTGTATTTTGGCTTTAATTTCAGGTGAAAATAATGGCAAAAGTTGTCCATTATTTGGATATTTTTTATTATGCTGGTTCTAAGCTTTCGGCTCACATGAGGCATCTTCAGAGAAGTTTTAATATATAGGAATAGAAAATATCCAAATGTTGAACAATTTTCGTCTTTATTTGAGCCTGAAATTACAGCCAAAATACGATTTTTAGAACTGCTCATGGAAATTTTTATGATTCGAGATTTTTACCTCTTCATCAGGCAATGTTTGATCATTTTTGTGAGAATGATTTCTTTTGTTATTTATAGATATGGGAAGACATACAAATTTATTATCAGAAAAGAGATTCACTTTAAATTTGAAAAAAAATTCTATTTTTGGGGAATACATGATTTCTATGAATTTCAACAGCAAAAGTGCCAGTTGATCAAAACATCAATGTAGACTCCACTTCCGTTGATGTATCCTTTATTCTTACAAACATTTTCCCTTTAGTTTTCTCTGCATCTCATCATTTTCTAAACCAAAAATAAAAAGAAAGAAAGCATTTTATATTTTTGATCGAACTTAAAAGGACCTTTCAGTGTAGTTATACTATTTTTATTTTGATTCAGAATGCATTATATTCTATTGTTTCTAAAACCCTTAATTTGTAAATAACATTTTTAATATCTATTTATTTATTAATTTTTTTAAATTTCATCTTATTATTTTTTTATATTATTAATTATGTTCTAAACAACTGTTAATATCATAATAAATTATTTCATATATATTACATGCCTGAGAATGAATGAAACAAAAAAATGTGTTGAGCGGTTTTAGCATTTATAGAACGGTGGACCCTAGTTCAAATATTATGCATTATTACATTTATGATCTTTTTCCATGCGCCGTGTCCTTTCAGGACGAAGTCGATCATGGCCATTCACATCTTCCTATCCCTTGTATCTTTTAACACCCCTTCTCCTGTTACAACTTCCAGACCCCATCCTGCCCTGCCTTCCATCTTCTCAAGTTTATGTAGTATGTCACGCATTGTTCCCCTGCCTCTCCTTTCCTCTATCCGTCTCGTGAGACCTCTTTTCTCATTAGATATCTCAGAAACACTAGCTGTTTTTCCCTGTAATGAATCGAAATGAGGTCTCCCTTTAATGCCATCTCCACCGAAAAGGAAAACGCAGTTATAATAAATTATTGATGATTGCTTTTCTTTCTTCAAATACGTTGAAATTTATTTTCAATGCTTGTTTATTAAAAATAATATACTAATTATCTGATAAATTATTTTATCATATTAACTAATTTTAACTCGATGTAGGAATTGATATCGTCAGTATCATTATTATCGGAACCTTCAATATGTTCTCGCTGTTTTTAACAGATTGCAGTCCTTGAACTGCGTGCGGGTCATTTCAGATGGTAACTCAACTTTAAGTACTATAAGCAAGGTTAAAATTCAGTGTATGTCATTTCGCACGAGTTTAATTAACTTTGTTTTTTATAGTGTTAAACATGTATTTGCGGGGAATTTTACTGCACTACTATATTCGAAAGATATCTACAGCTGAACCACATGCAATTATTGTTGGGACTTACAGCCACCATGCTCTGTCAAAAATGACATGTAGAAATTGGTTTAGACGTTTTAAAAATAATAATTTTTTGTTGAATATGAAGAACGCTTTGACGCACAAAAAATAAAGACGAAGATTTTGGAGGTATTATTTCATGAAGACTCCTGTCCCAAACTGAACTTGTAGAGTCATTCAACAATTTCAAAACGTTTGAAACCATTATGAATGATTCAAAAGTAGAAGATTAGTTACCGTACGAGTTGAAGAAACATCGAATGACGTCATGTTACAAGTAAATATTTAATTTAATGTCAGAAAGAGAAATATTTTTTTATCGTATCGTAACAGACGATGAAAAGTGGATATACTGTGCTAACGTTAAATATAGAAGATCGTGGGGTAAGCCAGGCTATGCATCAACATTGCCGACAAAAATCGAATATCCCTAATTCGAACCTTATGTTCCGCATTTGGTGGGATCAGCTGGGTGTAGTTTATTATGGACTGCCCAAACCGACCAAAAATTATCACGGGGTATTGCTATGGTATTGCAACTGATGCATTTGAGCTGAATATTGAAGAAAAAAAGCCGCCATACGAGCAGGGACACGACTAAGTTATTTTGCAGCATGGCAACGCTATGCCACACGTTGCAAAATAGGTGTAAAGCTAGCTGGAAACGCTTACCCCACTCGCCGTATCTACTAGATATTGCTCCGTTTGTTTATCACTTGCTCTGATGGATGGTACATTGGCTTAGCTGAGCAGTAATTTTATCCTTATGAAGATGCAAAAATGGGTTAACTCGTTGTTAGACAAGGAATTTAAAAGCTTACTGAAAGGTGGGAAATAATAGTGGCTAGCGATGAACAATACTTTCAGTGACATATTTGTAACTAATTTTGAAAAATAAAATTTTACTTTTATCGCAAAAATCAGCAAGGGCTTATTCAAGGTATTATTATTATTATTATTATTATTATTATTATTATTATTATTATTATTATTATTATTGATGTTGTTGTTGTTGTTGATGTTGTAATCTTCATCATATTATCATTGTATTTGGTCCGATGGTATTTATAACGTACATTATCAGCTGTCATTACTCAGATAAACAACTGACCTTCTTATCAGATTGTGACGAAAGATGGAATGAAATATATGCAAAAGTTGCTGTTTGGTTTTAGGAAAATGGAGGGAAAAGAAAGTAGGAAAGAAAGAAACAAACAAGAATACAGAAAAAAAAGAAAGACAGAAAAACTATAGAGTAGGTGATAACACTCTCATTTGTTCAACGTCTGCTTCAGAGAAATAGAAAACCTGGTCCTTACGTATTATCGGGAGGACCTTTGATTTTTACTTTTTCTTTTTTTTCCCCGCTTATAACACCAAGGAACTGGAAAAATCAGGCTTTCATCACCTCAACGTCAACCACAAGTACAACTTTGTGGATTCGAACACCGGGGCTCATACGCAGACAGTGGAACGCCTATGGGGATCGACAAAGTGGCGAAACAAGAAGCACTGTGGCACTGCACGTCACCATTTGGAGTCGTATTTGGCCGAATTCATGTGGCGGAAGCATGTTGCCTGTACTGATGTCTTTGAGTCACTTTTGGAAGCAATTGCGACGTTCTGGCCTCCGGAATTACAAATGTAATTCCATTTTATTGTTTTAACCGTTTCAATAAATAATTTACTTTAATTTTTGAGTCGTTTTTTTAAAGGTCCTCCCGATAATACGTAAGCACCCACATTTTTTATTAAAATTCTTATCAATTCGCAATAGGGTTGCGTAGGTGTAACCGTAAATTCAACGCTAACAATTTATTTTCTAGCACATCTATTTTGTGGATCTTCCTTCCTATGTCATACTTTCCAGCCAATTTTTAATTTAAGCGCTGTATTAAAATTCTTATCAATTCGCAATAGGGTTGCGTAGGTGAACCGTAAATTCAACGCTAACAATTTATTTTCTAGCACATCTATTTTGTGGATTTTCCTTCCTATGTCATACTTTCCAGCCAATTTTAATCTGCAATAATTGATATGTAATGAGAACCGCTATAAACTGTCCTGCTAATTAATTTTTTTTTGTTTTCAGTTATTAGTATTGTTTTGTTTTCTCCTTGTTGCGCACACATCAGCTTTATTAGCTTTGCTGGCTTCCATGGGGTTAAATTGATTAAAAAATAAGACAACAATTACACTTCTACTGGTATTGTTAATTACGAGTGGGCTTGTGTCGTCAAAAATGATGAAAGCATATTTATATCGATTTTTTTTATCGTATCAACCCGAGCAAGGCGATAACGCCACTTATGTGCAGGGGGCTACATAAGAGCAAAAAGATTAGGTGGCTACATAAGAGTAAAAAGATTAGATAGGAGAGAGTGAAGAGAGAGAAGAGAAAGACGAACCAGTTAGAAAGGAGCAAGAGAAGGATGGAAATACACGTTTGATAGTGGAGAAAAAGGAAACGATATACATGGTGGTATAAAAAGAACTAGAGGCAAGTGGTTAAGAGATGAATATTGACATTGCATTTAAATTCCTGGAGGTTGTAGTCGTGACGAAAGAAAGAATACGGAAGCGAGTTCCACAGGCGGGAAGTGCGAGAAAAGAAACTGAAGGAGTAGAATTGTCGTCTGCATTTGGTTGATCTAACTGTGGATGGGTGAGACCCAGTTGCCAGTCTGGTTGAACCTGTTGCAGAGTCACCAGTGACTTAAATTCGTTGGAGCAGAAGCCATAAAGGTATTCATAGAATAGACAAAAGGAAGCCACATCTCGTCGGTGGGGAAGTGGCTGGAGTCGAGCCGCCAAGTCGGTACCGATCACATTACTGATTCTCCTTTGGAGCCTGTCAAGAACACTGAGATGAACAGCAGGGGTGCCTGACCATATATGACAGCAGTACTCCAGGCACGGACGAATGGTTGATTTGTATATATGCAGGGTGGATTCAGGAGGGAAAACATCCTGGCCACACACAATGACCGATCCTTCCTGGCAGTGGATTTAGCTATTGACTCAATGTAGTGGTTCCATTAAAAGACAGAGTAAGGCCGAGGAGGCGCAGTGTATTGCTCTCAGGTAGACTCGTTGGTCCATGCTTATGGGAGGCAGGAGAGGTTGCCTGTGATGATTGAAAAACAGCAGCTTGCATTGAAATTTACAAGCCACTTCTTACTCCAATCCACTACAGAATGTAGATCACTTTCACAGAATGTAGATTCATCAGCAGCGAAGTTATGTTTGTCCGCCACGCAGGATTTCTTATTGATGCGGGAGTAAATTGTGGTGTCATCCGCGTAGATGCCTACTTAGCACTGTATCTCGTCTGGGAGATCATTTATAAAAATAACGAAAAGCGTCGAGCCTAGGATAGAGCCGTGAGGGACACCAGCGTTTGTACAGTAGGATGTAGAGGCATGCCCAGTCAAGACGGCCTTCATTATGCAGTTATTTAGAAAAGATTGGATCAGATCAAGCAATCGTCCGGTAATAACGTAATCCCGTAGCTTGCATAGAAGGCCAGTGTGCTAAACGCTGTCAAAAACCTTGGAGATGTCCCGAGCAACAGCACGAGCCTCACCGAACTCCTCAAGGGCCTGGAACATGTACACCGTGATGGTCGTTAGCATGTCGGCTGTGGACCTGGCGAAGAGGAATCCATACATCCTGTCAGATAAATAGTTTATGGTTGTTGGATTCTTTGTTTCTCTTTTCATTTTTCCTTTCCGGATGTTAGATTCTTTGTTTCATTCTTTCTTTTTCCTCCTCGGCTTTTTGACTCTATCTGTCTTTCTGTCCCTTCGGCCTACGGGTCGCATACTGGCTATTCAGTTGATTTTCAACCCACGCCTACTTATCACTTTAGTTTGGCCAAAACGTTAAAATGAATTGTATTTTTACCTTACTAGCAGAAACCATATGTTTAGGATGGGAGCAACTGTCTTTAAAATATTCTTAAAAGTAACTCATGTTTTGCTTACTTTTAACGTTCTCATGCTTAATTAAAAGCCTGGTTTTCTTTCTAACTTGGCAGAAATTTCTCAGGTTGTTGGATTCTTTGTTTCTCTCTTTCCTTTTTCTCCCCGGCTGTTAGCTTCTTTCTTTCTCTTTTTCTTTTCTTTTTCGTCCTCGGCTGTTTGACTTTATCTATCTTTTTGTCCGTTCGGCTTACGGGTTACATACTGGCTATTCAGTTGACTCTTCATCCCCGCCTTCTTATCACTTGGTTTGGCTAAAAAGTTAAAAAATTTTTCCGAATACAAATATGTGAGCGAATGGGTGGGAGGAAGTAGTTTTATCTACATTGTCAGAAATGCTGTCTAGAAGAGAGCAGTCGGGAGAGGAGGGGGAACGGTAAAAGAAGAAACGGTAGCTAACCGAACTGAGAAATGACAGACATACATATTGGTGGTCAGGGGATTTGAGCGATGTCACCCTAGCTACATGGAGGTGTTCACTAACGTAGACCCCAACCCATGCATATTGACAGCGGAATGCTTCCTTAAGAGGGGAAATTAACCAGGAGTTGAGAAGTCAGAGGAGGGAATTGATGAGTTAAGGTTAGTCTCACAGAGTGATACGATGTCAGGGGACTTTTCGTGGAGGAAAGCTTCTACACAACAAAAGTTAGTACGAATGCCCCGTATGTTAGTAAAACAAATGTTAAGAGATTTTGGTGAATGCAAGTTTGTTGTCACACTCTTTTACCATAGTTAACTGGATGGTCTTATTGAGTTCACATGGTTGACTAGCCTCTGGACCTCCTCCTGGTGTGGCCAGAGTATGAAGGTGTCATCAACGTATCTCAGCCATAGGGTTGGCTTTAGAACTGTGGATTCTAATGCCATCTCTTCAAAGTATTCCATGTATATGTTAGCCAGTGATGGTGATAATTGCGAGCCCATTATGTCTGATCCCAATCCGAAGTGTGTTGTTTGTGTGCATAAAGTCAACATCTCCATCAGGTTGTCTAGTGGAACACTGGTACGTTATCCTAGGGATGAGTTCGAGGCTAGTCTGTCCCTGACTACCGATAGTGCCTCCACCGTGTTTACCTTGGTGAACAGACTCACCACATCCAGGCTCACCATCTGGTTGCATTGGATGGGAGCATCTTTGATAGGTTCCACGAAGGGGGCGGAGTTTCGAACATATGAAGGTGATTTTCCTATCATTTGGTCAATTATATCTACAAGGAAACAACTTAGAGGGTGGCACACCAAACCTAGGCCGCTAACGATCGGCCTGATTGCAATACCGTCTTTATGAATCTTAGGTAAACCATACACGTGAGGTAGCTTGCTGTAACCTTGTGACAACTGTATGTCTGTATGTCCTAGGCTGCAATTGATCCTTGTTCTTGATTAGGACCTGCGACAGCTGTCGTTCTGTTTTCAACTTGAGGTCTTTCTTTACTTTGCTACAACTTGTAATGAGGTCTTTCAGTTTCTTGATGTATACAATTCTGTCCATCACTGCAGTTGCATTGCCTTCATCAGCTGGTAGTATGATGTTCTCATTCCTCAGTAGGGTCCTGAATGCTAGCCCCTCCCCTTTCGTGATGTTTGATTTAGGTAGCTTAGATTTCTCCAGTGTCTGTCTCACTTTCCATCAGCCTGAGCCTGACAGATGTTCAAGGCTACTTCCTCGATGCGGACAATGATGTTTAAGTATGTTATACACCTGATGGTTGTTGTGAAGTTGAAACCCTTGTTCAGCACTGGCTCCTTAGAGGCACTGAACTGATGTTGACTGATGTTGACAACTGCCTTCACAGGTGGGTGATGGACCTCATGTGCCCTCCTCAGATCTTCAGGTTGGTAAAAAGAAGTTTTGAATTTTAGAATGGAATTCGAAAAAGAGAGTTTACGGGAGTAGTAACGGTGTTTAAATTCTCCTATCAAAATGCTAATGTAAAAATGTAAACTCGATAATCATTTTGTTATTTTGGTGAGAGATGTTGTCATGGTAGATCACTTGAGATTTTTCATTACTTGATGACATAATTATTGCAAAAAATAAAATAATAAAGCACTATTAGAGAGCGAACTCTCTAAAATATAAAAACATAAAAATATAAAACTATAAAACCATATCCATGCACAAGAGGTTTTCATAAATTAAAGAGGGGGGATTTAAAAAAATAAAAATATTGTCATCCGGACCTAGATAAAAACGGGCAGTGAAGGAGATTCAATCTTGATATCGGAAAAAGTCTTTTAGATTACGTCTGTATTAAAGACTCAAAAAATCAAAATTTAACTCTGTCAGAAGGGAAAATAGAAGGGTGAAGGGAAAAGAAAAGGAAAAGAAAAATAGGGTAGACAGTGAAAGAGTTAAACGAAAAATAAATCTTCGGTAGTGACAAATGCCGACTTCAGAAAATGAAAGGAACCAAACGTTATATAAAAATATTATAGTCGAGAGAATTGTTGTTTTTGTTGATTTTGTTGATATTCTCTCTGATTCTTAAACTTTTCAGACAGATATAAATGATCAATGACTCTTTCTGTGGCTTAAAGGTCGTAGTGTATTCTTATGGCTACATTTCATTTTTTCTGTCTCCCATACCATCACAAGCATTACATGGACAAAGTTTTCCATAGTGTGTGAGCTGTACTTAATAAGACATTTTTTGTACATCTCTGAAGCTGGGGTTTGTGGTGATTCTTTTTTTGTGTTATTTTATTCCCTTTTTTATCATTCTAAGTGCACTTACTCTAACTGATATTATTCTTGTTTCAATTTCCATATTTTTCTATTTCAATTTCAAAGTCTTTGTATTTTTATATTTTTTAAATTGCTTTGTTATGTTACAATCCGCTGGAGAGGCCATAACAATTAGTAGGCAAGTTTTTCTTTTTAGTTTTAGACAATAATTTCCGGACTATTTGTTTCAATTTTCTTGTCAGTGTAGATGGTGCAATTCCAAAGAACGGTGATATTTTCTGGTTCTTTCACCGGTGCTGAGTGATGTTCATACTATTGTTTGTTTACATATTTTTCCAAAATGTTTCCAAATTGTCTAGTATAAATATTGCTCCACTCTATCGTGACGTTTTATATTCATTTGGGCCAGTACAGATCATCCTGGGATTAGATAGATTGTTGGTATTTAAATTCTTGGTATTTATCACAGAACCTGCATTTTGGATTGAAATTATTTTGTATGATATTTGCCTGAAAGTTCAGCCATGCAGAAATCTGTCTTGCCAGAGTTGTTTCAACTGTTTAAGCACTTTATCCTTGTCTTTCTTTTACATATTATCATTATTATTTTGTTGTATCATCAAGAAATGACAATACACAGATATAAGTAAGTAATACTTTTATTCTCGCTAGATACAGTAGTAAACGTCCGTGTAGGGCGGCAACAATTTGTGAGCTGAGTAAACAACGACCGTGTTGCCGACTCCACTGTCGCTACTCGATATTAGTCCTTTATATATAGGGAACAGTATGTCACGTGTTCGAGCTACGTCATAACATGTTATTATTATTATTGTTATTATTATTAATATTATTAGTAATAACAATAATAAAAACCGATTTCTTAGGTTAATTAGTTTCTTTTGTTTCATACTCTAGAAATTGTTCATATTAAATTTGAAATACTCGTTTCATTAAATGTTTTAATGTATCATTCTGAAAATTTTGGCAAAGGTGAATGAAACATCAAGTGCCATACGTCATACACGTTTGGCTGATCATGTCTAAAAAAGACAAGGCTTACTTAGAAAAAGATTATCCCGCAGTAGGTTGGCATTATAGAACCCAATCTATCCTGTTATTTAACCCACAACTGGAGAGAAGAGACACATTAATACCTTTCCCAAGGGTATTTGTGCGCAAGTGAATGCAAGGAATTCAAGTGAAATTCGAAATCGGCTTCCCGATTTCTCGTATCAAGCAGATACATTACAAGAAAAACTTTTAAACTAAGAATGGATACAAGTGGATGTCTGTGTGTATGTGTATGTGTGTGTGTGTGTGTGTGTGTATTTGTGTGTAGATGAGTGTGCTTTTATATTTAATGTCATAGTTTGCGTTAAAAACGTAATGTTAATTCATAAATCATTCGAATAAAAATTAATTTTTCTGCGTCGTGAGACTTGCGTTGTTATTAGTTGAAAATTAGCCTACGAGTCATGGTAATTCTCGGAAGACTAGTAATGTAAATTTAGTTGTCCAATCTTTTACATATGATTATTTTTACACGACATGTTTAATTTCGTATTTTTGTTTGTTTTAGAATTTTTCTTGTCGTTTTTTTTTTTTTTTCATCTTTAATTTTATTATCTGAAAACGAGACGTGCTTAATCAGTAAACTCCGAGATAAATTTGACAGGAAAGAAGGAAAACTTTCCCTTTGATAAAAAAAACAGTAATTAGATTTTCAGAATCCATTCTGATATATCAAAAAGATAGTGAAGACAGAATACATCCTAGAAAACTGCTCGAGGAAAGTTACCGGCAGATATGCACAATTCCCTTAGGATCGCTTCGCTGTTTAGGTTGAATAAATCCGATGAGAAATCTTATCCTTGTTTTAGGATTATTTCTCTTTTAGTATGCTTATGCAACAAATAATATATAAGAAAACAAAAAAGATTTTTATCAACAGGATGCCTACAATAAGAAAATCACATAGAAAGGGAAATATACTTCAAATATCGATGGAATACAGTAGAAAACTCTACCACAAAGAAAAAGAAACCTAAATGATATAAAATCCTAAAAGAAATATTAATGTCTGAGGTTATATCGACACTAGTTAAAATTGACGTTAACAAAATAACGAGGCAGGTGGGTTCGTAATAGAGATATTGCTAGTTTTGCCGAGTTCAAATAAAAATACGAAACTAATAATTCTAAAATAAGACAAAGGTAAAATACCTGAAGATCTTAGCAGATCTCTGTGAGAATTTCATCGGATTAATGAGCCAGTTAACTCATGCTATCGTTTGACTTCTGATGAATTGAGGTCGTAACAGAGACTAAACATAAGCCAAGAAATGTCTTGAATTGTTCTAGACACTATAACAATAAATGCAATATTTTTTATCACAATTCCATCAAAGCGATAATAACTTTTACTAGAAACACATTAATTAAACTAATTGTACAAATACTTCTGAGATGAGATTATATTTGCACTATTTACATTGTTCGGACTATTGACCACATATTTATTACCATTATTACGACGTTTCGGTCGTTGTACGCTATGAACTTTATCAGATGCTAAGAATTTCAAAGCTATTCATTTATTACGATCCGTGTGGTGTATCATTCACATTCCATGTGCGATGTCACTTGTGGTAGCCTTAAGGACACAGTTGCTTACCCAAAACGATGTGAGTTCAGTATCAGGTAACAGCAGTAGTGAAACTTAGAAAGTGAAGTTAAAGGGAGATAACTACATGGCTACCAGAAGTAGCATGAAATGAGAATGGTATACCTCAGTGATCCTAATCAAGGATTCGGAGCGTATAATGGCCGAAACGATGTAATAATAGCAATAATGATAAGGACAATAGTCCGAACAATGTAAATAGTGTCAATTGTGTAAATATGCAAAAACCGGAAACGGCGTAAGTCAAGCATGCGTCTTCTCGCCGAATTTATTTAACCTATAAAGCGAGGTGATTCTATGTAGGCTAGACGTTCTACTAGGATTTATTAATGATTGACTCAGTATTAACATTATATACGCAGATGTCACTGTGTTGATGGCAGACAAGAAAGAAAAACACAGGCACTCCTACAGATAATACTTATTATATGGAAAACAAAATCTTAAAATCAACGGTACTGTGCAAGGTTTTTGCTGCGTGAATTGAAGATGCCAGGAAGAAGTGAATATAGAAATGTAATTATCTGGGTTAGGGTCTTTAACATACGACAATAAATGGGAACTCAAAATGTAATATTTTCTTTTAATCATCTCACCCCAAGCAAGGCATTCCACTGCCACTATTGCGCATGGGGCTACATAGGGGAAGGCAAAGGGAAGGAGTGGTTAGACATAGGGAATATCAGGAGGAAGGTGACAGATGAGTAAGGATAGCGAGGATGAGGGTTGGGCAGATGGGAAGAGTGTTTGATAGAATGGGAGCAGGTTAGTGTGTTAGGAGGTGTCTATTGACCTTACATTTAAACTCCTGGAGATTGTAGCCGTCGGGGAAGCAATCGTGTGGAAGAGAATTCCACAGTCGGGAAGTGCGAGGAAAGAAACTGTTGGAGTAGAAGTTACGGCTGCATTTCATTCAAATTCGTATTTTAGGGGGCACCAGTGATCTAAGTTCATCGGAGCAGAAATGCGCATTGGATTAGCAAACGGTTTCTTTCATAACGGATCAAAGCATTAGTCATTATTTCATGATACAAAAACTAACAAAGAAAAACCTGCTAAAGTCTTATACATTAGTACCCTTACATAGGAGTCGATACTGGAAAATTTCCTCTCCTAATTAGGAAGAAATGTGCTTCTACTGATGAATGCTGTTATGGTACCCTTCTACGGGGAATGGACTTTTCCTCTTACTATATATAATTACCTGTGTTACTTCCAGCAGGCTATGGAAAATAGTTTATGTTTTGCCTTGCGCATTGTTGAACTCTCTGCCCGAAAGCAGAGAGTAATAACCCAATAATAACTACCGAAGGGTAGTCTCGTCTGGGAAAAAATAGACCTAAATTTTTATCTGGGCTATATTGCCTATATTATCCACATTAAAAAGGCCTTGTACCACATTTTGTCTTAAGGAATACTGCTAAAGACGCAGTTAAAGCCAGGCAATAAGCAGTGTAACTGTACCGTCCGAACTTGCATATTTCTATTTACTCATTACTAACACTTACTTTGTATATATGTTCTTGTTATACACTGTTTTGAACCTACCTCACGTGTCTTACTTACAGCAAACCGTTTACTACAACTTTGCGGCGAGGTAATGCCAAAACAACCCCATTACAAACTGGCGACGAAGATTTGCGTTAAGATTTGTCACAACAAATTGGCAACGAATATCCACAACCATAACGAAAAACAAAGTTGTACTTATAGTTTGAGTTTGAGTTTTGCTTAACGGCATATCAACCTCTATGATGCCAAAAAGGTGGGACTTAAAGGTATTTTTTTTAATGTTATGTGAAAGTGAGAAGGATGATTTAGTCAGACTTTTTATTTTAGAAAACTGAAGATGTCTTCTATTTTGTATTCAAAAATGTGTTCTTGATTATAAGTTTTTCTTCAAAAATGTATTATGGCAACATTTTTTTCCTTCAAAAATGTATTGTTGGTTATACTTTTGCTTAAAAAATGTATATTTTCCTATAAAAGTCTGTTTTATGTATATATTTCTGTAAAAGTCTATTTTTATAATTTTATAGTTTTTTGACCCCAGTTTGCGGGTTGAATATTTATTCCTAGCTGGGACTCTAAAAGGTGCTACCACTCCGGGTTAGGATGGACCTTGGAACAACAGAATTTAAAAGGTGGTTCCATGCTTCTGACAATCTCTCAATCAGAGGCATTGCTACCGAATGCAGTTTACGGTAATACCCAGGACCTTATACTTAGAATAAAAAGAGGGCCTTATTTTGGACATAATGTAACATTTGTGTTTAGATAAATTAACATTCATAGAATATAGTGATGGCAAGAGGGGCTTCGAGAGTAAAATCAAGCTACCAATCTAACGTGTTTGTGCAAATATATAGAAGAAAAGTAACTGAAAAAATGATAAGGAGACATAATTTTGAAAAAAGCAGGAAGCAGTAGGGAGACATGACATCACATACACTGAAGCCACACAGTAAAATAAAAAGAGAATATTGCTTGCCCAGTACTAAAATATTAAAGCTCGAACTGTTTTCATATGTTATAAGATATCTTACTGAAAATCAATAACTTCAACTCGCAAAGTCTATTTCCTCTTGTTTCTGAAAAAGGAAATTGAAAAACTAATTAAATTCCAAAGAAAATTTCCATCTTTATTCAGGCATTGTATTTATTTACACAAATATCCACCATTATTAATATTTCAATGAAAATCGTTTCCAGTATGAAATATATTTTAATTGCTATGTTTACGGAATCTGGAGTTCATTAGCGATCAGGAAGTAAAACAAGAGTCTTAGGTATTATACTGTGATTCAATCAGGTAAGTGCTTTACGTGATACACGCTTGGGCGATTATGTCTTGAAAGACATGACTGATAGGTTAGCATTACTTTCTTTGGTAGACTAGTTGCCAACCAAAGTTATAAAACATAATCTCTCCTGCTATTTAACCAATTGATGGAGGAACAAGTAATGGATTAATACCTTTTCCAAGGCAATTTGCGCGTAAGTGAACGCAAGGCGTTTTAACAAGAATTCGAACTCGGCCCTCCCATTTGTCCTTCCGAGCCAATATATACTGCACCACAACGAACATCCGTACTATGAATAGACATTTAAAAAAACGCACACTCATAGTTAAAGATTAATGACTAAAAAAGTACTTTTAGAATGTTCCTTTTTGATTCATGATTTTTTTCCTGTTCAATATTCCTGTTTGATTTATTGTTCCTTAAAAAATGTTATGCACAATAATCATAGAAACAGAATTCAATACTTAATAAAACAACATTCAAATGAGCACGTTTTATCCTTTCTATAGGAATATACTTTCTCTACTTGCATATATTCGTGTGCTTTATATCAGCGAAAACACAAAAATTGATTGATTAAGTATTATTCGAATTTCCTTCACAAAACAAAGCAGTCGTTTTTCTTTACTTAAGTTTGCAAATTGACATAAAAGCTGACAGCAACAAACAGTCGTAATACTCGCTTAGCTTTTCCGTTCATTATGTCAGTCTAAAAATTGAAACAAGAACTGGATGTCGTCATTGTAAATTTAAAATATAAAATTTAACAGTATTTAAAGCTACCTTTTTTCACGCAATATGCATAGCGGCTTTATTCTTTTTCCAGCAAAATCCTAGATGCACACAGTTGCGATAAGATCATTAAGAAAAGGAATGAAGTATTTCATTTATTTTCATGAAAACATCTGTAGAAATTCTTTCCTATGGGAAATGACGTAAGTAGGTTGAATATACCTAGAAGCAAGGAAAAGAATATTAAAACAAAATACGATTTTGAGATTCTTTTCGGAGGTTTTCTGAAGTGAAAGCCTGTAGAGTGAAATATATTGTAAGAAACATGACAGCTGTATGTAGATAAAACAAATGACATGAATTACGAAAAGCTAAAACATCAAATTCATGCACAATGAAGAATAGCGTACACTTCAGCCGCTTCCCTTCATGAACAAATCATTCCGATTAAATGATTTTTTGTAATAATAATAATAAAAAAACATATAGTGAACTATGAGAAAAAGGAAGGATAATTTTGTAACGTTTCAGCTATTAACGGAAATGAAAAGTTCATGTATAGATTTGCATCTCATTTCGGTTTTTGTTTACCAACTTTATTCTTCAAAATATAAATCACAGTTGAATGTTACTTAATTATATTAGGTTGTCACAAATGATGAACACATTTTATAGGAAATGAATAAAATGCTTCTGAACTGTCTAATAATTTATTTAGTTCAAATAGGCAACGTGTTTTGATGAATAGCTTTTCTACAACGTATATTTGCGTTATGGTGCAGTGGATATCGGCTTCAAACCAGAAATCGGGGAGTAGAGCTCGAATTCCAGTTGAATTCGTTGCATTCACTTACGCGCAAACACCCTTGGGGAAGGTACTAATCCGTCTCTTCCCTCCAGTTACCGTTAAATAACAGGTCATATTGGGTTCTATAGCCTTGGCTGGCAACCAATCTACCGCAGAAAGTAATGGCAACCTACTGTAGGATAATCTTTTGTTCAGTCAGTCATGTCTCTTTCAAGACATGATCGCCAAAGCTTGTATCACGTATGGCACTTAACTGACTTCTAAATTATTGATGCCATCTTTAAAAAAGTTATTATATGATAAACAGCTGAAACACTTCGATTACCTCTTTATTATCGCTAAATGTTTTATTGCATACGAAAAGCTTGAAAAGCTTAAGTAAGTGATAATTTGTAGGAGAGATATCAGGGGAATATAGAGAAAAAGGCGAAATCTACTGATTCAGGCTTTTGAACAGTTCACTAAAAAGCGGCTGCTGTGCATTGTCGTGCAGTAAACTTGAACAATCCCTATTTACAAGTCTAAGAGGCTTCTTTTTCAATTTTTTCGTGAAGACACTCAATTTCTCCACAATTTCTCCACAATCTTTTAAGGCAAGAATGAGTAATGAATTCCCCATCTGAAGACCATCATACAGTAACCATTAATTTTTTAGGGTGTTGTAGAGGTTTGTGACATTGTTTTGGTGATTCACTTGTATCTAATCACTGGCTTAGTATTTTAGTGTTGTCAAACAGTATCCATTTCTCATTTTAGGTAATGATTCGGTGCAAATATATTTCTTTTTTCCAGTTTGCACTCATACAGTAAAATTACTCAACATTTTCTTATTTTATTATTTTCATTAGTGTCAGCTAACCAATTTCATCAGCATCTTTATCAATGTATATTAGTTCCACTTAATGTCTGTGTGAACTTGTGACCCAGTAGACTTCCAAAGCATGAAACCATATTGGGAACGTAACCGTTGAATATAACTAAAAAACGCTTTGTGTTTGATCAGTGATGATGTAATGGTACAAGGTTGGTTTTTAGGCATTTTGAATGGCAAGGTAGCTCTCCAACCTCCCATCGCATTGGTAGAGGTAGTTCAGAGCGCAACTCAGCTAATAGGTCCGGTCATCTTTGGTTTTATAAATGCGTCCAAAAACTGTGTTATCAGAGTCTGAGTTTTGTTTAACGGAATATTAACACTTGTGTGGGTTATTTAATCACATCATCCGTCGGTTGTTTTAAGTCTCTTCTTGATCTTTTGAAGCAATTGTCCAGCAATAACTGTCATAGTGGAGGACAGTTTTCACGTGACGATTCAGAAAGGTGACTGCTTGAGAATACAAGATGCTGTAAGTTTGAATGTGCGGGTGGTATAATGAATAATAACTTGGAATTGTTAATCGACGAGCAGAGTTCTAATTCCAGTTGGGTTTGTTATATTCACTTCAGCGTAAATAACCTTGGGAAAGGAATGAATCCACATTTTCTTCCTCCATTTATGGTTTAATTAGTAAGATTTGTATTGTACAAACCATGATCTCAAAACCAAAATTACGTACAAAAAAGTTACATTTCAGCATTAAATAACCCATAGATGTTGATTTGCCAATAAACAGAAAACAATCAACCGAATATCAATATCCTTCTGCAGAAACAGGTTTCTCTTGCATTAAGTCTTTTCTTAATCTTTGAGGAGATTTCCATTACTCACTGCCATAGAGAAGAACAAGAATCATATAATAATCCAGTACTCACTATGTTTATTCAATCCATCTATATTCAATCCATAGTATCCCCAGCATCCTTCTGTAGAAACACATTTTGGCTGTTTCAAGTCTCTTCTTCATCCTTTAAAGAGGTTGTCCTGCATTCCCTGACATACAGGAGAACAGATCTCACGTAAGTTAAGAGTTGAGAGTTAAGAGTATCGCATTTTCAATTCTTGCAACAACGGTTATTCTTGCAACAACGGTAATTCTTGCAACAACGGTTATTCTTGCAACAATCACCCGGTTATTCTTGCAACAACGGTTATTCTTGCAACAACGGTAATTCTTGCAACAACGGTTATTCTTGCAACAACGGTTATTCTTGCAACAACGGTATTCTTGCAACAACGGTTATTCTTGCAACAACGGTAATTCTTGCAACAACGGTTATTCTTGCAACAACGGTTATTCTTGCAACAACGGTTATTCTTGCAACAACGGTATTCTTTGCAACAACGGTTATTCTTGCAACAACGGTAATTCTTGCAACAACGGTTATTCTTGCAACAACGGTAATTCTTGCAACAACGGTTATTCTTGCAACAACGGTTATTCTTGTAACAACGGTAATTCTTGCAACAACGGTTATTCTTGTAACAACGGTTATTCTTGCAACAACGGTTATTCTTGCAACAATAATTCTTGCAACAACGGTTATTCTTGCAACAACGGTAATTCTTGCAACAACGGTTATTCTTGCAACAACGGTTATTCTTGCAACAACGGTTATTCTTGCAACAACGGTAATTCTTGCAACAACGGTTATTCTTGCAACAACGGTAATTCTTGCAACAACGGTTATTCTTGCAACAACGGTTATTCTTGCAACAACGGTAATTCTTGCAACAACGGTTATTCTTGCAACAACGGTTATTCTTGCAACAACGGTACTCCCAACAACGGTAATTCTTGCAACAACGGTTATTCTTGCAACAACGGTTATTCTTGCAACAACGGTAATTCTTGAACAACGGTAATTTTGCAACAACGGTTATTCTTGCAACAACGGTTATTCTTGCAACAACGGTTATTCTTGCAACAACGGTTATTCTTGCAACAACGGTAATTCTTGCAACAACGGTTATTCTTGCAACAACGGTAATTCTTGCAACAACGGTTATTCTTGCAACAACGGTTATTCTTGCAACAACGGTAATTCTTGCAACAACGGTAATTCTTGCAACAACGGTACTCCTGCAACAACGGTTATTCTTGCAACAACGGTTATTCTTGCAACAACGGTTATTCTTGCAACAACGGTAATTTTTGCAACAACGGTAATTCTGTAACAACGGTTATTCTTGCAACAACGGTAATTCTTGCAACAACGGTTATTCTTGCAACAACGGTTGGCTCTTGCAACAACGGTTATTCTTGCAACAACGGTAATTCTTGCAACAACGGTTATTCTTGCAACAACGGTTATTCTTGCAACAACGGTTATTCTTGCAACAACGGTAATTCTTGCAACAACGGTAATTCTTGCAACAACGGTTATTCTTGCAACAACGGTAATTCTTTGGGTAACAACGGTTATTCTTGCAACAACGGTTATTCTTGCAACAACGGTTATTCTTGCAACAACGGTAATTCTTGCAACAACGTTATTCTTGCAACAACGGTTATTCTTGCAACAACGGTTATTCTTGCAACAACGGTTATTCTTGCAACAACGGTTATTCTTGCAACAACGGTTATTCTTGCAACAACGGTTATTCTTGCAACAACGGTAATTCTAGCTCTTTCGGAATATTAAAAAATATTGAAAAAATCACCGAATCAAAATAACTCTCTTTTGAATGAATGTATAATTTCATTAATGAGTGGCGCAACACGATAAAATATCATGCAAAATACTTTTATACTTTGAATAATGTACTTATAAACCTACATGAATAAAAAACGTTATCCCCAAAATGATAGCACATATCAGAGTAAAACCTATTGCAAACAATTGATACGTTGCCTTTTCGTTGTCATTTGAAATTTAATGATGTAATAAAGAGACTTTTGCTTCGCAGCTATACGTTCGGTTGACACAACTCCTCATATATGCAATACTCTTTGTGTTTGATGTAAGTTTAGTGTTAATTCATCTTTCTAAACCTTGAATCTAAGTTTACTTCTCGCAGTTGATTAAAATTATTTTGGAAATAAATATATATTTATTATTAATATAAACGTTAGTGTGACATTTTTTTCTTAATTATGAAATTTCTATATGAAACACTATACTTTCTCTAGTCTGTCCGTCCGCCTGTCCGTACTTTGCACCCTCTAAAAAAGACACACATTTGTCAATCTAACTTAAATTTCTGAAGAACATGCAAATAATTAAGCGGGTACAATATACAGTATTACATTTTTTATATAACTTTGCGTAAGTTGCCTAAACTGGCTAAAATCAGTTATTTTTTAGCAAAATAAAAACTGCATTTTAGGTGTTATCCTCACTTTGCAAACACCAATTTTTTAAACAAGAATTCTGGTTCCAATTTGCCTGGTGTTTACAAGATCTAATAAGCAGATCACAAGGCCGAACACTTTAAATTTAGAATTTGGCTCCAAAAAGAAATATTTACGTATGGTGAGTTGCATGTTGCATGCTCAAGTGTAAAAGATCCTCAGAAATATTTTCTTCTCGGCTAAAATTAAAAATAAAAAAGATTTTTTTTAAAATATTGTTTATGATGAATTCGTATAAAACTAAAACAAATTTTTAACATTATTAAACCACGAAGTACAGTTTTTATGAAATTATTTCTCAAAACAAAAGTCAGCTTATTCAAATTTTATCGATCCGTTTGCAAAATTGAAAGAAAAGCCACATTTGTAAATTTTGACACATTACAAAAAATTCTAGTAAATAAAAACCGACCGAAAGTTATACTATTGTCACCAAAAGTAATCGAGCCTGCACCGACTTTTTCTATCAAGGAAGACACTAAGTGTATATTTACCAGTTCGGACAAGAAGCAAGGTATAGCAGTCGAAGGTTTATATAAATCTATTAACGAAAGGCAGATGAGAGTTCCTAGAATTTATTTCTACTAGCCTCAGTTTTGTCCCTAAAACGCTTTTTTTCTATCGCATATTAGTTCTTATTACTGTAAACGTTGGATGTGCGTTGTGCTGAAATGGATATGAACTTGGAATGAGAAATTCTAGTTCAGTTCGTTGCATTCACATACACCCAAATACCTTTGGGAGAAATATGAATATGTCGCTTTTTCCTCTATGGGTTAAATAGCAGGACAGATTGGATTCTTGTTGTATTGTCGATGTGGATACGATATACAAAAAAGTGTGCTGCGGTATTATTCAGCACAATATCCGGTAATAAACGGATACACATAGAGCAGTATAACAAGAGACAAGACAGAACTTATTATTAATCTAAATGTTTAAGAAAAAAACAGAGACATAAACTCAAACATGTGAACACACTGAAAATAACATTTCTTGTAATAAAAAATAAAATCGGATAAAAAAGTTCTTTAAAAATTACATTTTTTGGGGATCAAAACTAATGCTAGGATTAAAAAATTTAAAAAATGACTCTTTCTTTTCTCTTTCAATATATATGTATATCTCTGTTTTTCTCTCTGTCTCTGTCTCTGTCTCTCTCTCTCTCTCTCTATATATATATATATATGTATATATATAGCGATTTTTATTATGGTCCGTTCTGCTCTAAAACACCATTGTCTTTACAAACATCTAGAATACCATATAGTTTCTAATAAGATCTCTTAAGATTAAGAAGATACAGTGAAAAAATTAGATATATCAATGTCATTTGGGGAATGAGAGGTGGAGGTCTATATAAACGATAACTCAATAGGCACAAAGATGGACAGACAGAAAAAATTGAACGACAATAAGTCGCCAGATAAACGCTGCCTCAAAAGGGACACTTCCATAAATGTGACCGGAGAGAACTCACAGACACGCGAATGACTATGTTTATATATTTTATAACAATTACTTCTAAATTACCAAATCACCGTCCAGCAAATAGAGAACTTATTCCTTTTAGTAGATAATAGAGATATTTTATTTAACAGTTAAGTTATCAATAATGCTGTGCAATTTTATGAAGGGGTTCTTGTTTTAGTATGATTCTGATGTGCCCTTGACCGCAAAGTAACAAAGGTTACCATGACCGTAAGTGGAGAGTTACTCCTTCTTAACTAAGGTATACAACGTAAAGAGAGGGCACACATGAAACTTCATCGTTAATCCTACACCAGAGGAGGAAAATGTGTGCCGGGTGACACGTAAAATCGGTATTATTCGACAAAGATCGCGGAGCGCCAAAAGAAGAGAACAGCGAGAGGCTATATGTGAGAACAAGAAGGTGTACGGATTTATGATGTTCTTTTTCCCCAAATGCTGTAACCTAATACAACATCCATGTACATTGTGGTGTCATTGTGGAACTCGGCTCGGGATGAGGAATTGAAGAGCACAGTTCGAATTCTAGTTGGGTTTGTTACATTCTCTTACTCGTAAATAACCTTGCAAGAGGTATGAATCTATCTCTACTCCCAAGATGTGTTGAATAGTAGGGCATACTGATTCCTATAGCCTTGATTGGCAAACAGTTCTACTAGAAATGGCAACCTACTGAAGGAAAATTTTCTGCCTATTCGAAATGCCAAAAATTAAGCTTTGCTAATGAATGTCAATTTTTTTAAACATTTTGTTTTATTCTATTGGATAAGTATTTTACATTTTTCTTTCATTTTATATCGTCTCTCATATTAAACATCATAAAGAACTATTTTATCAAAAGTGTATCTTATGTAAAATAATAACCCCTTTTATTTTTCCATAAACAAATAAAACAATTATTTCATGTATACCTTGAAAACGTAGCTCAAATTTTACTTCAATGATACAATTATTATCATTAATGATACAATTAATATTATTAAGCAAACAAATTTGAGAAATAATATAGACAATTTAATGATACATGTAACCTCTTCGCTTTGCGGCAACGTCTCAATATCTTTTTAAAAGATTATTTCCATCATTTATGATGGCTTTAAAGAGTTCCTGACTATTTTGGTCAGATATCTAAATGTGAAGTGTACTTCTGAACATATTTAACGAATATTCAAAATTTTTATTTTATTTTATTTTGTTTAACATTTTTCTTTTATTTTATATCGTCACTCATATTAAACATCATTATTCATAAAGAACTCGCAACTGTTTTATAAAAAGTGTCTCTTGTGTAAAATAATAACCCATTTTATTCTTTCTATAAACAAATAAAAAAATTATTTCATGTATACCTTGAAAACTTAGCTCAATTATTACTTCAATGATGCAATTATTATTATTAATGATCCCTTCTTCCCTGCTTAGGATGTGGTTTCCGGCTTTCTCTTCTCCATTCTTTTCACTCTTTTATTTATTTATTTTTTTCCTCAATTGGAGTTGATAGACTAAACTATCGCCCGGTTCACACTCCACCCACGTCTATTGAACAGGTAAAGAGGTTCATCCCTTATTCCCTGCTTAGGATGTGGTTTTCGGCTTTCTCTTCTCCATTCTTTTCACTCTTACGTAGCCCCCTGCGCTTCAGTGGCGTTACCGCCTTGCTCGTGGTGATATGATTAAAAAAAATACAATATTATTAAGCAAACAAATTTGAGAAATAATATAGACAATTTAATGATGCATGTAACCTCTTCGATTTGCGGCAACTTCTCCATATCTTTTTAAAAGATTATTTCCATCATTTATGATAACTTGAAAGAGTTCCTGACTATTTTGATCAGATATCTGAATGTGAAGTGCACTTCTGAATATATTTAACGAATACTCAAAAGCGTTCATATCAGGAGAGTCCATAACCGATAATGTAGACGATGTAGGAGAGCTTCTGTGAATAACTGTTATCGATCTTAACTGAAACCAACTCACATTTTAATTGAATGTCTCCTTTCCTAGTATCGAAACTAGCCAGCTTAACAATAAAGTTTCAGTTGGTGATCTTCAGAATCTTAAGTGACAGTCATGGAGTATTAATTTGAACATGGATTCCTTGAATCGCAATATATATTTTGAGATACAGACGTTGGAAATATGTTTGCCAGGGTAATCTGTCTTGCTCGTTTACGTGTGTTAATAATAGTGTTCTCTACGGCTCTCTGCTACTCAAACCAGTAGATATTAAGCATCTGGAAGTAAAACGATTCGTGTGTTGTACCATTTCGTCCTCAATTCATACACTAAACCGTAAATTTCAATGTTCAATAAATACAGAATTATAAAAGTTAGCATTTAACTCCATAAATATGTTACTTGACAATATTTGATCGAGGAAATGTGAGTGATTTTAGTTTTCTTGTCATTACTGCTGACATTTCGAGTAAAAATCAATGACTGACAAAAAGGCAAAATTCATCTCTACCATTGCGTTACTTTGTAAGAAGAAATGGCCCCCCTCCTCCCCGACAAAACGGTGTGCCCCAAAGTTAGACTAGATATATAGAAATGTCAAAATAAATGTCATAGTTTAAATATATTTTATTTTTAGAACTTAACATAGGAAATTATCCCTGAAAAATTTATAAATGAATAAATAACTAAAATCTTAGAATTTTATTTTTGATTTGTTGTCACCCTAAAAGGTTACTGCGTGATTAATCTGCCAAACGGAGTTTGGGAATAATATGTACACTACTCGCATGCTGTGTGGAGTAGATACACTGCTCGTGAACTGCTAGTCAGTATAATCACATTGCTATTCTCTAATGGTGGCCGCGTATTTAAGAGGATTTAAGAGGATAGGAACATTTCATTCTTGTCTATATACAACAGGATTTAACCAAAACTATGCTTACCGGGTAATTTCATGAAATTCCGAAATGTTATGGCCACCACGTTCTCCTGGTCTGACACAACCCGATTATTTTATTCGAGGTTACTATAAGGGAGTGGGATTTATGCATCAATAAACCGCAAACAAATCATCAACTCAAGTATAACATCTGTACAGAAATCCGAGGGTTGCAACCAGAGTTACTAAACACGGTTATGCAGAAGGCTGTAGAAAGTAAGCACCTGTAGATTGCAGAAAATGGTAGACATTAATAGCACATAATTTTTCCTGATTAACTACGAATACATGTCCAGTGAGTGAATTTTCATTCTGTATAAAAACTATTTTGGAATAAAAAAATTGCTATATTTCTCGAAAACCTGTAGATATTAAGATCAGTTTTTTAAGTTTTTACACTGTATGATTCAGTGTTTACCAAGAACGACTTTTCAAATGAATAGCACGCAGATTTCTATTGTAATTGATGTTTCTTAAATTGAACAAACAAAATATATTTCTACTGAGGCTGCTCATGAATCATATCGAACTAGCAGATGTGTTAGTTATTTCATCATTCGCGCGTGTTTAAATATTTTTTCAACCAAATAATTTTGTTGGATGACATTTCATTTTTCTTCAAATTAGTTTGCGTCTTCCTAGAATTTTGGTGGTTTCTTCAAGGTGATTTCTTAGGTCATTCAAAAAATTAAACTTTTTACCATTGAAATTACTTTGCAAGGAACTGAAAAAATGAAAATCCGAAGGAACAAAACTAATGAAAATGTGTTAATCTGCGAGAATTTTTGCCGAGTCGGCAAGGAAACTTCATGCCTGGTATTATCCTGATGGAGCCTGGCATTATCCTGATGAGGTCCGGCATTATCTTGATGGCATTATCCTAAAGCATTTCCTGTTCGCTAATTGTAAAAAATTTTACTTGAATTTAATCCGCCCTTTTGAGAGCAGTAATTTTCAGAATCACTAAAGAAGCTCTGGGTAGAGTTCCAATCCCACTAAATGCCCAGCATGATTTTCTTAAAAAAATACCGGCATCAACTTTCCATTCAACCCAATATTATATATATATATATATATATATATATATATATATATATATATATGTGTGTGTGTGTGTGTGTGTGTGTGTGTGTGTGTGTGCGAGAGAGAGAGAGGATACACAAAAAATAAGAAACCTTTATCAATCTACTGTTTCATTTTATTAAAGCTTCATCAGGGAATAAATTATAGATAAAATTAATTTCTGGTATTTTTATTTTTCTGTTGACTGATTTCTTTAGTTAAAAAGTCTTCATGTGCATTCCACTAAGCAACGGTAGTATAATTTATCATGTTTTTAACTGAAGCAGGGATGGCACATCCCTTTTGGGCTCAAAATATTTAGAGATTCCAGGCCTAAATGAAAAAATGTATCTATTGCCTTACGTATGTAAGGCAATCAAAATTCTAGTTTGAATATAAATGCCTGATAAGGTACTACAGTTAAGTATTTTTGCTGGAATTTTTATTGTGTTCTAATAAGTGTTTTATATATATTTGTCTTGTAACTCCAGAGAATATGCCAGTTCAACAAATAAGAATGCACCGATCCAAATCTTTACCCTGTTTATTTCATTAACAGATAAAAATCTACTACCAGCTATTTTGTTACTCACAATAGAAAGTTAATAGTTTGTTTAAGATTTTTTTTTCTACAGTTTATAATATACCTAGTTATGTATATGAATATAAAGTCCAGTTAAACAATACATTTATTAATTTATTTCTTTTGAGATGGCTAAAATCTTCGAAAAACTTTTGTCATAAAGCAAAGAAAATCCTGAAATTTGTGATAATAAAAGAAAGTATTCTCGATATTCCGGACTGTAGAGATTGTCAACGTCGTCCAATATTTGAAGCCCGGATTATTAAGAAAGTCGAGTGCGTTGCTGTCTGAGAAGAGCATTAGTATTTCATGCTTTTTGTATAGTGTTTATATTGTTGTATATTCTTTGGGTCGGTGTGGAATAATGCTGGGAGCCATTCACTATCGCCATATATAATGAAAGAATTTTTTTTGCAGAATTGTTGAATAATATCTTGATCGATGTGGAACTGTGCAAAGAAATATACCTTAAAATGTGACAAACGGTAAAAGGAAAGCAACTCTTTTTTGTGCCGTTTTATTTAAGGACGTGATAGATCATGGCTCTCCATAATTTCTGTCATAGTATATGTTATTATTTTGTTATCCTTTCTGTTCTGTCAATCACTATACAACCGTATTATTTTTCTTTGTCTCTACTGCCTTCATTATGTCCTGTGATTGTCAAATTTTCTTAAATTTCTTTCGCTATTATTTTTCGAACAAATTTAACTAAAGTTAAAATGGGTTTACTTTTTTCTTTTTTCTTTAAAACTCCGTCGTTGTAAATATATTCAGTCCATCTCAACATCCTTTTGTAGAACCACTTAAATGTTCTCTCAAGCGTCTTTTTCATTTTTGATGATTATACAGTATTCACTGCTATATAGGAAGATCGATATTGCATAATTGTTAAGTACTCTATTCTTTGTTTATAAGGAGATTTTCCTGTTTCTTAAATCAGGGTAAGATGGATAAAGTGTCGTTTCAATTACGCAAAAATAATAAATGACACTGATATCGCATTTTAACAGATATAATTCCCAATATAACACAAAATTATCTTGAAATACTAAAGATTAAAATTATTTAAAAACATTGCCATTGTTTTCAGCGACGACATCTACACGACTTTGGAATCTCCTACAACTTTTCTGGGAGGTATTCTTGTTTAAGTTGGTGAATGATGCAATAATCTTTGCCTTCCGTTC
The DNA here is from genome assembly GCA_037127315.1 of Ascarosepion bandense. Taxonomy (NCBI): domain Eukaryota; kingdom Metazoa; phylum Mollusca; class Cephalopoda; order Sepiida; family Sepiidae; genus Ascarosepion; species Ascarosepion bandense. The sequence goes on along the minus strand of JBBBDQ010000791.1, from coordinate 1,022,402 downwards.
AACTTTGGTGTTACTGAAATCATTTCAGGTGTATTGAATAGGGTTTTTTTTGCAAAACTCCAAGATGATAACCGGGTAATGGGAGACGAAGAAAATCGGAGTCTATAAATGCCAAAGCATTCAAAGTATAACAAATAAAATGAGCAGGCTGCTTGGAATAAAAAGGTGAATAATATATACATACGATGTTCCTATAAGACCATCTATTTGTTTCTACTTTAGTTAACATGATAATAAACAAAAGTTCTGTATCTAGTCAATTAATAAAGCGCAGTTTTGTCGTTTCACATTATGTTGAAAATAAATTTCCCCCTCTTTTCATTTATCTGCTAGAATTCATTTTGATATTTGTTTTAAATTAAGGAATAATATTACAATAAAGTGTAGTGGTAACGGCTCGTGGGGCATGGTCGGTGAAGTGCATTCTAATTTTGGTTGTCAACTTTTTCCCTATAATACGCTGAAAAAACCTACGTACCATTTAGCCTCACACACTATTCCATCAGCAGTTATATTGATACAGCTGCCCCGTTACAAATACGACACGTTTATTGATCGAACATTTAACCAATTTTCTTAACTACAAAGGCAGCCACGGCAAATATCCGCTACTCATATTATCGACCCAGATAGCTAATATATATATATATATATATATATGTGTGTGTGTGTGTGTGTGTGTGTGTGTGTGTGTGTGTGTGTGTGTATGAATAAATGATTAACGTGGGCATGAAAATGGTATATTTCTTAAACATCTGTACCGATAAAATATATTAATATTATTATTAATGATAATAATAATAATAAATTATAATTAACATTATAATAATATGATATATAATGAAAGATTAAAGAAAATCTATTAATAGCTTATATGCACACACACTCGAGCGCACACACACACACACAGATGCGTATAAATATATATGTAGAATGTACTAAAGGAAAATTTTTAAAAAGTTAGTATAATCACCTGTAATGATAAAAATGGGTCTGTCATTTCATCAGATGTATAGTACTAACATAATACAATTTCAAGAGCCTACAATAATTTTAAATGCCTCTACAACAAAGTCCGGAAACTTATTGAAAGCACCTGGTATGTGATAGTTGAGAATATTTTGCAAGATGTACTTGGTATGAAGATGGTTTTTACTAATTGGATAACACGCCTTCTGTGACTTAATAAAAAGCATAACAGGCTGATGCCATCACGAAAATTTGATTCTGTTTAAGGCAGATAAAGCTGGTTTCCGTCAACATTTCAGAACCCCGGATGATTGCTAGGGTCATCACTTTGACAAAGAGAAAATCAATGCAGTTGAAACTCACTTCCTCACCTCATCCGAAGAAAGCCAAGATCTTTTCATTGTCAGGGATGGTAATGGTCTCAGTTTTTTTTTGTTTTTTGTTTTTTTTTTTGTGATGCAAAAAGCATTGTGTTTATTTCATCTTCAAAAGGATCATCTAATGAATGGAAAATACTAAGTCAACTTGCGAAGCAGTGAAGCAGTTAGGAAAATTTATCAAAACCAAACACACAGGAAAACTGACAAAATGAGTTTGGATTTATCAGTACTATCCGCCATCACACAAGTCTTTTGGCTTTGAACGGATTGATCAAATTCTAAATTCTCATAATTTAAACCCAATCGTCTAATATCTGTTCTCTAGAAATATATTGAATGGTAACCAGAATCACAGTGATGATGTCATAACTGCTGGTGTTGACTTTTCTTCATCAACAAGATGAAAGCTTTATTATTTGTCATTGCTTAGACTGTTGTCCTCAGCTTTGTTGCCATGTTTAAGATGTTTCTCCCGTTGTACCCTCCGGCCTTCTTCAGGTGTTGGAAATTTTTAACCGAATTATTTCTTTTAATCACTGAGGTATATCATTCTCATTTCACGTGCGTTGCTACTTCTGGTTAGCATGTAGATATCTCCCTTTAACTTAACTCTCTAAGTTATTTGTTCAGACTGCTGTAGCCTGATATTGAACTCATAACTCTTGAAAAAGAAATGGCACTCCATATTTACAATTTTTAATGAACTTAAGTAATGCTAGTACCAAAAATAAAAATTTAAATCGAATAAAGGTCATTTCATAATATGCACCTGATGATTGCGTAATGGATATAACTCTGTGTTTTAAATGTAGGATATTATGTATATCTCTTAATATGTGTGGGTGTGTGTAGGCGAGTACATGCACTTGTGGGCGATTAATTATGTACAACCCTCCCCTACAGCACTTTTCTTAATGGATCTATTGTTGTATTATCACTATGTCCATAGAACATGACGCTCTACAATGAATGGCTCCACCAGTTCAAACCTTTACAGATATGATCTGCCGCATCGCGCATACAACGTTGAATTCCTTTCATATTCGGGTAGTGAGAAATAAGTTCTCTCACAACTTTCACAGCTTCTGATTTGATGATCATAGCTTCCTTATAACCCCTCTGCATGAATTTAGTCTAGCGACTAGGTCCCTCCCTTTAACAGTGAAACCAATCAAATGTAACCGCAACTTCTCTACAGATTCTTTTTTCGCACTTCCCGCCTATAAAATTCCCTTCCGTATACTTGCTTCCAAGAATTTAAATGCAATTCCAACAGACATCTCTTATCTTTTTGACTCGCATCCTTTCCCTAACAACCCTTGTATCATGTTCTTCTTCCTTTCTACTCTATTCTCACGCAGCCTCTTCACACCAGTGTTCTCATCCTTCTCTTACCCATACTCTGACAATCCCGTAACTTGTTCCTCTTTCTCATCACTTATGTAACCCCATGCACACCAATAGCAGTTGCTTAGGGTGAAATAATAAGAATAAAATAATTCTTCCGAAGTACTACTACTTTCTAAAGACAATGATTTCGCGGTCACTGTAACCATAATTATCTTAAAATCTCAGATTGACAGTTTATCTCTTCTATTTATCCCCATAATCTGCGCTTATCTTGTCCTCTTACATCTATACAACAACCTCATTCAATAACCCCACCTAACTTGAGTGGCTCTCGCAAACTGTACTGTATCCGCATTTATTAAAAAATATTATAAGTAAAAAAATAATCCACATTTTTTTGTAACACTAGCAGTATAGCCCAGCGTTGCTCGGGTGTAATGAAAGCTTTAAAACTAATCCATGGTCTTGCAGCTCAGACTCAACCTAAGAATATTTGTGTGAAGTTTGGTGAGAATCGGATAAAAATTGTGGATTTGTATAAAGGACATACAGACAGATAAACATACATACACACAAACAACTTGCCTTATATATATATATATATTATCAATTTTCTGCACTATTGTACTGAACTGCAGCCTTGAAACTTCTGAATATCGTTTCTTATGTTTTTGTCTATGAGTGTATCGAACCATTCATTCTATAACCCGATTTTTTCGATTATCGATTTTCGATATTTATCGGGGGTACACAAAACCTAGCTAAGAACACTCGCAGATGCTTATAGAACAACTGTGTAAATTTTCAAGAAAATCGGTTCAGCCGTTTCGGAGTCTATAGGTAAGGGACGCACACACACATGCACACACACAGAGACAAAGTTCCATTTATAAATAAGTTTAGATTAGATAGATAGATATATTTAGTTTTGTCACACTGCCTTCTGCTTATGAGTGCTTATATTACTGTTGTGGTCAAGTGATTGAAATCTGAGCTTACTTGTGGCAGTATTGCTGATGTCACAATATAAAGATGGCGTCTCAGATAGCAATGTGCTCCAAAGAGGTAAGCAGTTTTAAATTTTGTGTAAAAGACAATTTTATTTTCTTGTTTATGTCAACATATATGAAACTATTTATATATTCAATTAAAACTAAAATTAAATTCATCCTTGATAAGGGTTAAAAATATATTTGAAAAAGCTTGTAAAAATAAAACATTCGGACAAATATTTATAATTTATGTTTTGAAAAGAAAATAACAGTGATCCGATTTATTTGGTCGGAAGGTTTGCCAGGGGCCAAAATTCATAGGAAGCTTTTAACACAGGACATCAACAGTACACTCAGTCAATTAAGTGCCATACATGATACACGCTTGAGCGATCATTTCTTGAAAAAGACATGACTGACTGGGCAGAAGGTTTTCCCGCAGTAGTTTACTTTCTGCGGTAGACTGGTTGTCATCCAAGGTTTGCTTCAATTCTAATAAGATTCAGTTAGTTAAGTGTCATACGTGATACACGCTTAGGTGATTATATCTCGAAAGAGACATGACTGACTGGGCAGAAGATTATCCTGTGGTAGGTTGCCATTACTTAGACTGGTTACAAACCAAAAAAGACTAAAACCCAATCTGTTCTGCTATATAACCCATTGCTTGAGGGAAAAGAGGTTGATACATTTCCCCAGGGTATTTGCGCGTAAAAGTACACTACTATGCAGACATGTGTATGAGTGGAATGAAAAATTTAACATGGCCGAACAAGCGTGACGAACGCAGAAGAACAAGAGCGACCGTCAACCTACCCCACTGAGATTCAGCAAGCACAAAAGATATTAGTGGAAAACAGGCAAGTTATCATTGATGAGGTAGCATGTTCCCGGCAAATTTCGTACACAGCTCTTTTTTCTCCTTGGTGCACACTGCTAGCGGAGCGATCATCTTTACACTGTAACAGCAAGATAACTGAAGTGAAAGACATTGTCACAAATCTAAAAATATGTTATGACGAAATTGCGGATAATCTTTTAATTACCATCGTATATAACTATACGCAATAATGTTTATATTATTTTTATTTTCCGTTAAAATGTCAATTCATTTACACTTTAAGAATTCTTATTTTCCTTCACAAAACATTGCTGATGAATATTGTAAACATTTTTGTTCACGCTTGTCTCTATAGAAATCGCGTTCTGTGCCAGGTACTTGAAAGTATTTGATATCTGCGCCACTAGCATTCACGTGATTACAAAGTGAACGCTTTCATTTCTTGTGGTATCGAAAAGATCTTACGTCTGTAAGAGTTCGATTTTCAGAAAAGTTTTACAATAAATATAACTCCTTTTGTATAGCTCGTCCTTATTTTTTTGGATGAATACCACTTTCACCAGTATTTGAAGTGATCTAATAGTTTATATCTCGCAAAATTGGGAGGGAAATTTTCCAGTTATGATGGCTCGTATGATGACCTTTATATGTCCTCAAAATGCTAGCTTTGAAACAGACAATGATCTAAGTCAGGATGTTTTTAAACGATTTTTTTTATTAAAATTCGCATTTTCCGAGACTATTGAAAATAATCTTCAGCAAACAAATGAAAATAATAATAATAATTTTACGCTTACACCAATCGGCCGATTTTCAATCAGCCTACATTCATGTGCTTATATAAGCAAATCATTATGAGCAACATTTACATAAGTATGAATTGAATGGGAAGTGTGTTTGAAAAGTAACGCAAATGGTTTCCTTTTTCGATATTAATGTCATTGTTCACAGTGAGTTCTAGCCCCCGGAGAAGGCGATCAATAAGCAAGTCTACGAATACATCCTGCAGTTTTTGCTTTGCTCAGTGCGCGAGAAGAGACGATTCCTGCTGTAGGACAAAGCCCTGAGCATCCGGTATTTCCTGACTGAGAAGTACATCGCCGTACTGGAGCAATCTGCCTATTCAACTGATCTTGCTCCAAGTGACTTTTTTCGCTTCTACGAGCTTACGGGGACCATCAGTGGGATGGATTTTGAAGAAGTCACCAGAGCTAAGGGACATCTAAAAAGAATCCTTACAACAACGCATAGAAATGTAGCGGAGAAGGATAGAAAAGTACCTTGGATTTGAGGGAGACTTGCATGGCTTAAGCTTGGAGACAAGCATATGACTACTGGCAGGATCAACCAGGTGTCGCCGTTTTCGACACTGCTTCGCCGCCGGGGCGGCGGCGTCGTAGTCGCAGTCGCTGTCACCTCGTTCGGAAGCCGGTGACAGCGTGTAATTTCTTGTTTGGAATTGAAATAAATTGTTTGTAGCACCAATCCCGTGTTTCTTTTTTCAGACAAACATTTTATTCGAGATGAAAACAAGCATTTCTCCTGAAATTAGACTGTGGGATTGATGAAGTAAGATCTGATTTAATGTAATGTCGTACTAAACAGAAAATATTATAATCAACATTTTCAATGAGTGTTTTGTGTACTTTTTCAGGATATTAACCCTTCCTGTCATTTATAGCTATTAATAAGTTTTGTATTTCTGTTGTTTCTCTTTAACCATTTTATATCATCCATTTACTCAAGCTCACCAAGTATGTTAAGCGTTGTTTTTTCTTTCTCTCTTTCCTTCAATCATTATCGTGAATATCGGGTTTTCTAAGCTCTTCATCCTCATTACCTGCCCCAGAAATTTCAACTGCATCTTCATAATGTTAAGTATAAGTATATATTTGTTTATATTTTCGTTAAAATCTCATCGTTACTCACAAGTTCAGTCGATGGTATCCTCAGTATCTTTCTGTAGATCCACATTTCTGTTGCTTCATGTCTCTTCACCATCTTTCAGATGAGTGTCTAGCATTTACTGCCATTCAGGAGGACAGATATCAAGCAATCGTTCAGTAACAATTTAGGAAAGACAAGCTGAGTACGTAGGATAGAGATTGATATCAAAATTTACATTTCGTACGATCACCGAAGTTAGATATCGTCTAGCCTGGTTACAACCTAGGTTGATGACCATTTGGGATACCAATCGCTTTAAGCTTGGGTTTGTAATCAATAACGGCTTAGAATTGGAAATCGTTATATTTATTATAGAAGTATCTTTGGAATCAGTATATTTTGTGTTTTAGATAAGTTGACATTCGGGAATAAGAATATGAGAGGTCTGAGACGTAATGGCGAGTCTGGTTTATGAATTTTAACAGATACTCACACACAATTTTGAGTGTTCCATTGATCCTATTTCGGCTCTATTAATTGTAATTAGTCTGTTAATTTTTGTTTTATGAAGGTTAGTGGTATTTTCTTTAATTTCCTAAATGCGTATGCATTATTTAGGATGGAATCAATTTTTAGAGGACAATGTATTAAATCACAGAAAATGCACCGGGAAACTACAATAATCCTAATATATATATATATATATATATATATATATATATATATATATATATATACTAGCAATATAGAGCGGCGTTGCTCGAGTGTAATGAAAGCTTTAAAACTAATCCATGGACCAGATTCTTTGTACGTTGGCACGAAAGAAATCAATAGTTGTTTCCAATTAAAGTGAAACCGTAGACTGAAAGAAAAATAAATGGATGTAAGTCAAATTTTGATTTCCTGGTATCGATATCAAATGAGTTCTTTCGTCTTAAACTGAATTTTAAAGGCTGAATAAGTCCTCTGAGTAAATGCTATAATGGCTGAGACTGAGAATTACAATTATACCTACTTAGAGCCAAACCTAAAGCAAAAACTAAAATAAAAGGGCTGAAAAAATACAGGCATACAGGCAGATAAACAGACATACACACAAACATCTTGCCTTTTATATATATATATATATATATATATATATATATATATAATAACTAAATAGACTCTGAAAGTATGTAGGCTGTAAATTTATACTAAAATAAACCTTCAAAAAAACCACTAACAAACAGAACCTAATTCCGTTACAATCCGGTGCACTAAGGCGTCTGATAAATGAGGAGAAAAAAAAGAAACCCGCGGAACAAGAACAAAACATTCAATACTCCGCAGCAAAGAAAAAAAACCCAAACGGAACTAACCACAAGAAAAAGTGCTCGATACAAAGTACAAAAGAAAATATACAAAAGTAGAGCAAAAGTAGAGCAAAGATGTATATATATATATATATATATATATATATATATATATATATATATATATTATCGATTGTCTGCACTACTGTAAGAACTGCAGCCTTGAACCTTCTGAATATCGTTTCTTATGTCTTTGTCTATGAGTGTATCAAATTTGATTAAAATCGGACAACTTTCTGTAAACCGATTTTTTCGATTATCGATTTTCGATACCTCGACACAAAACCTAGCTAAGATCACTCGTAGACGCTTATAGTACAACTGTGTAAATTTTCAAGAAAATCGGTTCAGCCGTTTCGCAGTCTATAGGTAAAGGACACACACACACGCACAGAGACAAAGTTTTCTATTTATAAATAAGTTTAGATATGCACGTTTCATTAAAAATGTCAGACAAAAGCTTTTTTTATAATGTTTCATGCGATAATTTAATTTTTTACTTTTCAAAACATAAATTGTAAATACTTGTCTGAATGTTTTCTTTAACCAAGCTCTTTTCAACTATATTTTTTAACCATTATCAATGATGAATTTTATTTTACTTTTAACTGAATATATAAATAGTTTTATATATGTTGACATAAACAAGAAAATTAAATTATCTATTACACAAATTCAAAACTGCTAACTTCATTGTCTAAAAAAATAATTTACCTGCATGTAGACCAGAGAACTAATATTATTTACGAATTTACATGTTCTTTAAAGAACTGTGTTCTTATGTAATCAAAATTCATAACCAATGATATTGAATATACTACAACATATTTAACAAGAAGACTCACGTTACATCTTTCTGACCATAGCTCTATGTGGTCTCATTTAAATACCCATAAAGATCTACCAAACTGTATCTGTAATATACTCGTTGATAGTGCAAATATAATAATATCATCCACATGAAAAATACTGAAAATAATGGAAGCGTTATTAATTAAGAAGGAAAAGCCAACATTCAACAATATCGATTATGAATACGGCCAGAATGTACTCACTGTGTTTTGGAAATATAATATTCCTATAATTCTACATACATACGTAAAGCAATCTATATATTCAGTTAAAAGTAAAACAAAAATACATTGATATTTAATAATGGCTAAATATATCGCTAAAAGTACTTTGATAAATAAAAGATCCAGGAAATTGTTTTATAATCTATGTTCTAAAACAATTAAAAATTATATAAAAAAAATTAAACACAGCACCTTGTCTGTCACTTTTAATGAAACTTGCGTAAAGGAGGGAATGCTGCTTAAATACACAATATATATATATATATATATATATATATATATATATATATATATTAGACAAACAAATGGGTTACCAGTTCATTGTTTGTAGTAATTTACATTTCTGAAGAATGTTCGTGGGTTAGTAGAGTTTTGTGTTGCAGTCAACTATAAACACTTATAATAAAAAATTATATATATGCTCTACGGCTATATCGTGCTGAATAAACCGATTCCCGTCCGATCACCGAAGTTAATCAACATAGAGCCTGGTCAGTACTTAAGGGTGACCATTTGGGAATACCAGGAGCTGTAAACGTTAGGACCAAGAATAGTCCACCGGTCCTCCAGGTTTGGGAGTTGGGTACAGGGCTAACAACCCTGCCCCGTTAAAACAGTTTGTTACAAAAACAGCAACTAAAAATTGTTGCCCTATGTACCATCTGGTTGTGATTGATAAATTATATATATATATACAGAGTTTGCTAAATGAAAAAGTATGTCAATTTTGTGACTAAATTTTGTATTTTCAAATTAGTTGTTGAGTATTGTCCGAAGTTCATATTTTTATTTTTGTTCATGTAATTTAGACTTTCACAGAAATTAAGAAGAATGAATGTGGGGGTCTGTGTGGCAGTTAGAATTCATTTACTTTCATCTTGCTGTTTATTAGGAAGGTGGAGGTTAGGAATGGTCGAGCTCAACGGCGACTGAGATCGAGGCTGCCCAAAATGAATGCATTTGATTTATTATTTTATTTTATTTTATTGATTTATTTTATTTACTTATTTGTATTGTTTTTACATTTTTATGTATTTTAATACTAACATAATGCATATATATGTGTGTGTGTGTGTGCGTGTGCGTGATTAAATTGCGTATATATAAAGTTTAATAAAAGTATAACTAATTATTATTCATTATAACTATCTATCTATCTATATATATATATATATATATATATATATATATATATATATATATATATATATCTGTGTGTGCGTGTGTGATGAAATCTCTATCGCACGCAGAGAAAATATATTAGATCTAAATCAAACATACAATGACCAATTATTGTATACATGCTTGTAAGGAGTATAATAACTAAAAAGTTGTTTTGTTCATGTTTATTTACCCAATAGTTCAAACATTTTAATATAAAAAGATTTTGTTTGAATTGATATATGGTTCCTGTAACATTTCTCTTTTCTATGCATCTTTTCAAACATTTGCCTTGTTCTTGGTTCTGATGTATTTTTATTATTGTCATTCATATCTATATACCCGTATGAATACGCGGAGGAATTTTCTTTTTTGATATGTCTTTGTAGAAATATTTGCATTGCAATTATTTATTCTCCATGTCGAATAAGAACTGCGGGCATTTCGATCAGAAGGTAAGACGATTCTACATGTGCGCGTTGTTTCTCATATATAACCTTGGTTTGACTTTCAGAACGCAATAAAGAAGTATTTGTAGTATAAAATTAGGAAAACGTTTATTATCGAATCCGGAAAATACTGGAGTTTCCGCTGAGGCGATATTCGTTTTGAGATGGAACATTAAAGTGAAGAGTGTTATCCTTTATTTATATTCACTGGAAACAAGCCCTCAGGATTGTGTCATGATCGGGCTTGAAAATGCACAGAATACTCAAAAGACAGTGAAAAACTTTACATGGTTTTGCGGAAATGTTTATTAATTTTAACTGAAACGACTGGATTTTGTTTATTATTTTTTGTAATATTAATTTGAAACTGTTTATCACCTCAGAGTTTTCATTTAAATCTAAATGATGACTATGCAAGGGATGCAATATAGTTATATATTTTTCATTTTTATAATTATTTTCTGATTGCGCAACTATCAAGAAAATGAGCGATACTGATAAAATAAGAATTTTAATCTTCAGCTTTAAATGGAACATCTTTTGTATTCAATGGCTTCCGTTCGTAACTGAGATTTTGACCTGTTTGGCCATCCTCTTTATTCTTTTGGTTTGGCCTTCATCTAACTATCATCATTTCCGCAACATGAAAAAAAAAACACATTTGGTTTGGAAGAAATATCGCGTTTTTGAGGTTTTTGATTAACAGGATGAAAGCTTTTTCACCAATAGGATGCAAGCACCGCAATACCGATGGAGGAAATGTTTGGACTTCAAAGCGGACTATTTGGAAAATTAAATCACATTTCGAGAGATTTCACGAGAGTATCTTTGTCAGCCTTTCAACATTTTATCCGAATCAACTTTTCAACTTTTTATCCGACAAAAACGGAATACTCGATTACTGAAGCAGTTAAAATTAAACAACATCGGAATGCTTGAACTTTAATTAAAATCCTAAAAGAAAATATAACTGCAAAAATGCACACTAGAAATTAAAATAAATATAGTCACTAAAAGTAAAATAAAGTCTAAAAGTTAATCATTACTATCAATACACAAACAAAAAATAAACAGACACACACAAAACACACAAAACAGACACACACACATACACACAAAAAGAGATTCACACACACAAACATACTAACACACATGAAGCTATAAGGAAATTGTTAATGTTTATTGAATCGGACTTGTATCGAACATAACCGAACTCTTTTACAACTTACTATTATTCGCTATCATCTGATGAGTAGAGATTGGGATGTGCGGAAGAATAAAAATATACATTTTGTCTATTTAAATAAAAATTTATTATTGGAAAAGAATAGCGTGAATTGGTAAAAATGAAACATTCTTAGAGAAATAATATTAACAGGTTAAGTGTATAAGTGTTCGTTAAAATGTTTGTAGTAGCCCTTGCAAGAGTGAGTTTATGTGTACATAGGCAGGAATATATGTGTGTATATATGTATGAGCCTTTATTTTTGGCTAGGATTGTCTTTGAAATTATAGCTCAGTGTGCATGGTAGAAAAGTGAGGATGTGAGAGGGGAGAGAAGAGTACGTGTTAATTACGTTCGTCATCTTAACTCTCTAACGACGGCTGATTTCGCTTCGTCTTTTTTGAGCTCGAAAAGGTTATTTATGAATTCACTCCTGGATTTGACTGTAAACTTTCCAATCGACGACAAACATTTCGCATCGAGGTGTGACATATTCACATATGTATGTATGTATGTATGTATGTATGTATGTATGTATGTATGTATGTATTTTCAACAGGAATTTATCACTTCATGTTCATTCTAAGAATATGAAATACACAAGCTTTATTTTATCGAAAAAACCTGAAGACATTTTGTTCGGAGAAAGGGAAAGTTTGTTCTATACACGACATAAGTGTTTAAATATCGTAAAAGAAGAACATGAAGACTTTGTTACATACGCTGGAAAAGATAACTCACAATGCGAACGGTTTAAAATTAAAGAAATCAAAGAAGACATATTTAAATCTTTGTATAAGGGTTAACGGCACCGAAAGATAAGGAAGTACGTTCTAAGATTCTCACAATGTTGGATCAGGATACAGAAAAAACGCCACAGAAAATATCGGAAGAATGCCAAAAATTGATACACATTAAAAGAGATTATGTTTGTATTGAAGAAAAAAGCGTTGATCGAATTTATAAGGTTAAGCAACAAGCCTACGAAAAGGGAAAACCATACTGCAAAGCATGTGGTAAAACTAATCACGTCACAAGTTAATGTTATTTTAGAGATAAAATATGCTTTGAATGTACGAAGAAGTGGCACAAAGCAGTGATGTGTAGGAAAAAAGGGACCGAAAGTCCAAAAGGATGAATACTGTGGTAATGAAGAAAGTCACAATGGATTGCGGTACTAGAGAGTACGTAAAATAAATGCACGAAAAGTCACTTGTTTACTGGATAACGGAAGTGATATCTCTACAGTAGATGAATATACCTGGGATTGCAAGAAGCATTTCAGGTGATAAATTAAAATTCAAAGGAAAATTTTTTGCGAAAGTAGCAAAGTACACAACTTTGACAGCAAAGTACACAAGACTAAAATCTATGTGATTTTAGGAAAGAATACAAATCTATTTGGTATAGATTTAATCGTATTAATTCATGGGAAAGCCCGTGAATATGTTTTGCACAAGGATAAATGCGTCAAATGTAGGAAAGTCGAAGCAGACTGAAAAATTCGTAAAAGACTTAAAAAATGAGTTCACGGAAGTATTTTCGGAGGAACTGGGTTGCTGTACGCAAACTGAAGAGAAGTTTGAAATAAAGGACAACATTAAACCGGTGTTCAAACCAAAAAGGAAAGTTCCCTTTGCATCATTAGAGGCGATAGACAAAGAATTGCAAAGATTGGAGAAACATGGAGTTATTAAAAAAGTAGATTATTCGAACTGGGCGTCGCCTACGGTCTATGTAAAGAAGAAGAATAACAAGATAAGTGTGTGTTTGCAGATTTTTTGACCGGAGTAAACGAATGCTTAAAAGATCACAAGTATCCACTCCCCACACCAGAGGAGATATTTTCAAAGTTAAATAGAGGAAAGTTTTTTTTTCAAACATAGATCTGTCAGAAGTATATCTTCAAGTTAAGGTTGAGGAAGAATGTTCAAAGTATTTGACAATAAACACACATAGAGGATTATACAGATTGAAACGGCTACCGTATGGTTTAAAGGAAGCATTCCAACAAATCATGGACACTATGTTATCGGGTCTTGATTATGCAATGGCGAAAACAGATGACTATATTGCTAAAATGATTAAGCAAGTGAAAGGAAATAAAGAAAATAAAGGAGGAAATATTTCACCATTTCCAATTTGTAACGAGACACCGATGTATGCTCAGAGAGTGGTAATACTACGGGTGTTAAGAAAAAGGATTTTAAAAGAATTTCATCTGGGTCATCCAGGCATATCACGAATGAAGTCCTTAATGAGGAGCTATGTGTACTGGCCTAGAATGAACCAAGATATCGAGGAATTGGTGGAACAGTGTAAAAGCTGTCAGCTAGCAGCTAAATCACCACCCATAAAAACGCAGCCGTGGCCTAAAACGCATGTGCCGTGGTCACGAGTACATGTGGACTATGCAGGACCAATAAAAGGAGAATATTAGCTAATCATGGTGGATGGATTTTCCAAATGGCCTGAGGTATATAAATTCAAGCGACCAACAGCAGCAATCACAAAAAAAAGCTCTAAATGAAGTATTTAGCCGGCTGGGGGTGCCAAAAACAATCGTAAGTGATAACGGCACCATGTTCACAAGATCTGAGTTTAAGAGTTATTGCGAGGCGTTGGCTATGGAACACGTAACGACACCTGCATATCATCCGAGGTCAAATGGGAATGGTTCGTCGATATATTTAAAAGAGCAATGAGAAAAGCGGATGGAATCGACACTAAATATATTCAAAATTTTGATTTTTTATAGGATTACACCCAATCACAATATCAATGCTAATTTATCAGCTGCGGAGGTAATGCATGCAAGAAAGATTAGATCAATCTTTGATAGGCTATTACCAAAGGAAAGGAAAAAGACCTTGAGAAAACCAAACTCGGATACAAAATATTTCAAAGAAGGCGATAAAATTTTCTTTAAAAAGTATCGGTCAGGAAAGTGTTTGTGGGAAGACGAAATAGTAAGTCGGAGAATCGGTAAAGTGATCTATATAGTGCAAGGACAGAAGTTTGTCTGCAAAAGACACCTAAATCAGTTAAGACCTCGATTCGTGGAAACCGTCAATAAGGAATATGAGATACCAATGGAGATTTTATACGATACGTGTGAAATTAAACCACCCGCAAACGTGGAAGTACCGCTGGAGGTAACTAATGATTCTCCTGAAAGTGAGAACACAAGGAGAAGAAGTAAGAGAAAAAGAAAGGAAACAAAACACCTATGCTTAGATCCTAAAAGAAAAAAATATTGAGCATAATTCCACGAAGAATTTAGCTCGGAGGGAGGTGTTGTAGAGGAACATCCTATCCTATCCCGTAATGGATATGGTCTAGTCAGTAAAAGACTGTGACTAGAGCGAATTGGGGGCATACGTCAGCATACGTCACTAGACGGACGCATACGTCATAGTCGGAGACAATTGCTACTTGATCGTTATTCCTGTTACTATAAGTTGATTGTTCTTGTACGTCTATTGGTTTATTGTACTGTTGTATAATAAATCTCTTCTAATCTACCTTCAGTGTTAAGTATTATTCTTACGCTATTCTTTTCCCTGATATTCCTTCCCGGGATATATATATATTATTGAAGTTTGTTACATTGGCGAATGTTCTACAGAATATATGCAATATTTCGATAAAGCTCGCATTTGACATACAAGTGGTTGGCTGTTCTCAAAAATATGAAGAATAAGCAAATTGAAAATAAAGTAAAAGACTTATGTTCATTAGAATTCTGCGCAAACCAAATTATTAATATTATTATCAACAACTATTTCCTTAAATATAATATTATGTTTGTGTTTGAGTCAATAAACATGCAGTAAAGGCTGATATGAACTCATTAAATACAATTGGCTGGACAGGTTTAGTAGGAATCCAGTTGTCAAGCACATTCAGATGGAAACCAAGGAGTTGCAATAAACTTTAGAATTGTAGAATGCACGTAAAAATATTTTGTGACGTGTGACAGGGAACGTGTCCACACTATCTCTGATTATCATCTTTGAACACAATGAGATTACGTCTTATTACTTTTACAAATAAAAGGATTTGGTATCAATTGGCTTATTCTAACTCCGCGTATAAAACAGCCTGGCCTAAAATAAGCTGGATATAGACTGAGCTGCAATATACTATAGGCTGTTGCACCGGCTAATATAAATTGTTCCTTCTGCTTAATGTCAGTTGAGGTTATTTTTCCTGAAATATTCAGCCGAATATTCAAAAGCTATGGTAATAATATTAAGAAATTCAATACAGATTTTATTATGGAACATAAAGTAAAATTAATTAATCGTAGATATTTGGCAAGCTTTGAAAGTTTGTCGAAAGATTATCCATTGTGAGTCGATAATTATTGTTAAAGTCAGAAACGTTACAATCTTTGTGAGAAACCGTTAAACAATGATATTGTATACATCCCCTTGATAATACACATTTTATCAACAGTAATAGCACGCATTTTTCGTTATGAACTCAAAACAAACTGAAAATATATTTCCGCTTCGAAATTTCATGTTTTGAAATTTCCTTATTTTTTCTTCTTCTTCTTCTTCTTCTTCTTCTTCTTCTTCTTCTTCTTCTTCTTCTTTCAAAACTGGAAATATTATTTTATTTTATTCATAATTTAATTACTGATATGGTGGCACAACCTACCAAGTTTGCGGAAAGACCTAAGGCAGGTCGTGGTTTGTTGTAATGGTTACATTTACTGTTTCTTTTTTCTATCACCAATGACATCCATAGAGTTATCCTAGACAAAGAATAGACAAAGTTCTCCTTAGTGTGTGGGCTATACTTAACAAGACCATTTTTTGTATATCTCTTAAACTGGAGTTTCCAGGGATTCTGTCAATGTGTTGTTTTGTTCCATTTTTTATCATTCCAAGTGACCCTAATATCACTGGCACGATTCTTGTTTTCAATTTCCACATTTTTTCTATTTTAATTTCCAGGTCTTTATATTTTGACAGTTTTAGATTTCCTTGATTGCTATGCTACAATCCGCTGGTAAAGCCTTATTAATTATTGGCAAGTTTTTTCTTTCTGGTTTTAACAATTTGCTTCAATTTTTCTGTCTGTGTAGATGGTGTAATTCCATAAAATGGTGGCAAGTTCTATATCTGTAACCGGTGCTGGGTGATGTTCATACCAGTGTTTGTTTACATATTTTACATAGTCTTTGCACATTGTCCAGTGTAAATATTGACCCACTCTATCGTAAAGATATCTATATTAATTTGGGGCAAGTAGAGAACATCCTGAAATTAGATGGTCTATTGTTTCTTGGTATTATCACAGAACCTGCATTTTGGATCTACATTATTATGTATGATATTAACCTGAAGGTTCCGTGTAAAAAATACTAGTCTTGCGCTGCGAGAATAAAAGCTTCAGTTTAAGACTTCAGTTCAAATGCTCGTAACCATCTATGAGTATTAATTTTATCAACACTGGGTTTATTAGCACGTTCTCGATATTGTTCATGTAGAGGTTTGTCTTTCCAGCGTTATTTCATCTATTTATTATTATTATTATTATTATCAGTAGTAGTAGTATTTGTGTTAGTATGGAAATATGATGAAAAATGACAACATAATATTGTTGTCATTTTTCATCATATTTCCATTTCTGCTATGGTTGCACTACGTACCAAGTGTGCGGGAAAACCTAAGGCAGGTCGTGGTGTGTTGTTATGGCTCCATTTGATGTTTTTCTATCTCCTCTAACACATCTAGCGTTACATAGACAAAGATATCCTCGGTGTGTGGGCTGTACTTAACAAGAGAGTTTTTTGTATATCTCATAAGCTGGGGTTTCCAGGGATTATTTCAATGTGTCGCTTTTTTCCATTTTTTATCATTCCAAGTGGACCTGCTATCACTGGCACGATTCTTGTTTTCAATTTCCACATTTTTTCTACTTCAATTTCCAGGTCTTTATATTTTGACAGTTTTAGATTTCATTGATTGCTATGCTACAATCCGCTGGTAAAGCCATATTAATTATTGACAAGTTTTTTTCTTTCTGGTTTTTAACAATTAACTGTTTGCTTCAATTTTTCTGTCTGTGTAGATGGTGTAATTCCATGAAATGATGACATGTTCTATGTCTGTAACCGGAGATGGGTGGTGTTCATACCAGAGTTTGTTCACATATGTTTCATAATGTTTGCACATTGTCCAATGTAAAAGATTGCCCAACACTATCGTGACGATTTTATATTAATTTGGGGCAAGTACAAAACAGCCTGAGATTAGATGGTTTATTGTTTGTTGGTATTTATCAGAGCACCTGCATTTTACAACCACATTATTATGTATAATATTATGCCTGGAAGTTCCTAGTGAAAAGACTTTGGTCTCGCGCTGCAAAAATAAAGCCTTCCGTCTCAGACTTTAATCCAGATGCACGTAACCATCGATGAGTATTAACTTTATCAACACTGGATTTATTGGCATGTTCAGGGTATTGGCCATGCAGAGGTTTGTCTTGCCAGCTTTGCTTTATCTGTTCAAGAGCTTTATCTTTGGCTTTCTGTCTCATATTTTTTGCTGCAATTGTTGGCTGTTTGGCTTCTGTTTTGCTTTTCTCCAGAATCTACTAAATGTAAAACTTGTTTATATTTACTGCCTTTTTTTATTAATAAATGTTTTTCTTTCTGTTTCATGTTGTTTGACTAATTGTATCATCTATTCCTTTATTGTTTCTATGTGTGTTACTATACCAATAGTTGTGGTCTTGTATGGCAATTCTAGCAGAATATGACCTCTTCTACCTTCTTTACGGGGTATGTATTAGATCCTCTCTCTACCTCTCTCTGCTCTTTCTCTCTCGTTCTCTCTCTCTCTTTATATATATATATATATATATATATATATATATATATATATATATGTGTGTGTGTGTGTGTGTGTGTGTGTGTCAGATTACATAAATTGCAAACACTGTGCCTGCTTATTTTTAATAAAATCCGTTCATGCTCACGGATAATTGTTCGTGTATTATAACTGAAAGATGTCAGACATGAGCTGTAACTTTAACAGATGTGATTATAATTTATTTCTCAATTTACCCAAGTACTTTCAATCTCATTGCGATATCATCTTCAGAGGTGTTAGTTGTGTTATAACAAAAATAACCACAAAATTGTGTTGGTAAAAATTACTGTAAACATTTTGTTGACAAATTACTTACGTTCATTAGAACTTGAAATTTATCCAAATTTGGAATTTTTTTATATGTTGTAATGCCATGGCTTTCTTTCACGTGTTAAAACATGAAAAACTGTTCTTTTTACAAATATTTTAGAACATTGTAGCAGTATTCATAGCTGATTCAATTAATTGAAGGCTTGAGTTTTTAATGAATATGTAGTTTGCTTTTGTTTTTTTCTTGGTGCAGGATAGTTTTGTAATCGATTATTACTTTTTATATTGTGAATGTAGACAAGAATCTTGTAGCAATCTAGAAATAGACGAATAATCAGATATGCGTAATGTAAGACGTCTTTTTATGTAGTTGTGAAAATAAGCAGACACTGTTTGCAATTTATTTAATCTGACATGTCTAAAAGAAAATTTGGTGCCTAAACACACACACACACACACAAACACGCATATATATATATATATATATATATATATATATATATATATATATATATAAGATATATTCATCTCTCACTTTCTATCTGCTTCCTAACTAGGTTTCAAATATTAATGTCTCATCAGGCGGTAAAGGCAAACTGTATTTCTTAACGCTTATTCTTTCTCCAATTTATATACAAGAACGCCGGGAGTCCTAATGAAGCAGATTGGTTGAGCAAGAATGAAGGCAATCAGATGTGAAAGGGACTGTATGTGAAAGAAAACACACACACACACACACACACACACACACACACACACACACGCATATATATATATATATATATATATGATAGAATAAGTAAAGAACAGTTCGGAAAAGTGTCTTTTACATGTTTAACTTTATTAAGTTTATTCAGAGATTTGTTAATAAGACATGAATTGTTAAAGCATTTTTAAAAAACGAAAAAATTGATTGAGGTTTAATTTCAAAATTGTGCCCTACGTCTTTTCGATTTAATACAAAAGGGTTGGGACATTATTTTATCTTCAACGATAAAAAAACATGCTTACAAAATACACTAAACTTAAAAAACGAATACCTGCAAAATTACACAAAAGGCATAATACTACGTGTCAACACATTTCAAATGAACTCACAAATAAATAAGAATCATTACCACCATCTCAGGATGAAAAAGACACCAATCATCAATTCCGGGATTTGTATAGATAAAGTGTACACAATGCGAAAACGTATTCAAGGGGGAGAAATCTAAAATAGGTACCTACAAAAAATCACTGCTCATTTTCGATACCTCAATTTAAATTTAATTTTCAAAAATAATAATGTTTTCTTGAAGCTTTAATTTTAGCTTTAATTGAAAGCAAAGAGATTAAATTTACTAATTACAGTAAGCAAAATACCCTGGTTTAGTTCAAACCGAAATTATATTGCTCGGAGTCACAAATTTAACTGCTAAATTTTTTTTAAAAATTTACCGCCATTATTGAGTAATCAACACATTATGTAAACAGTAGCTAAATTTCTGTTTTAAAAATCTTGCACAAAAAAGATATACCTCCTTGACACGTTAATTAAGTTGATTTTTTAATTGAAACTTACCTTTATCTGATTTCAAACAGTTATTAGCTGCTTACTGTCGGGAACTTTACGGAATAAATCACTCTTTACTGACGGTAGACCTCTTGTCAGCAGTTATCTAAGCGACAAATTATGTTGACAAGTAGCGAGTGTGAATGACGTTTGGATGGTGACCGAAAGTGACAAAAATTCATGCAGCTTAAAACGTAACATTTGGAAATTTAAATGTTTTTTTGTTGTTTTTTTAACTAAATAGTAAAATTAAAAATTTAACATAATATTTTCAGCAAGTATAATATTTTATATAATTTTAGTTTAGATTTATATCCAGACTATGCTTTCTGAATAAATAAAAATAAAATATGCTTTCTGAATAAATAAAAATATGCTTTCTGAATAAATAAAAATTTAAATTTCTTTTAAAAGAAAGAATTAAATTAAAATATCCGAACTAAGTTATATTATGTTATTTATTAATATTTTTCTGAAATATTAAATATTTTTATGTATAGATATTACATATTTATCTTAAATTATTAATATGCTTTCTGAAGAAATTAAATTTCTTTTAGAATTATTTTAATTTAATAAAAACAGACTGAAATTAGAATCAAAGTGTGGTTTGTGTAGTTTTCGATGTAAGGGGAATTCATCCAAACACTTGTTAACTTCTAAAAACAATACAACCTCTACGGAAACTTGTTATGCCCCCTATGGAACACCGTACTTAATATAAATTTCCAAACTTTAATTTTTTTAAAATTATTTTAAAAGTAAAATTGGTGAATGATTTTTATTATTATTATTTTTATTATTATTATTTCGATAGGCAATATGATAATCAATTCTTAAGTAAAAAAGAAATTCAACAACGTTTTTATAACAGGTTTTTCAAATATTTTTAACACTTTTATGAATTATTATAATAAAAAATAAAAAATATAAACAATTATTTCAAAATTTTATTAGTAAACGAATTTTTTTTTCTTCAGACTATAATGTCCTTAATAATTATTATTTATTCCAGGAATTAAAAGTTTATCAAATTAAATTATATCAGAGTTTTATTGCATTTTATTTCGGCCAGGTTGTCCACTTTAGAATAAAAACCATAGATGATTTATATGCCCCAATGAGTCCTGCATTTAACTAATAAAAACAATTTTTACAGCTAATTAAAATTTATTAAAATTTCATGGGTTTTCGTAGAGGAGGGTAACAGAGTTAAAAAAAAATTTTCTTCAAGAAATTTAAAAAAATAATAATTTCAAAAATAATTTCATTCATTTGTGAATGAGTACTGAAAGTTTCATTCATATCTGACTATTATTTGATTTTTGCGAGAATTTTCAAATTAATGTGTTTGTTACCGGGAAAAAAGTGGGTTGAGTCATCATTACGTAACCCATTGAAAATAAAGGCGTAATTTTTTTTTTTTTTAGCCGCTAACTCAAATAAAACAACATTTGCAATCAAAATTTCGAAAATGTTAGCAGGGATTCAAAATTTTTTTAAAATAATTAAAAATTGCTTTGATCTTTCCTCTTAATAAAAATATAAATATTTTGATGGAAAAAGTTTGTTTTATTAAGTTTATGAACTTTTTTATTCATACTATGATGTTTCATGCTGTTTTTTAGCGATTTTTTTGGAGATACCTACAAAATCGTGGATCTATGACGTAAGAGAGATTTACGTTTGGATAAACGTTCGAACTTTCTGCTATTACATCGAAACGCCTCAGGTTACAATTTGGATTTCGCCAATGCTAGTTTAATTAAAAAGGAACATAATGTTTTAAGGATAAAGTACTCTGAAAATATATTAATATCATTACTACCAAGATAAATAGTCGTTTAAAACATTAAATCGCTTAAGCATCTTTCTACAAGTCTATACTCTATGAAGCGAGTTTGTGTCTACCAATAGGTATAATTAAAAAATTTAATGATACTTTCATATATTATTCCATATAATTCGTAACATTATATTGTTTTTATATGAACTACATTCAAAATTACATTATATTAATATACTTTATTTCATAATAATATATATTATAATTATGTTTTTCTCTATTATTTCCTTCATAATGTTTTAGATATTACTCATAAATTAACTAATTCATTGTCGATTTCAAATATATACATGTATGTATATTTATAAATATGTATATCGATGTATATATGTATATGTGTTATTATGTGTTGTTTGTATGTTTCTGTATTATTCTATTTTTTAATAGTTTTCTCTATATTTCTATAAATTATTAATTATAATACTTACATATGCAAGTTTGAAACACTAAAAAAAATTATTAGAACCAATTTTTTAACATATGTACATAATTTACTATTTCTAAATCTTATCTATAATGCTTAATTATAATATTGAAATAATCTAGTACAGTACTTTAAAATAATTACACTTGTGATAATATCATACATTAAAATATATGTATATATATTTTAATTTTTCTAAATCTTATTTATATTATTAATTTTAATATTGCAATATGTTTAATAATACATAGATATTTAGGAGTTTGATAAATATTATTTCATTAACAAAATTCTAACCGCTGACAAAATTTATTTATTCATAAAAGTTAGCTTGATACCTGTATATATCATTTCGCCAAAGTTTTAAACGGAAACCTGTTTCGCTTTATCGTTCCCACAAACTAACGTTACCGACTTATAAACATGCATTCTCATATATTAAATCATCCATGATTCTTTTCATACACATAATTTTTAAAAAAAGTCCATTGTTTGACACGAGCATTATTTTCATGCACACTTAAAATTGAAATCTATTGCTTTTATTACCCGTGGCATGTATCTGACGAATGAAATTAAACCTCAATTAATATAACGTTTCTATTTTAGAATTTTTGAAGGAAATGACAAATCTATTAGGAAACTTAATAAAGTGAAATATGTTAGATTAATACAACTCTGCTAATTATTCTTTACATGTTATCTTGTCGGATTTTAATCCGTGCGTACAAATTACAAACACACACACACATACACACACGCACACACACGCAGGAAATAGGGAAATATATGGGAAATATTGTTTTAAAATGTTGAACAAAAATTTTCTCACTTCCCCTGAATTACATATAATCTTTAATAGGAACACGGTAAAATTATACTATACTATTAGTGACAATTTGGAAAATGCTATGTAAAAAAACATTGAATTTCAAATCTATCAAACAAAATGATAGAATTAATATTAATTCGAGCAACGGAAGGGAAAAAGTAAAAATAAATGTCCGTTAACTGGACATTTTAAAACGGAAAGTGTGGCTTATTAATTGGAAGTAAACGATTCTAATGGACAGAAAATGATTTAAGTAGAGCGTATGGAAGATATTTTTCAAAAGAAGATGGTATAAACACAAACCATCTTTCAAGTTAGAAAAGCACATGATCTAGAAGAAACTCGCCAAAAACGAGTGGGAATTAAAAGAAAAATACAACAGAAATCCTAATTTGAAATGGAATATATCGTAGAATGTCAGGCCTTACAGCATTGGGGATCGATTTTGCATGTTTTATCAAGAGAGAAAACTGACTATAGCAATATACCCAGGACGGGAGAATTTATTCAATGAGAGATCTGAGATAATGCGGGATGTAGACATAAAAAAAATTAGGTCTTGGGCCTGTATGAAAACCCCGTTGATGATGTGTATGTATATATATATATATATATATATATATATATATATATACATATTCTAAACATATACTGTTAAATATAAGAGACAATGAATGTCTATTATGTTTAATCATGAGCCGTTCTAAACGTCGTATTTTGGCTTTAATTTCAGTTGAAGATAAAGACAAAAATTCTTCTACATTTTAACTGAAATTAAGGCCAAAATACGACGTTTAGAACGGCTCATGATTAAACATTCATAGTCTCTTATATTTAACAGTATATGTTTAGAACATTATTTGCTGCCTCGATACACTAAATATATACATATAAATATATATATATATATGTGTGTGTGTGTGTGTGTGTGTGTGCTGTTTTTTCTTCCCCTTTATGTCCGATTGCCCTTGCTCTACCTCTACCACTCCCCTTCACTGGAATTACTACGGTCGTGTGCATAAATTAATGAAAGAATTAAGTTAATAAATACTATTTGCCCTTACCGCCTGATGAGACTTTTATGTTTCATACCTGGGTAGCACGTAAGGAATAAATATTTTGTTTTTGTAATATATTGTTGGCTCTACATGGTTAGTTCTTTGAGTTAGGGTTAGTAAAACCCACAATAATCAAATCTTGAAGAAGTTCAGTGAATCGAAATACAGAAAATATAATTATACTCTCCTTGCAGATCGAGAGAAAACTGTCCGGTTGAAAGTAATTGTAGACCTACAAATCTGATCTATCAAGCGATCATCTGCCCTAAGGAAAACAAGGAGAAATATAAGGTTTAACGTGGAATTTTGGTGAGAATTTGGAAATGAAAAAATAGTGAAAATATTTAAATAAATTTGAGATAATGTCAGATATATTTATAGGTATGGCAGATTCTATGGTTGCAGAAATTAGTTATTTCATTACATTGGTTCTATGAATCAGTTTTGGGGAATTGTATGATATGGAATTTTTCTTGTACTCAAAAAAACATATTTCGTGTAAAGATTTACGTGTTCTGGTTTTAGTTAATATTTTCCATTTAACTGCAGGAGATTTATTTGCATCTTTCAATTGCCAGGAGCATTTAGAGAGAGAAATAGAATTACTGTATGTTTTAATATTGAAAGATAAGTTATGCTGGTAAAATCGAGACTTAATATTATTCTTAGTACATCCGATGTATTGTTTGGTAATATTAGAATTTTCATTGGTAGTGATAGTAGCTTCGTATACAATGTAATCTCTAAGGTGTTTATTTTGCATCGGGCATACTTTAGGGCTATGTAAGTTGCAGTAAATAATGTTATTATAAGTAATATTATAATGTTTTAGAATTTTATTAATGCGTTTTTATTTTCATATCGAGATTATCAGTGCAGCTGTAACTAAGTTTCAGTGTATTTTTATTAAAAATTTTGTTAAGTGGATTATTAGTTGGGAAGTGATTTTGTACTAGATTAAGAAATTTATTGTCAAACTTGATACAAACCATTTGGTTAAATGATGTTGTGTACTGAATTATTTTCCCATTGCAATCATCTTTTATTTTCTTTCATATATATATATATATATATATATATATATATATATATAGGGGATGTGCACTACAATCCGGAAAAACATATACTGAAAGAATTTTTTTTATTCAGAATGACAAGTTTTTACATGACAAATTGCTTTATAACATTGTTGTCTGATCTCTCTTTCACCATATTATTCAATCCAGCTCCCCCCAGCTTCAATCACAGCCTCCATACAAAGCTAAAACCTCCTACAGGTGTTGGTCACCTGATCCCCAGACAAGTTGGCCACAGCCTTAATGATGGCAGTTTTCAGTGAGTCGACAATTTTGTGTTCACATTTGTTCGGCTGTCTCTCAACTATACCCCATAGGTAATAGTCACAAGGATTCAGGTCTGGATTACTAGGGGGTCAGAACTTCTTTGACCAGAAGGTCCAGATTCTCGTCACACCAAGCCTGGACCAAACTGGACACATGAGCAGGAGCTCCGCCTGTTTGAAGGGCTATGGCTTCCCTGCAGTTACCTGAACAGTCCATGGCTTCATAACATTCTTCGTGACATCCAGGTAGACCTCTGTCGCACGGTTTGATTTTGCCAAAGAAGTGGAGAGACATGAAGTCTCCTTCATCGAAGATCACTTCAAGAATATGAAGTCCGACAGGAAACTTGGGTTTGCCTATCACAGAAACGTCATCTGGTTCATTGCAGGGTTTGGCAATGTAGCACACAGTAGAGTTTTCGAAATGAAAGACACAACAAGCTCTTAGGAAGTAGGTTCATTGTAATTGCAGTAGGTGCTCGAGATCACTAGTCATTTTGCTTAATTTGTTCTCAATTCAACAGTTTGTTGTCACACAAATCTGTAACAAGAAAAAAAAAGATATATTTAATATGGTTGTTATTTTGTGCCAAGTTAAATCAGTCCGTATTGTAACGCACACCACTATATATATATATATATATATATATATATATATATATATATATATATATTACATCTGCTTATGTATATATTATAAAATAAATTAAGCGCCTTTTACTGAGTGATGAAAGTGTTTTAACACCAAAACTTTATAGCTATTTAATGGCAATATGCTATTTTATAATAATAATAATATTTTTATTTATATCTCACAGCACTAATAAACTTAAACGTATATCAACTTTTTCTTCCCCATTAATTTTTTTTCTTAATTATTTTTCTTACAAGGACTAGTGATAGCAACATTTTTTTAAACAAAATACTCTAATGTAGTGATGTTTTGTTTTGTTGAGCGGCTGCTACGCCGAAGTTTTTTTAAAACCGGCGTTTTTCTCTTTGAATTTCAATCGCATCTCTGTCAGCTGTCGCTTGGCAACCCATGTAGGAGAAGGAAAATTCCGAACAACAACTCAAGATGTTAATCGTGCCGAGGAGTGAATGGTTCTGCCTTATGAGGTCACAAACGATCCCCTACAAGCTTCGGGAGCCTGTTTGTAAGAGACTGTTACCAACGTGCAGGCAACATTGGGTGGACTTTTGGACCACGCGCCACTCGTGGAAAAAATATGAGAAATACAAATAGAAATAAAAAGTCCAGTATGGCTCTTCCAGTGGATAAACCGGGAGCCCGTCCTTCATGAGGGAACCTACCTGAGGTCGAAAAAACTGCCATAGGAACAAACTCCTACACAAAGAATGAATCTTCAGGTCCCCACAACCAGGATAATGATAGCCCTGAAAATTTTCCAACTAGATCAATAACCGTATGTTTAAAGAAAGAAAAAATAAAATGGTCTCGTGAGGAGTACTAAGTCCTTATGACTGCATTTCATGAAGCGTTACTCAAACCTCAAAAAAACATCACTCGACAAACATATGATATTTGGCGAGAAAAGGTTGGACAAACAAATAGAAAGTACATTGACGAATATAAATTAGCCAATGTACGAAGATACATCATGCGTAATAACCGATTGACAGAGATTGAAATTAATGAGATAAAAAGAACTGCAACCAGAATAGACAAATCAACAAAATATGAAAGGGAACCGTAATCAGACATAAAATGTAGTAACATAAAACAAGCTACAGGTCATAATGTAGAAACCGTGATACACACAAATCACTCTGAAAATAATGTAGTAATTTAGAAGTGCTGGAAAGGTGTGACAAGACGGCAATAACACGAGTTCAAAATACATTAAACAATTATTTTACGGAAAACAAGAACAGTATGCAAGAAACCAAGGAAGAAACCAAGAACCATATAAGACAAATACAAAATATTGTAATGTAGGAACTAGATCAGTTCTCAAAATTACAACCAACAAAGCATAACCTCAAAACTATTAAGCTCTACAATGCAGCACTCAAATTAATTTTGGATGAAGAAGACACTCATATAAATCTCAATGAAACAATATATGCATCAGCAATAGCAGCAACAAAAAAAAATGAACATCAAATTAAAAACAAGGCAGTCTCGCGGATATGAAGATACACCTTGGACAAAAATAGAAAAAAAGAAATCGAACAGCTTAGAAGTGAACTACAGTACTAGATGAACTGACAAGAGGAACAAATGTAAGAACTAGAAAAAGGCAGAAGAGCCGAAAGAAAATACATTAGAAATGAAAATGAAGTCCTATCAACTAAGGAAAAAATAAAGCAAACAATACAACTGAAGGCTCAAATAATAAGACGCTATGAGAAAGATCAAGGTTCTACAGACACAACAATGTTTTTCAAACCGGTCAAAAGAATTTACAAGGAAATAAGTAAAAAACGAATTGAAGTGACAGTCCCCTCCAAAATGTAATAAGTTATACAGTTCTGGGAAAAATATGGGCTTGCTCTAAAAAACATAACAAAGAAATAGATTGGATCGCACAAAAGATAGAACGAATCAAAAATAAACCAGAACAGACATGGGCTGGAATTACAGAATATGGTGTTTAATGTGCAATGAAACTAGCACACAATTGGAAATCTCCAGGTATACATAAAATTCCTAACCTTTGGCTATATTATTTAAATACAGCACATAAAAGACTAGCCAAAGAACTTCAAGAAATGGTTAACGATCCCACTAAGATTCCTGCATGGATGTCCAAAGGAATTACATTTCTTCTACCCACAAATAGTGAAACAAACAACTTGAAAAACTACAGACCAACTACATGCCTTCCGGTCTTATTCAGCTAGAATTGTCATACGAGACAACAACTATTAGCTTACTAACATACATAGAAACAACAAATGACTGGATGATACAATTAGTCAAACAACATGAAAACAGAAAGAAAAAATAAAAGAAGGCAGTAAATACAAACAAGATTTACATTTAGTAGATTCTGTAGAGAAGCAAAACAGAACCCAAGAACCAACAATTGCGGCAAAAAATATGTAAAAGATAGCCAAAGATAAAGCTCTTGAACAGATGAAGCAACGCTGGCAAGACGATCCTCTGCATGGCCAATATCCAGAACGTGCCAATAAATCCAATGTTGATAAAGTTAATACTCATGGATTCTTGCACCGCAAGACCAAAGTCTTTTCACTAAGAACTTTCAAACAAATATTATACATAATAATGTGGATCAAAAATGCAGGTTCTGTGATAAACACCAAGAAAGAATAGACCATCTAATCACAGGATGTTCTGTATTTGCCCCAAATGAATATAAAGATCGTCACGATAGAGTATGGCAATATTTACATTGGACAATGTGCAAACACTATGGAGAATCTGTAAACAAACACTGGTATGAACATCACCCAGCACCGCTTACAGAAATAGATGTCACCATTCTATGGGATTACACCATCTACACAGACAGAAAAACTGAAGCAAATAGGTTGGACATTATTGTTAAAAAGCAGAAAGAAAAGCTTGCCTAATAATTGATATGGCTTGTCCAGCGGATTGCAACATAGTAACAAAGGAATTCGAAAAACTGTCAAATTATAAAACCTGGAAATTGAAATAGAAAAAATGTGGAAATTGAAAACAAGAATCGTGCCAGTGATAGTAGGTGCACTTGGAATGATAACAAAATGGAGTAAAACATCACATTGAAAGAATCCCTAGAAACCCCAACTTAAGAGATATACAAAAACATGTCTTATTAAGTACAGCCCACACACTAAGAAGAACTTTGTCTATGTAACGCCAGCAATGATAGGGGAAATAGAGAAAACATGAAATGAAGTCATAACGACACACCACGACCTGCCTTAGGTCTTTCTGCAGACTTTGTTGGTAGTGCGACCATAACAGAAATCGAAATATGATGAAAAATGCAATAATAATAATCATTAACCTATATATATATATATATATATATATATATATATATATGTGCGTGCGTGTTTGTATAAATGTGTGCTGTGTGTGTATGTGTCTGTTGATGTATGTATATTCGTTTACACGTCTTTGTCTTGTGTAAAAGTACATAGCCGTTAACAACACATTAAAGAAGTTTTACATTTCCTGAATATCTTAGAAGTAAAAATGGTGACAATTGAATTTGTAATTACAGAAACTATTTGTAGACGTGACTATTGATTTGACTGAGTTATTTGGGAGTAATAAAAGATTACTTTTTATGATATTTTTCTGAAGCCATGTTTTTCATGGGCTCGTGGCCGAGTAGTTTAAACGTTTAATTTTTGACTATGAAGCCAGGGTTCCAATCTCACCATGGTTGATTTGTCAGGAATGTGAGTCCTTGATGTTATAATTCTGGAGAAGGCGATCCCGGCGTCCGGCACCTTTGAAAGTGCATGAAAACTCAAGCCTAGTGAGGGAAACTAGGAAGACGGATCTTTATGTGGAGTCATTTATGGTTGTGCTAGCTTGAATCACAAATCATTTTGACCAAGGTTTTGAGCGTCCTGGCTTTGTTCAGACAAATGTTCACGCTCCATAAAGCCCAGAAACTGTAACTAAGATCCGCTCAGCATAATTGCAATATAAACCACATCTGGGTGTGGAACAAACAAAGTTTGCCTGAGTAGGCGTCTAAGTAGGGATTAGCTAGCCGCCCTGGTAGACGGGTATCCTCAAATAGGAGTGGACATTATTTTTTTATTATTATCCAATACATATTCATGACTACCTTCGCAAATAATTGTGTGTATATATATATATATATATATATATATGTGTGTGTGTGTGTGTGTGTGTATATATATATATATATATATATATATATATATATATATTCGATAAACACAAAATAATTATATTCGATAAACAAAAAATAAATTACGACAAAATTCTTAAAAGCAGTGAATATCAATTATCCAATATTAACTTTGTGGAAAAATTCACGTGCGCAAAAAGAAAAAATAGAAACAGGAAAATCATATGGTATAACCCTCCTTTTAATTAGTTAGTAAACTTTAAACCAGGACATAAATTTCTTAAACTAATAGATAAACATTTTCACTAAAATAACCCCCTAAGCAAAATATTCAATAGGAATACAATAAAACTAAGCTCTAGCTGCTCCAATAATCTAGAAAAAATAATTAAAGTACATAGCAGTAAAATATTAAAAGCACACAACAAAAATAGCTCCAACACTAATACCAGTCTGCCCCGTAATAACAAACTGTAGAAACCCAAACCAATGCCCCATTCCTAATAAATGCTTAACGAAATCCCTGATATATATGTGTTCGATTACAGCCATGGAGAACCCCAAAGATAAAAAAATGTATATCGGAAACACCATGAACTTATTAAAAAAGCTCTTTTACAATCACCTCTCATCCTTCAATAACAAAGATAAACAAAACATGACGTCTATTTCCAAACACCTTGGAAGTTAAAAAACGAAAATAAAACACCTAAAGTTCAATGGAAAATCCTCAAACAAGCAAGAACTGCTAAATCAATAAAGGAACCATGTTTCCTTTGTCTTCAAGAAAAATTTGAAATCATTAAATACATGAATAGCAACAAAATTTTAAACCATAGACATTATACCACAGTAAACTGCAAACACATTAAAGAACCAACCTTACAATCATGCTAAAATTACTGCAAAAGCCAAAACTAAGATCCCCTAGAGACGATAAACCTTTATAGTACTAACAACACTCTTACATGAAACTTTACCTATTACACACCACAAACTCTGATCTAATTTAAAGTTTATAGAAAAAAGGTATTTCCTAAATTCAAAATTAAGGTTAAATATACAAAATTAGATTAGTTATAAAAACTGTGCTTAAATAAAAAAATATTCTATAGTTGTACAACACCCTTTACACCTCCTTACTCATCTCCTTTAATAAGCCCAAAGAATAAAGGCTAGCCAGGCGTCCATAAAACGTATACACCATTTTTTAATGTTAAATCTATCTACAAAATTACCGACACTTTCATTAATCAACTATATCTCCTAACTACCCCACTTTCTTAAACATTCTAATGGGCAATTTACAAGAATTATTCTCTTATCGCTAATCCCACCAACATCCCACACACAACTCCCAAATATAAGAAAAGAGGATTTTCATTCCTTTCTACATCAACTGATGAGCCATTGTAAGTCCAAAGTCGAAACAAAATGTACAATTTGTAGTGGATATCTATATAAAGAATGTACATGTTCTAAAATATAATTCAATTTAAATATTGGCAGCTCTATATTATATATCGAGCACTGTTTTAAATTAATGTTTAGGATGTTGTAAACCTTTCCTTGTTCCTTATTAACTCGGATATATATATATATATATATATATATATATATATATATATATATATATATGTGTGTGTGTGTGTGTGTGTGTGTGTGTGTGTGTAACTGTTATAACTGTTCCTTACAATATATTGGGAAAACGTGCAGAAATGAAAAAATTCATCAAACAAATTAATCATACAATAAAATATGTTTATCCATAACCAGATCTAAGAATGCCACACTTACTAAAATTGAAACTAACATAATTAGACGGAAAATTCTTGAGAGTGCCGCTACCTAATTTTATTAAATTCTAAATCTGCACATCAGATTTTTTAATATATCCTTTCTTAAAAGAAATAATCTTTGCTCAAACCAACCTACATGAATATAATTTTATTTTAAAGAAAATAAAACGATTAAATTTGAAAGTTCTATTATTCAAAATATATAATGCATAAATTAATCTCAAACTAAAATAATATAAACAATAATTACATTGTAAAATTTCAATATTACTAACGTAGATTAAGTTTTCCTTTATACGACATCAAATAGCATCACTTAGTGTCGTAACAGTTATGAGCATGAAAAATATACCGGTGTGCCTAGTTCAAATTCTGGCTGAATACGATACGATCACTTTCACACCAGTAGAATCATCCTTATATATACTATGGATTAATCATCAGTGCTGTAATTGGGTCTGAACTTTGGTTGGTAACCAGTCAATGAAAAGTAGAATTCTGAATACAAAACTTGTTTGGCGTAGAACTGATAACTCCATCCTATAAAAACATCCTTGCTACGTGAGCGGCAGTGCAATTGCCGAAAGCCCTTAGGGTTTGACTCTGTGCTTCACATGAGAATTGTACTAATTAGGAAAAGAAGGAATGTACGTCGAGATTAAAGTTCATTTTAAAAGAAATCCCTTCTACTTACATGCTTTACCATTTCCTTTATCGAATCTCCATTCAAATACGTGTCCCTAGAGCGAGTCCAAGGCTTCAAATAATAATGACTGGAGACTCATAGCTGATCTCTTCTCTGACTTCCTCCAACAGCTCAAAGATTAGGACCATGAGTTGAACCTGTAGTGTTTCACTGCACTGATTTTTATATCTACAATAATCTGCAGCTAAGAAATTTAGTTCATTATATCAGGCTCACCTTTCTATCCTTCGTCCTTGCTTTGAATATTAATTTCATATTTGATCTGGTGATCCTGCTATATATTTAGAAATTCTTGGTAAAATTCAAAGAAGAATCTACAATGTTATTGGTCTTGACCTGGCATCTTGACTTCAGTCATTTTTCCATCAGCGTAATATAGATTCTGTGTGCCTATAAATCACCATAATTGTTCTCACGAACATTCTGTTATGGGACATTAGGATTTCATTTTAAATGATATACACCTGGATTTCATTTTTAAATTATGTTATTTTTATCCTCATCACAAACAAATGTAATATAGGAGGAATAGTTAATTCTGTTGGATATCATTGTGATGCAGTGGATATCGGCTCGGAACGACAAATCGGGGCGCCGAGTTCAAATCCGTGTTGAATTCCTTGCATTCACTTACGCACAAATACCCTTAGGAAAGGTATTCATCCGTTTCTTCCTTCCAGTTATATGTTAAAATAATAGGACAAATTGGGTTCTATACACTTGGCTGGTAAACGGTCTACCACAGAAAGTAATGGCAACCTACTGCGGAATAATCTTCTGCCCAGTCAGTCATATTTCTTTCGAGACATGGTTGCCCAAAGTGTGTATTACGTATGGCGCTTAACTAACGGAAGTTAAATCTATACATAGAATTGGTTGTACTAAGAATGGTAAGTAAGAATTCGTTGATTTGGTGTAAGGAATAATCTGGCATATTTTAGTCTGTAATTTTTGCTGGCTAGGTTTGAGATAAGACAGATTAAAATCAGCTTTCCCGTCTCTCCTTTTTATCCTTGTGCCACAATTTTTAATTAAAACCCTAAATATTGCTTTCAGTTTTGTTATCTAGAACTCATAATTTAAATGCAGTACTATAGTGGTAGTCATGACTCACATTTTACAGTTAAAGTGGCTAGATGTGACTGTGAGTTTTACCTTAACAGATTCATCTATTGCACTACTTGTTTATGGAATTTTATTCCGGTTTCTTGCTTCCCGGGAAAGTTTGATCTTCAAACCTTAATTGCAATATCAATTATTATCGTTTGTTTTGTTTTTTTATATCTTATTATTTCATAGTTCTCTCTTGTTAATAATATTTTTCATAGTTTTTAACACTCAGCAAAATCTGGCGTCTTAGTGGCTTTAATACATTTATAAACATGCTGGAGAAACAGTTGTCTCATCATCTCCCTAAAGAGTATGTCTTTGTTTCGCCTCTTCAGAGATTTACAACGAAGGCACGACTTACTCCGTTTATAAAGTCAAATCCTCTTATTGTACCCAGGTATGCCTAACCTATTGTGTCATGGATTATATTCGAAAGTTTAAAGCCAGAATTTGTTCAAGTGTGTTATAAACAGGAATGGAATGTTTCTATCCTCTTAAATACGTGGACACTATGGAGAGCAGAGGTAAGTGATCATACTTGATACAGACTCTCTCTTGTTAAACTCTCTGCTTCCCAGCAGAGAGGGACCCAAACGAGTATCTGCCGAAGTGTAGAGTCTCGTTTGGAGTAAAAACAAAGAAGAAAAAACAAGAGTCCGATCCAGTATTTTTGTCAAACATATCTTTGTCTCGCCTTTCGCTTGTATTTATGCCTTGGATGTTGTACCTCACCGCCACTATCGGCGGCTAAATATGTTTTTTCAATCATATCTTTGTCGGCTATTGCCTATGTTTCTGCTTTTGATGCTGCAATCAGCCGCCAGCAATTATAGTCAGCTATTTTTGCCAATCATTTTTTTTATGTTCACTTTTGCACAAATACCTGAGGAAACGCTATAAATAAATGATTTCTCCCCATAAGATAAGTGTTAAATAGCAATTTTGACAGAGCTGTATATCCTATAACTAGCATAGGGGTAGAAAATTTTCTGATTTAAAAAATAGCCCGAAAAGGGAAAAGCTTCTCAGGTTATCTTAGACAAACTGTTAGCACTATGACTGTCGTATATAAGATGACCCTATGAGCCGGATAGGCTTCGGGACACGTCACGTAACATGATAAATTCTTCAATATAACAATCTTTTTAAATTATTGTTTATTAAAAGAAATGAATAAAAACATATTTTGGCCAAACTATCCTTTAAATTCTGAAATTGCTTTAATCATTTGATTAAATTTGTTGTATATTTCTTTTGATCACGCAGCATAGTTCATTGGCAATTTAAATAGAATTTGAAGAACCTATAGAAAAACAGATCTACCTATTATTTTCTCAGGAAGATTAAATATTTATTTTTAATACTGATGTCATTTTAAGGATTTAAATACAAAAATAATTGTCAGTTTCCCGAGATACGAAAAAGTTTCACTTATACTTGCTTTATTTATTAATGTATGTCAAACATCTTTCTTAAAATAGAGCAAGTTTTCTTTTTAATTTCTATTATCTCTAATTTGTTCTGAGATGTTTAAAAGTTTCAGAGACAATTTCAAAATATTATATTAAATAAAAGTTTGAACAAATCACCGATCATTCTCATATACACGTAGAAACAGACTATTTTGTGGAACAGACTTGAGAGCATTTTTCTCCTGTCACTATAATTATGACCTCTTCAAGTCTAGGGTTCACAGTTATATTTACTACGTAACATCATAATCATTACTTTTTACCCCCTGGTCTTTGTTCATTAACCCTCTACCTTGACTGGCTCCTGGGCTATGTATTGAGTAAAGATTTGTATTAATATGGATAAAATATTAAAACAAAAATTCTATCTTATCATCTGTCTTCCTACTCAGACTATTTACACATTAGCCACCATAGATATTCGCTCCAACTCCCCCACAACCATTATTATGTATAAGCTTAATCTCCCTGAAAGTAATACACTGCACCTCCTCAGCTTAACACTCACAGCCGACCTCAAGTAGAATGACTACATTGAATCAAATCTACTGCTAGGAAGGTCGGGTTACAGTGTCGGTCCAGGAAGTTTTTCTCGTCTGAAGCCATCTAACATATAACACATCACTCAATAATTCCAGGGCCTGACATATAGATCGCTTCACTAATAAAAATCCATATGTTTTTATGAAGTACTAACCTTCAAATAGCACGTGACAATATTAGTGCCCTGTCGGATAGTTAGTTTACAAATTACAGTTATTTAAGTGAAGCTACTGTTGCTTAATTTTTAAAACAATGAAAAAATCTGAATTTCATGTGTTAAGAAATTGCTTTCTGATGGCAGAAATACTATTGATAAGTGTTATTCGGACACTGCTTCGTCGACGGTTGTCCCAGAAAACACAAAAAAATCTGCAAACTTATTTAGGCCAATCATAAATTGAAGTTCGTAAGATAGCAGCGGAGATGAACATACCAGAAGGCATTGTATTTTTCATGAATATTTGTCAATTGGAAAGCTGTGTTCAAAAACCAACAGCGCTTCGAAGATTCAGAGCGTTGTTTGCAACTGCTTTAACGCAAAATGGATGAAACATGGAAGCACTTCACTTCACTTCAGAGTCAAATCGGTAGTCATCAAGTGAAAGGCGTCCAAAGCGACAAAAACGCAAACATTAGCAGGCAATTCTTTGGTTTCCGTATTTTGAAATTCGCAAGGTATTTTGTTCATCTTGAGAAGAGAAGAACCATGAAAAGCGATATTATATAGGTTGTTTGGTGCATTTGAAGGAAGAAATCGCCAAAACTCGTCAATAAATATCGAAGAAAAAGGTGAGCTTTCACCAAGACAATGCACCGTGTCACAAGCCGATCGCAACGATGGCAAAACTACATGAATTGTACTGCGAATTGCTTCCGCATCCACCCTATTCTCCAGATCTGACTCCCCAGTGACTACTGACTGTTTGCAGAACTCAAAAGAATGTTCCAGAAAAAAATGATTTGGCTACAATGAAGAAGAAAATGAGGATTGTTTTGAGGCCAAAGAGAAATAATTCTACAAAAAAGCATCGAAATATAGCGAAGCGTTGGAATCAGTGTATCACCCTAGAAGTGGACTACGTTGATGAATACAGTCGAAGTTTGCGTAAAAGTTATTATTTTATTAGTTAGATCCAGGATTTATTTCTACCATCTGCCCTTGCATTAAATACTGCTGTCACATCTAGTAGGGAGTCCCTACTGTTCATCTCGAGGATAGTGACAAAATCCAAAGGGAAATCTGCAATGTATTCGATCCGGACCTGGCAGCTCAACTCCAGTGGCGTTCTCACCGAAAAGATGTGTCTTTCTTTTGCCTCTTCTACAAATATTTTCACGGCTTCTGCTCCAACGAGCTTAGCTTCCGGTGCCTCCTCTGCACAAATTTGCTCGAGGTACTATACTAGCAACTAGGTCACATCCTTTTGGCGCGAAAACAATCAAATGTAATTACAACTTCTATTCAAATAGCTTCGCTTCTCGCACTTCCCGCCTATGGCACTTGCTTCTCTCACAGCTACAGTTTCCAAGATTTTAAACAGCCTCAATTGCCATCTATCTCACTGACTCGCATTCTTTCTCTGACATTCCCTGTACCTTGTTCTACTCAGGCAACTCTCCCGCATCTGTCTTCACATAAGTGTTTCCATACTTCTCTTACCCATTCTATGACCCCCCCCACTGTGACCTGTTCCTATTTCTCTTCACTTTTATGTAACTCCCTGCGCACCAGTTGTAGTAAGGCTTTGCTTGGGGTGAAACGATTGTTAAAAAAATAATTATTGTACAAATATCGGTTCTTATACTTGCATCGTTTTGACATCTTCAGATGTCTTCCAAGCTCACAAAACATCTGCAACTTTGGCAAACTTTGTTCTGTCTAAGGAAGTAGAATTTTCTCATTCCACTTTCTAAGCTTAAAATATACCTGCTTAATAGTCTGCTGTCTATTAGCATTTGTATCGCTTGTATTTTTCTTCGAGTTAGCCAAGATAAATGACCTTACCTTGATGCAGGGTTTGGACAAGATAAATGCTTTAATTCGCCTCGAACAATCTAGTAATGTCATTTTAAGATTTATACTTAATCTCTATGCAAAAATATTGGCATTTTTAAAGATTGTTTTCTTAATCATGATTCTAGCTTGATGATCTCTATGCTAGCTTTACAAAAAAGTTATCAGTGCCTGGAATGTGCGCTAACTCTTTCAGTCTGCCATGTATGATGCTCGATTCCAAATACTAAAGCCTCTCAGTGTTTCTCCACGTTTACTTTGAAAGGGTAGCAAAGTTAGGGTTTGCTTTCTTTACAGGCATACAAAAGGTATGTTTTTATATTCCTTAGGCGAGCAGAAGAAAATTAATTTGATTCTAAAATCCAATTCAGTTTTAGCAATAAAACCTAATTTATGCTTGTGCACGTAGACTGCAATCTTTCCATCAATGGAATTAAAGGAAAAAAGAAAAAAGGAAAGAATCGGTAGTGACTACAAACAATTATCACATAAAATATTTATATTGGCATGTTTTAATTACATTTAAAATTAGGTTTTAAGAAGCCTTCAGACATTTAGACTAAGGAGAAAAATGATGATATTGGATGAAATTCTTCAGGTCTGCAGAGATGAAATTAATATTCTGCGCTATTGAAAATCCCATAGAATGATGGCGTTAAAATAAAAATTAAATTTACTCATCTGACAGCAGTTCATTCAGTCGCTGCACACTATATTCAAAAATGTTCAAAATTACTAAAACCAGCAGAAGAATTTGTTTAGAAGCAAACAAAATGGAAGAAAAATGAATATATCCTTATTATAAAATAAGCAAAAAATAATAACGAATCTGGTTCAAGAATTCGGAGTAAAAGAGAACGTCTTGCTCTAACAAAGAAACGCATGTTTCTTTGAAGAAATATTGAAAAAAAAGCTAAAATGAATATTATCATTAAAATCCTAACACAAAAATATATTGCAAAGAGAAACTCTATACAAATATTGACTAAACACTGACTTTAATACAGCTCTGATCTAAACTATGTTTGTCATAATTATCTTTCTTTAATTATTACTTCTCCAAAACATTTCTCTTCTTTGTTTTATTTGCGGTCATAAAATCTTCAAAGAGGTTACTCACTTTTTCCATTCGGTTTTCTTATTTTCATTGTATCCTGTGAATGTTTGATTCTCCGAGCCTTCTCTTTCCATAATGAATCCCAGGATGTTGAGTTGTCTATTCCTGATTATAAATATAAGCAGGTTTCACATAATTTAGATTTTCCTAAAAGCTTCCACGTTACTCACATGTCCTGTGGCTGATATTTTCATTATTATTCTGTCAATTCAATTCTGTTTTTTTTTATCTGCTAAGAGAGTGTTCAGCAATTTTTTGTCTGTGTTTCTAAGTAATTTTCTATCTCTTAATACTTTGTTTAATTTCTGGGAAGCAACTTTCGTTACACGTGATACTCGTTCATTTTGTATTTGTTCGTGTACAAAAATCAATGAAAATTGATAATGGCTTCAGTTTCCATATATTTCCTTTTTTCCTTTTCCTTTTTATTTTCTTTCTTGCATCATTACAGTGAATTTTAGAAACATTATATATGACCTTGAGTTTTCAGCGAAGTAAATATCAATCCAATCCGCTTAACTTTGTTCAAGACAGAACCCCATGATGAAATCGACAAACACAAGATAGAAGGAAAATCAGCTTATTACGTCTTAGAATTATCATTAGCACGGTTTTTATTTCTGAAGGATTGTAGAGATGACCCAAATACTCACTAATCCGGATCACGCGATTAATGGAAATTGGGGAGAAAAGGGCTAATCGTAAACTTCAAGAAAACCGAATATATGGTCATCACAAAGAAGAGGACCTCAAAATGCCAAAAACAAGTCAGGGATACTAAAATCAAAAAGGTGCAGTACTTTAAATTCCTGGGAAGTGTTCTTGCAGAGGATGGAAAGTGCGACATTGAGATCCAAAGATGCACTTGCATGACCAAGAACACATTTCAAAAGTTAAGCAGAGTATTGAGAGACAGGAAAATTTCGTTGGAAACAAAGTAAAGAGTACTGACCTAATATTTGATATTTCTCCTATATAGCAGCGAATGCTGGACAATCTTCTAAAAGATGAAGGAGAGACTCGAAACAACAGACATATGGTTCTACAGAAGGATTTTGAGGATTACATGCATTAAAAATGTGAGCAACGACGATGTTTTGGAGAGGATGCAAACAAAAAGGAAACTTATATTTGGCATCAGGAAAAGTAAATTCATAATTTGCTGCGGTTTGGTGGATATATAACGAGAAGAGAAGGCTTAGAACATCTAATACTCACAAGATGGATAGAAGTAAAGAGAGACAGGGGAAAGCAGCGCGAGACATACATGATGGGTTTTTGCAAGTGAATAGTGAATGTCAAGAGGAAAATTGTTAAGAACGACAATGGGTTAGGGCAAGTGGAAGCAAATTTCAGTAGATATACACGACAAAGGAAATAAAAAAAGATGAATATCGTTACTATTAAATAGACTACATTTAATCAAATATAATTATAATTCTACAATAGAAAATTTCCCACTATAAATAAGGTCCTATTTTTATTTCCCCCAGTCAATAATTATATTTTATTAACCTGTAAAAATCTGACGTTTTTATCTTTACATAAAGCATAGGCGACAAGAAAATCGAACACAGAACAAACTGCGTCCGTTGGAGTTTTCCCCAATACTTCAAATTGTTATAAATGCAATACATTACGCTACGAACTCTCGATATGTGCTTAAATAGTCTCGTTAGAACGGGACTTTCATATAGACATCAAGCATGTTGTGGTACTCGTTCAGAAATATGCAACCAATCAGAAATATGCAACCATTTTTTTAATTATTAATTACAAATATCTTCGTACAAATGAACTCTGAATGACTTAGGACTGTTTTTCTAAAAATGTCGTGAACTGGCTCTGCTAAAAACAGTATCAAAGAACAGAAATTACTTCATCTGACGACTTTTACCAATTGTAACAACCAAGATTGGTAGAAATCAAAGACAAAATAATAACATGATCAAGAAACTGACGTTATACACTACTTCGAACAAAAGTTTAGGAAATAAACCTCATCAATACAGGAAAAAGTTCAAATCTATTTGAAAACCTATTTTCTTGAAAAATTGTTTAATGGCAAAGGATTTTATAAATTTCTAATGACAGTTGCCCTGGCTACTCATTCAATGAATGCGAAGGGCTTCCTTATAAGGAAAGGGTTAATATTGCCTTTACTGTTACTATATCATTTTGGTCTAATTTCTTCTTTTTTAAGTACGGTTTGTTTCGAACATCTTACCTTTATTACAAAATGTTATTCTTAATGGTGTTGGAATATTAAAAATATTGTTTTAAATAACAGTCAAGAGGTTTTTTCAAACCCTTGCTAGTTTTAAACTCAAAGTGTTTCTGTCGTAATATCATAATTGACATAAAAATGCGTATCTTATTCCTCATGTACCTTGTCCCTTTATGATATAAGCATCATGGACTTCCACTTGGCCCTGTCTCTTGTCGCTCTTATTATTTTTTCCTTTAGGTCTCTCTCCCTAACCCTGCTCCGCCATCCATTTGCTTAAGCCTATTATATATGTCTCGCGCTGTTTTCCCCTGTTGCCATTTTCCTTATGTTTTTCCTGTGAGTATTAAATTATCCAGACAGTCTTTCCTTATTACGTGTCACAGAAACCTCATCTGTCTCTTCTAGATGTTAAGTATAAGTTTTCTTCTCGTTTTCATCCTCTCTTCGTCATTGCTCACGTGTTGAGTCCATAGTATTCTTAGCATCATTCTGTAGAATCACATATTTGCTGGCTCAAGCCTCTTCGTCATCCTTAGAGATCGTCCAATATTCACTGTCATACAGAAAAATAGGTAACACATAGCAGTCCAGCACTCTTTTCTTTGTTTCCAATCCGATTTTTCTGTCTCATAGTACTCTGGTTAGCTTCTAAAATGCGTCTTTGACCATACCAATGCGTCACTGAATCTCATTGTCGCATATTTCATCCTCTGTCAGAACATTTCCCAGGTATTTAAATTTCTTTACTTGTATTTTAGTTTTATGACCTGTAGTTGACATTTTTAGGGTCATTGTTT
The DNA here is from genome assembly GCA_037127315.1 of Ascarosepion bandense. NCBI lineage: Eukaryota > Metazoa > Mollusca > Cephalopoda > Sepiida > Sepiidae > Ascarosepion > Ascarosepion bandense. The sequence continues at coordinate 979,901 of JBBBDQ010000791.1, read as the reverse complement.
TGCTGATGACCATAAATTCAATTTTCTTGAAGTTTATGGTCAGTTCTTTTTTCTCACTTTCGCTTTAATGTGTATATCGACTTCTATTTAATCCCAGTAGAGAAAAAATGTAAATCAATTGAAGAATCATTTAATTTATTAGTTGCTAAATTATTTCAATCACCATGTTAACGAAATGCCTTTCAAGACATTTTTCCAGCTATTTTTTTTTTGCTATATTCGCAGAAATCGTTTTCCCATCTCTTTTAGCGTTTTTCTTTTCATTTCATCCAAAGCAAGGTAATAAAGCCACTAAGAGGCAAGAAAAAGAAATCATTATTAAGGAGCGGGAACAATTTAAAAAATGTTCAATAAGACTGTTGATAACAATTAATTTTCATTTAAATATTTGAAGATCAAAGTAGGTAAAAAAGTAGTTCCACTCTTGAGAAATACGAGAAAAAAAACTTGTTATCAAAGATTATATGCACACCCCTCGCGAATTCATAAAATGGTATGATTGTACCTCCACTCTTGTACTGCGTTTAAATTAATAGAGAAAATATCATTAGAAAAATATCATGGAAGTATTCACAGAAAAGGCAAAGAGCAGCTGCATTATGACGATGATAAATGACTGGAGAACCTCATCTGCCATGTCAGGACCAATATTATAGCAGTCTCATCTTTGGATTTTATCAAGCACCACTAAATATATAGCACGAGGACTAGACAGTATGTGACAGCAAATTTGAAGCCTTAAATAGTTTCTAGAAAGTAGAATTGTTTAGAACGACACAGTGAACCAACTTCCTAGCGGCAGACCTAACAAGTGCTTCTATAAGAAAATCATTTTTATATTTATTTATAGAAAGATACCTAACCTTAATCCTTACCTTGCCCCTAGCCCTAATTCACAGCCAGTAAACTTCCTCGATCAAAATCTACTGCTAAGAAGATTGGGTCACTATGTCGATCCAGGATGTTTTTTCCACCTGAATCCATCCTGCATATATACAAGTCAACCATCCGTCCGTGCATGGAGTACTGCTGCCATTTATGGTCAGGTGCCCCTGCCGTTCTCCTCAGTGTTCTTGACAAGCTCCAAAGGAGAGTCTGTAATGTGATAGGTACTGATCTGGCGACTCGTCTGCAGCCACTTTCCCATCGTCGAAATGTGGCCTCCCTCTGTCTCTTCTATAAATACTTTCATGGCTTCTGCTCGGATGAGCTTAAGTCACTGATGCCTCCTCAACAGGTGTTTACCCGTTCAACCAGACTGGCAACTGGGTCCCACCCATTCACAGTCAGGTTAGCCAAACGCAGACGACAATTCTACTCCTGCAGCTTCCTCTCTCGCACTTCCCGCCTGTGGAACTCACTCCCGTATTCTTGCTTTCCTGACGGCTACGACCTCCAGAAATTTAAAAGCAAAGTTAATACTCACCTACTAACCACTGGCCTCTAGCTCTCTCTCCCCTCCCCTGTATAACCTTCCCTTTCTCTCCGCCCATGTACCTGTCATTGCACCTGCTTTCTCAGTTTTCTATTGTTCCTTTCTAACTAGCTTGTACTCCTCACTCTTTTCTAATTAATCTTTCTACATTTATGTAACCCCCTGCACATCAGTGGCGTTTCTGCCTTGCTCGGGGTGAAATGATTAAAAAAAAAAAAAAAAAAAAAAATGGCTCAGTTACGTACAGTCGTCACTTGCAACAAAAGTTTATTTTAAAACTTTTATATTTATTTTACATATTTAATTACAAGGGGATTACAATCGTTTTTAATAGTTAAAATAGTGAACATGTAATAAGAAAACAAGACGGTTAATAAATTAGTAGATTAAGATATAAAAATTGAAAGTCCTTGGCTTCAATCATTCAATCGGCCCGAAGTGGAACAACTACATCGAATCAGTAGCTACATCTACTTTCTAAGGATGTTAAGTCAGTGTGTCGGGCCATGAAGTTTTCTTATCTGAATCCATCTTACACATTTATAAATCTATCATTCGTCCGTGCATTGATTACTGTTGCCATACCCAGTCGGATGCTCCTGCTATACATGTTGGAATTCTCGATAAAAATCCAAATGAGGATCTGCAACGTAATCGATCCAGATTTAGTAGATCGACTTCAGTCGCTTTCTCACCGACAGGATGTGGTTTTCTTCTGTCTTTTCTAAAAATATTTTCACGGCTTCTTCTCGAATGATCTTCATTTCTTGGTGTTCCAACCACATGAATTTATTCGTGCTATTGATTGGTAACTTTTCTCGTCAGAATTGTTAAATGTAATCGCCACGTCTAATTTACAGTTTCTTTTCTCGCACTTCCCAACTGTGGAGCTCACTTCCATATACTTGCGTCCCTGGTAGCTAAAATCTTCAAACGTTTAAATACAACGTCAAATCCCATTTTCTATATTCTTGATTCCTATCTTTCTTTTATCCTTTCTTCGACATCCCCTGTACCTTATTTTTTAGTCATTTTTTCTTTTCTCTCATTGTACCCCCCTACGCATTAGTGGCGGACCAGCCTTTCTTAGGGCGAAACGATTAAATAATCATTGTATAGAATGCTTAAAATTTCAAGACTTGGAATAAAAAATCATACCTGTAAACAAATCATCCATATTCTATAGACTTAATAATTTAATTGTTTATACGGATATAATATATGTTCAACTACGAAACTAGCATGTAATGGTCTGTGTTAGGATTGCTCCACTTTGTTGTCAAACATTTTTTCTCTTTGCGCATGTGGGTCTAGATTGTGATTTCATCATATCAATTCAGGATGTACGTTGCAGGAAATATGCTGCCGTGTTATTTGTGTTTCTTCAATATACATCGAAACTGATGAAAACGTGCAACCACTTTGCTATTCATCATCGTTACAATATAACTTAAAAATTACAAGCCGATATCCATGACAATCTATTAATTTATCTATATTTCTATAAGAAAATAGATAGAAATATAGATAGATTGATATTTAGATAGACATGAATAGACTGGTTACTGTTTTATTTTTTGACATGAACACTTACATATTTGCATATAGTTTCTTATTGATATAAGCATTAATCAACATTGATATTATATATATATATATATATATATATATATATATACATACATACATATATTATCAATGTAGATTAATGCTCATATCTATATTATAATTCTTCTTGTTCCTTCTTTAGTTAGTTACTCAGTTCCTTCGTCCGTTACACCACACTCTCTGATCGAGCTTTTCCTTCCCCGCTATCGTTTTACTCTCCTCAGCCTTTCGCTCACCTTTGACAAACGGAAGGGTAGTAAAGAGTCAGAGAGTAGGAGGAGAAAGCTTATAGCATTATCGTATCAGTAGCAGCTTAAGCTGTTGGTTGTAGAGTAATTGTGTGTGTATAGGTGTGTGTACTGTACAATATAATAAAATAGGTAGGTTTGTTTTCTTATCTAGCGACCTAATAACGAAATTTATGGCCTCTACACCCTTGGCCGTTACTCAGTTGGTCCCTTCTGTTTACAATGGACACAGGCGCCTTTAAAGTAATTGTAATTATTTTGAAAATTGTTTTAATCTCTTCTAACATTTTGAAATTTTATCAGAATGTTTTGTTTTGAGTTAGCGGCTCAAGAAACGTTACGACTGTTTTACAATGGAAACATAATGATTGCATCAAACACTTTTTTTTTCGGTGACAAACACATTAATTTTGAAATTCTCGCAAAAATCAAATAATTGTCGGATTTTAATGAAACTATCCGTATTTATTCACAAATGAATATAATTATTTTTGAAATTATTATTTTTTTCAAAATCTTTATAAAAATGATTACAATGGACACAGGAGCCATAATTTTTCACTAATAATAAAACATTTTCTGTTTCAAAATCTCTCACAGAAAATAGCTTCTATGGACATTACTTTTATAGATGTTTTAATAAAATTACACTCTGTATTATCGTTATTTTAATTATCTAATACCTTTATATTTGAAGACGTTACTATCATTTGTAGTATGACAAAGTAAAATTTTCCCAGGAAATCATAATTACCCTTCCTTGAAAATTCCACGGGTTCCGCTAGTATATATATAATATCAATGTAGATTAATGCTTATATCAAAAGAAACTATAAAAAACAAAAACTTTAATAGAAGATCCTCAAACAAGCTAGAACATCTAGATCGGTAAAGAAACCATATTTCCTTTGTCTACAAGAAAAATAGAAATCATTAAATACATGAGGAGTGACATATTACTAAACCAGAAGCATGAAACTACAGTAAATTGCAAACATATTAGAGAACTAACCCTACAATCATGTTAAAATTACAAAATCTAAAGTTCGGATCACTAGAAATGATAAAGTTTTTATAGTATTAATCTTAGTACCATGATATTCACTTTTAACTGTATGAGCACTCTCCTTATATTTTTATCTCTAAATTTATATTTATTTCATACTACAAATTGTGATCTATTAAAGTTTTTTTAATTTATGTTGAAATTCTACTTTAACAAAACAATTTTTCCATTAATTTTAATTTTTGACTAAGTTTAAATAATTTTTCCCTACACTTTGAAATAACTCCTACATCTATGTACATGGTTTTACCATCTTTTCAAAGAACGCCAACAGTTTGTAGTTTTATACATCGCTAAAATAAATATGTTTATCCACTAAGCTATTCCGGGCCAGAATGTTAAAAACCTTACCCCTTCGCCGATTATGCTGTCTCCCCCATCTCTCTCTTCTTCGCCCATTTTCTCCCACTTTCTTCCCCCTCTAAGCATTTTCTTATTTCTTCTTCTTTGCTAAGCTCAGACGCCGGATTATCAAAGCTTGTATATGACTATATTTTACTTCCTACTTTAAACCTGGGGCCTTTCTTTGAGTCCTTCATCATTTTTCTTTATCTCTTTCTCCGCCGTTTTCCTCCTTTTGTTTTTTATTTTCTCTATGTCCCTTTTATGATTCCCCATTTTCCCTACCCACTTTACTTCGAAAACAAAGGTTTTACCAAGATAAGGAAGTTAATTTTCCATCGCTTTTCAAAAAATAGCATTTACTACCTGATGAGACATTTTCCTGTCAATATTGAAACAAAAAAATACACTTTTTAATAAATTGTATTTTGAACATGTTCTAATTTCTAATATATATATATATATATATATATATATATATATATATATATATATATATATATTAATTAACAAATTTTTAAATAGTTTTAGATCATATCCGATTGTAAAAACTTGCGTTATTCTCATATCCGACTTCATATTTGAGGTAAAAATAAAAATTGAAATTTAGCCTCAGGCATTGATGTAGATTGCAGGAGCAATTGAAAATGTGATTCTTTTAAATTTATTATTACATGGTAACTAATAATAATAACCATTATATATATATATATATATATATGTGTGTGTGTGTGTGTGTGTGTGTGTGTGTGTGTGTGTGTGTGTGTGTGTGTGTGTGTGTGTGTGTGTGTGTGTGTGTGTGTGTCTGTGTGTGTCTGTGTGTGTGTCTGTGTGTGTGTCTGTGTGTGTGTGTGTAATTAAAATTCACCGGAAAAATAAATAAATCTTTTATTATTTTTCAAGCTATATTTTTAATATCTTCGATTTATGATTGGCTGATCAGAAGATTATCGCGTATGGATACCTTTTCCAATGGTATTTGCACGTAAGTGAATGCAACAAATTCAACTGGAATTCGAACTCGGCTTTCCATTAACTCGTATTTGGCCGATATCTACTGCACCACAACCCACATTCATTATCCGTAAACCATTTCCCTTCTAAACACCAAAAATACGATGCAGTGTTATTTGCTTTTATTAAAAAATACGTTAAAACTGATGATAACGTGGAAACACTTAGCTAGTCTTCCTCGGTAGAACTTAACTTGAAAAATACAAGATACATATACTTTTCCACTGAATTTTAATTACACTGTATTTTCATATACGTTGGAGTTTCAATATAATTGCTTCTGTTAGATCTTAGAAACACACACACATCTACATATACATACATGCATGTTATTATTATTATTAATATTTGTTAAAATGTAATATTAACGTGAGACTTTTGAAAGTATCACATGCCTGAGACACAATTTCAGTTTTTATTTTTCATTTTTTTTATTTTTACCCCGGAGATGAAGGCGGATATGATATTAATGCAAATTTTTACAAATGGATATGAGCTAAAACTTTTAAAAATGTAAAAATTTAGAAGTAAAAGAATAATAAGTATAAATATAAATATATAAAATAAGCAATGTACATTAATGCGTATATTAATAAGGATCTATATGCAAATCGTTAGGTATTTATGCAAGAAAAAAAAATAGCTACACTCCAGAGCTCACGTTGATATCTATCTATCTATCTATCTATCTATCTATCTATCTATCTATCTATCTATCTATCTATCTATCTCTCTATCTCAGTCTGTTCATATCTATCTATCTATCTATCTATCTATCTATCTATCTCAGTCTGTTCATATATATCTATCTATCTATCTATCTATCTCAGTCTGTTCATATGTATCTATCTATCTATCTATCTATCTCAGTCTGTTCATATCTATCTATCTATCTATCTATCTATCTATCTATCTATCTATCTCAGTCTGTTCATATCTATCTATCTATCTATCTATCTATCTATCTATCTATCTATCTAAGTCTGTTCATATCTATCTATCTATCTATCTATCTATCTATCTATCTATCTATCTAGTCTGTTCATATCTATCTATCTATCTATCTATCTATCTATCTATCTATCTATCTCAGTCTGTTCATATCTATCTATCTATCTATCTATCTATCTATCTATCTATCTATCTCAGTCTGTTCATATCTATCTATCTATCTATCTATCTATCTCAGTCTGTTCATATCTATCTATCTATCTATCTATCTATCTATCTATCTCAGTCTGTTCATATATCTATCTATCTATCTATCTATCTATCTATCTATCTATCTATCTCAGTCTGTTAATATCTATCTATCTATCTATCTATCTATCTATCTATCTATCTATCTATCTATCTCAGTCTGTTCATATCTATCTATCTATCTATCTATCTATCTCAGTCTAATCATGTCTATCGACGCAGCTATATATCCATGAATCTATCTGTCTGCAAATATCAATCTTTTATTTATCTATATCAGTCTATTCATGTCTACCAGTGTATCTATCTTTTTATCTAACTCTGTTCATATCGCTGGATCTATCCAACGTTATCCAAATCTATCTATCTATCTATCTATCTATCTATCTATCTATCTATCTATCTATCTATCTATCTATCTATTAAATATTACGTTAGAACATGTGCAAACTCCCAACTACTACAAAATTGTACATTTTGTTTCTACATTGAAAGAACAATATCATCAGGTAGTTAAAAATGATGGTAATTATTACAATCATTGTTAACTAAATGTACAATTTTGTGGTAGTTTGTAGTTTGAACATGTTCTAACGAAATAATTAATAATAAATATTTATTACTCTATTTTTAAATTGAGCACTGTCTTAAATTAATGTTTTGAAGGTTGCATTTATTTTCTTCGTTCATCTTCATATATATATATATATATATATATATATATATATATATATATATATTTGTGTGTGTTGCTATATAAAATATTAATTCTCAATTTCTGTATAACTTTTATTTTTGTTTCGTATCAAATTAACTGCACAAAGAGATTTACATTATTTTTTGTCCTGGTGCTCTTCTATTATTATATATTCTCTTTGATTCGACTCTCTTCTGAGTTGAAATAAGACTTGATACTAGATAATAATACTCGCCGTCAATATCTTCGTGATCTTTTGAATTTTTTATTTGATTAGTATTAGTATTTTTTGCGCTGATGTTGTGTCAATCCAAATGTGATTGCCAACTCTGTAGATTAGAAACAAAAACCACGTCAAGGAATGAAAAAATAAAATCGATATTCCAACAGTCTTAGTAAACTTCCGAATATCTCTGTTTAACGCATATTGATCTTTAGTAAAAAAAATTCTAAGATAACTGCTCTTAAAGTGTTTTCAATATAACAAACATTGAACGTTTTTACGTGCCTGCTGCTTATCGATGCCCCTCGGCTTAAGTGCAGATTTTGAAATCCCACCGTCTTTTGAATTATCAGAGAAGGAAGAGAATATGGATTTTTGTTTTGTTGTTGGAACAATGTCAGCGAAGCGCAACATGTATGGTGCCTAGTAAATCTGAAAGTAAAATATCATTCAGTTTCTGTACAATTGTCTAAAGCAACCCACCCGAAAAGAAACAAAAATTCTAGAAAATCGATAGTTGCTTTTTCAGATATTTTCTTCTTTTGACACACAAATATCAGTCATCAGATTATTGAAACCTGTATAATTCACGGGTCCTTCATACCTTTATTGCAAAGTTTGGATTCACAGGAACTAGAAAATAAATCGTTTAAAAAGTGTTTCATTAAAAAAAACTAAATAAAATAATAACAATTTAAACAGTCGGCAAATTTTATTCAGTTGCAACCCTCATCTTAGAGAACGGCGAACGAGGAAATGTAAAGTGGTGTTTGGAGCCGAACCTATTGTTTAGGCTGCTAGGGACCACTAAATTATAGAGATCAAGCCTTCTTTGATCTGTCAGCCTTCGTCAACAAAAGTAATCCATTAAACCTAGGTTTTGACTTGACTCAGCTTACTTGCTTTTCAGGTTCGGTTAACCTGTTCTCGATAGACCCGATACACTGAGTTGACCTACGTTGTTATAGTCGGTTAACATGTTCTTGGGAGGTCCGATCCACTCAGCTGACATGCTTTACTATAGTCGGTTAACCTGTTCTCGGGGGTCCGATCCACTCAGTTGACCTGCTTTGTCATAGTCGGTTAACCTGTTCTCGTAAGGTCCGATCCTCTTAGTTGACCTGCTTTCATAGTTGGTTAACCTGTTCTTGGAAGGTTCGAGCCACTCATATGACTTGCTTTGTCATAGTCGTTTAACCTGATCTCGGGAGGTCCGATACACTCATTTGACTTACTTTGTTATAGTCGGTTAACCCGTGCTTGGGAGGTCCGATTCACTCAGCTCACCTGCTTTGTCATAGTCGGTTCACCTGTTCTCGGGGTCCGATCCACTCAGTTGACCTGCTTTGTCATAGTCGGTTAACCTGTTCGCGTGAGGTCCGATCCACTTAGTTGACCTGCTTTTTCATAGTCGGTTAACCTGTTTTTGGGAGGTCTGATAACTCCTTTGTCATAGTCAGTTAACCTCTTTTTTCGGAAGGTCCTATCCACTCAGTTGATCCTCTTTGTCATAGTCGGTTAACCTGTTCTTGGTCGGTGCGATCCACTAAGTTAACCTGCTTTGTCATAGTTGGTTAACCTGTTCTCGGAAGATCCGATCCGCTCATATGACTTGCTTTGTGATAGGCGGTTAACCTGTTCTCAGGAGGCCAGACCTACTCAGTTGACATGCACTGCCCCACCTAAACGGTTTTATGTTTACATGCGAACTTAATAAAATTGCTAAATTTCATAATTCGAAATTCAAATGTCATTTCTGTTCACATTTTCCTTAATATTTTCTCGTTGATTGCATGTTATATCTATGGAATTTTCAGAATTCTTCTGTTGAACCACATCTCTGTTGCCATAAGTCTTCACTTTAGTGAAACCTACACAATATATAAACACACTTATAAAATTAGGAAGACTTGTCTCTTCAGGACGTAAGTGATCATGGCACTCCACCCCTTCCTGTTTCTTGTTGCTCTTAATATATTTTGTTTTAGTAATTCTCTCAAATCTTGATCTGCTGTGCATTTGTCTAAGCCCATCAAGTATGTCACACCTGTCTTCTTCTGTTTCTCTTTCCGTCTATCCGCCCTGTGAGTATATGATTCTACAACGATTCTTTCTTAATTACGTGTCCCAGAAACTTCAATTGTCTCTTACTGTAAGTTTCTATTTCGTGTTCCTATTCTAACAAAACCTCGTCGTTGCTCCCATATTCGGTCCATGGTATCTTCAGTATTTTTCTTTAAGGGAATTGTCTAGTATTACGTGCCAGGAAGACGCACATCACATAACAGTCCAGTACTTTTTTCCTGTTTCCAACAAAACTTTACTGTATCGCAATACTATATTCTGCATTTGGAATGCGGAACTGGCCATGCCAATACCACTTCAAATTTCAGTGGCCCAATTTCCGTCTTCTGTTAAAACACTTCCCAAGTACTTAAATTTCTGATCGTGCTTGATTTTAGTGCCCCTGACCTGTAATTGGCATTTTGGGCTCCTCTTTTGCTGATGAGCATGAATTCGGTTTTCGTGTAATTTGTTTAACTTATTCTTCTTTCTTTCTTTCTACTGAAGATGTTGTAGCTTCCGTTCCGTGTCTGCTATCAGCACCGTGTCATCTGCTTATATTTTATTGTTAAGATTATAACCGCCAATGAGGAATCCTTGCAGGAGTTACCGTTCTCTCAGAAGTGTCTGACTATAGAGATTGAATGAATCCGGTGAGAAACACATCCTTGTCTTCCATCACTTTCGTCTTTTGTATATCTTCTGAACGCATTGCCTGTCCGTATACAGGCGGTTTGCTGTCAGTATAGGTTCTTTATTATTCTAATGTCTAATGTCAAGGCTGCCGAGTAGCTCTAAAATATCATTGTGTTGTACTTTGACGAACGCCTATAAACACATGTACAGGTACTACTACATTTGTATTGCCCTTTTGATCATAAATATCGCGTTCGTTGTTCCTGTATCCATGACGAACACCCATTGTTCTTGTCTTATCACTGACCTGATTCTGTTGCGCGCTCTGTTCATCAGAATCATGATGATAAGTTTATGTGGCTCCATTAAATTGATTGTTCTGGTGAGTTCACATTCGTTTGCAAGACAGTGCTATAAATCTCGATATATATATGATCACTGATGTAGATTTCATTTATTATTTCTGTAATCTTGGCTAAGGCTGTCAGCATTTCTATTAAAACACCGTCTGTTCCTACTGCCTTGTTTCTGTTCAATTTCACCAGTTGAAATTGCACTTCGTTTTTTAATATTTTCTCATGATAATTCTAATTTCATTGGATTTACACTGAGTCTTAGCATTGTCTAATATGGTGTAGAAATAATCTGCTTCGTTCTCTCTAGTTTGTGTTGTCGGTGTATACAGCACAATAAGAGATATGTTTCAGATAACTGACAGTACCCAGAATGTATATTTAATGTTTAGATCAAGTATCAAGCTTTCTTTGTTGTTATTTACACCCAATGCGTATATAATCCTGTGATTGGCACTGACAAAATCTCCGTAGTTTGACCACTTAGTTTCACATCTACTTAAAATGTTGATGTTTAGATCTAGTATCAAGCTTTCTTTTTTGTTATTTACACCCAATGCGTATATAATCCTGTGATTGGCACTGACAAAATCTCCGTAGTTTGACCACCTAGTTTGACATCTACTTAAAATGTTGATGTTTAATCTGCTCATCTGCTTTACAATTTCCAGCTTGTCACATTTGTTAAACGGCCTGATCTTTCATGTCGCGAGATTAATTTTTTGTTTGATGCAAATAGTCACCGAATAACGGTTCGGTAACACCTACTGCTTATGAGGTTCCTTTCCGGGCAAGAGATCAGCTAATCGTAATTTTCTGCTAACAGTTTCTCTCTTACGCTTTTGGCTGTCTTTCAGCTTCTTACTTTGCAATCAACTTTAATCATTAAAGAATTTAATCATCTTCTGTCTCCTTAATTCTATTTTTCCTCTCTCCTTATTTTTTTTCTCACACTCCGCAACCTCTTGTGCTTAAGTAGGTTTCTCGCCTTCTATGTGATGAAAGGATTGAAAATATATAAACAGAGTGTGCCATTAATTAATGAAAAATATAGTGAAATATAATTAGCAAAGCTGTACGACATATGTTTGCGATAAAAACGTCGATAATAGAAAAATATAAAAGAAATTGAGTACATTGAAAATTTATTGCCTTAAAAAGCAGGTTGTAAAAGCATGAGTATTCGATTAACTACCAAGAAATTTATAAAAATTGGTACAGAGAATTACGGAAGAGAGAAAGGTAATTCAGAATTTTAAGCATATTTGTTAAAGACATAAAAATCAACCAAATTAAACGTCACACAGTTCAACGTGTAGTTTTGTTGAAGAAATATATGAAAGTTAATTTTAAGTAATAAAGTGAATGTAGAACAATCTGTTTCAAAGTTTTTAAGCCACGGCGCACGTAGGAGCAAATAAAAATATCAAAGCACAAATGGCAACATTTTAAAACGGTTTACATTTAAATGTTACAAATAAAATCCGAGATTTAAAAAAAAAAACACATAATTATGAAAGTAGATTGTTACAATGTTTATGTCCAACTATTCATTTTTTTTTTTATATAAGCGTTTCACCCCGAGCAAGGCATGTCACTGCCACTACTGCGCAGGGGGCTACGTAGAGTGGAGAAAGGCTGATTAAATATAGGAAATGTCAGAGGGTGGGTGATAGGCGGGTAAGGATACTGAGAATGAGGGTTGGGTAGATGAGAGTGTTCTGAGAATAGTTGGGAGTTAGTGTGATAGGAGGTGTCTATTGACCCTACATTTAAACACCTGGAGATTGTAACTGTCGGGAAAGCAGACTTGTGGAAGGGAGTTCCATAGGCGGGAAGCGCGAGAAAAGAAGCTGTTGGAGTAGAATTTACGGTTACATCTTATTTGTTTAACTGTAAAAGGGTGGGACCTAGTTGCTAATCTAGTATCTCGTGTAAATTCCTGCTTAGGCGGCACCAGTGATCTAAGCTCATCGGAGCAGAAGCCATGAAAGTACTTGTAGAAGAGGCACAGGGAAGCCACATCACGCCGGTGAGAGAGCGGCTGCAGCCGGTCTGCCAATTCAGTATCAACCACGTTACAGATCCTTCTTTGTATTTTGTCAAGAAGCCCAAGGAGAGCAGCAGGGGCACCCGACCAGATATGGCAGCAATATTCAATACACGGGCGGATGGTAGATTTGTATATGTGCAGAATAGATTCAGGTGGGAAAAACTTCCGGGCCCTGCACAGGGAGCCGACTTTCATAGCAGCAGATTTGGCAATGGATTCAATATAGTCATTCCATTTGAGATATATTTGAGAGTGTAAGGCCAAGGAGGCGTAGTATTTTACTCTCTGGGAGGCTAGCCTGTCCCATGCTAATGGGAGGTAGATGCGATTGTCTATGGTGGTTAGTTGATAACAGCTTTGTTTTAGAGGCATTGAAATTTACCAACCATTTCCTACCCCAGGCCACTACGAATTGGAGGTCCCTTTCAAGTACGGCAGCGAGGTTCACTTTGTCGTCCAGACCTGGTTTCTGATCGATGCGAGAGTAGATTGTTGTGTCGTCGGCATACATGCCAACTTGGGATCTAATTTTTAATTTAAATATTAACGCTGTACGATTATTAATTTCGCGCACACACACACACACATACACGCACACATGCATTAATAAGTTCAAAAAACAAATTGTTGATATTTATATAGATAAGTTTATATTTTCTTTCAAAAGAAATTTAGTCGAATATTTTTTCAATTGCATTCTATATAGACTTTTCTGCTGCTCATTTACTTGTTGTTTGTGATGTGTAGACCTTTAGAGTTATTTTAAAAATAAACATTTATAGTACTAAACGAAGATACTTCCCATTATAAGGTCTCAGAATCAGTGTATCCCAGATAGTATTAGATTTATATGACAACCTGAAGCGTAAAGTATTCTGTTCATGAATACACACATACAGGTATATATATATATATATATATAATGTTTTTTAAATTATTGGTAAGCATTTGATTCCTCCTACGTACCATAAGTAACTCAAGGATTAAGCCACATACCTCACACTACCAAAGAAGAAATTACTACTAAAGTTCCGCTAGCTTAACCCTATAAAAACCAATAAAGAAAAAATTAAAATTTTGAAATTTAAATACCAGAATATACTCCTTAATAAGGGAGGGAGATCATTATTATGTGTTGTGAAAGAAACAAGTAAAAATTGCAATAATTATCATATATATATATATATATATATATATATATATATATATATATATATATATGTATATATATATATTATTAATTATAGTTTAGAACATGTACAAATTATCATCTACTGCACACTGTACCTTTTGTTTCGACATTGAAAGGACAATGTATCATCAGGTAGTGTGGAAAGAAAATGGAAATTCTTTATCTTATATTTGGTGAATTGTGTATGAGAGGTAGGTGGGTGGGAAATAGGAAATAAAAGTTGTAAGTTGTCAGAATTTGAACGAAAAGAGGAAAGAGGTAGAGGATAGATGTGATTAATGGACGTGTTGAAAATTTTATAGACAGATTTAACTGTAGTGATAAGGTATGGTGCTTTACAGCCTTTATGGTTAGTCCTTTTGCTTTAATAAAAGGGAAATATAAGGAAATCTATATGGGTGGGGGAGTAGGAGTTGGTGCGCCAAAAGGTGAATAGGAATTTCTATTTAGTAAACATATCTATATTTGTGATTTTTGGTATGGGGCATTGGTTCAGATTTCTACAATTAAAAAATTATTATTTGGGGGTAAACTGATATGAGTGTTAGAGATATTTTCTTGCACTATTTTAATATTTTATTGTTATGTAATTTAATTATTTTTCTAGATTGTTGGAGCAGCTATAACTTAGTTTTATTGTATTTCTACTGAAGATTTTTCTTAAAGAGTTATTTTAAGGGAGATGTTTATCTATTAGCTTAAGAAATATATTCCCCAGTCTAAAATTAACTAACTGATTAAATGAAGGGTTATACCATATGATTTTCGTTGGTCTAGTTTTTTTCTTTTTGGGATACGAAATTTTTCCACAAAGTTAATCTAGGTGGATTGATAGCCGCTGTCTCTAAGAATGTTTTCATATTTTGTGCTTATATTTCTTTATTTGAGGAGTGTATGCTTATGCGGCGTTCAAGTGATGATGGAATATGTTCGATAACAGATGCTGGGTGATTAGAGTTGGGGTTTATATAGATTAGGTTAGTATTATTTTTCATGTAAGGTTGAAAAGTGTTAGAGAGTAAGTCTAATGATATGTCTAAGAAGTCAACTTGTTTTATATTAGGGTTAATTACTAGGCTAAGACCAAGAGATTTAAAAACTCAATGAATTATTTTTCTAAGTCTATCAATCTTACCTTCATTAGATTTATTGACTATTATGTCGATTTTTTTGGATTTGGTAATGTAGTCAATTTAGTTTTTAGTTTCTCCTCCTGGATTTCTCCAGGTCCATAGTCTTCTTGGGTGCTCTTGAAACCAGATGTTCATTATTATATGTGCTTCATTTGAAAAGGAAATCGTGTCTAAAAAGCATAGACTAATTTTTGACTAGTTAATAACATGGTGATAAAAACATATTGAAATGCATATTTCTTTCTCTATATATATATTGATTTCATATGGGAGTATTTCAAAAAAGAATTCTTGGTCATAATACGTGAATAATTTTGTTTCATATTGTCGGGAAGGGACAACTGACTGAACACCACCGACAGAGCGCAGGAACAACTCACGACTTAGACAACGCAGCCCCCTAAACAACATTTTTATAAATGAATAAAAGAAAATTATTAAATATTAAAATCTTAATTATTGAAGATTTTTTTCACAAAAGATATTTGAAAAGGAATTATGTAAATATGAACCGGTTGTTTTTTATTATTTTATTATTTTTAATTATATATGAATGAAATATAATGAAATTTGAAAAAAAATAAATGGAAAACTTGTTGATATTATTCAACATAAAGCCAACATTTGAAATAACAGAAGCCACAAAACTTGATGACTTTTTTCACCAGAATTAACTAAAATAGATAGCACATGTAACTGAAAGAGAAAAAATACATAATCAATATATATATATATTCCACACATCTTCCCTACAAAGGTTTAGTAAGAAATCTTTCATCTGTGTTAAAAAGAGCAATAACAGTTACTGGACTTGAGAAACCTATTTGACAGAAACATTTTATTATTAGAAATATTTTATAAATTTTAACCCCTAGTCGTGATTACCATTTTTCTCTTATCCTTTCTTCGGCATCCACTGTACCTTTTACTTCTCTCTCCTTTCACTCTAACCCCCTACACAGCAGTGGCAATACTGCTTTTTATGAGGGGAAACGATTATAAAAATACAAAAAAGTTAAAGTTTACCCCCTATGCAGAGCGAAGCTGACACGATCCTGAGAATTTCCACATGCATTATTGATCAGTCATTAGCAGTCTCCCTACGACATTAACCAAATTATTTCTTGTTAATTTAAATAAAATATTTTACACGATTATTTTATTTTCTTTATTGTATTTTCTGTTGCGTTACGAAAGCTCTTAAT
Source organism: Ascarosepion bandense (assembly GCA_037127315.1). NCBI lineage: Eukaryota > Metazoa > Mollusca > Cephalopoda > Sepiida > Sepiidae > Ascarosepion > Ascarosepion bandense. The sequence continues at coordinate 963,432 of JBBBDQ010000791.1, read as the reverse complement.
CCACTGCGATACATTTAAAACTTTCTTTTTTTAAAACAGTCAGTTAAAACTTTGCTAACATATTTATAATTATAGTTTTTATCTTACCAAATGTGCATTTATTGTTTTGGCATCGACAGATAGACCTCAGAAAACACCTCTAAACTGACTGTCACTTTTTAATTCAAGTTTTATTTTATTATAATGAGAATCTCAGGGATTAAATTTAAATTAACTTAAACAATAACCTCCCCATTATTTTAAGTAAATATACAGTCATATGGTGCTAAAACCTAAACTCTAAAATCTAGACATCTCTTTCCTTTCACTAGTTCTGAAAGAGTAAAGAAATCGATTTAATAGACAAAGTAATGTGTCCCATTGAGAATTATTAAAAAAATACAACTTTTCTTTAGAACTTAATTCTACATTCATGAATAATAATAAGAAAGAAAAAAATCCCCTGAGACAATGAAATTTAAGCGGATCATCAAGTCCAAGTCACAAAACTACATTTGTCCCTTATTCGTAAAGAGAAAATTTTTTCACATAATAGATGTTGTATTTTCATGCAAAAAGAAAAGAAAAGAAAATTGAAAGAATAGAAAAAACATTTACTTCTTATGAGTTTCATAGACTGAGGTATCGGGTTTCTCTTATTCACTCCCTTGGCATGTACTTGTCTTCGACTACTTAAATATTATTTACACTAATACCATAGCTTTCACCATTTATATTTCTTGAGAAAACTTTTTGCTTTTCATATTGGCGATTTTTTTCCTTGATTGTAGATTATGAAAAGTTTACATATCAATGTTAATGATGAACACATTTCACAGAAGGAGCCTGAAAACGAATTATTCCAATATTACATTTTAGAATATTACTTATAATGTTGCATCTAGATATTACTTCTCATCTTCGTGTCTATTTAGTATTTCTCTTGTTTTTCCTTCATTTGCTGCATTATTCTGTTTAATATAGTGTGTGTGGTTTTAATTCTATTATGTGGTACATTTTGAAAATAATTATTTCACATAGAAGAAAATTTTGAAATTATGATTGCAAAAAAAATACCTCGTGCTACTGGTGACAATAGGATGTGCTGAGCTTTCAAGCTCTCATAAACACTGAACGGACATGCGTGCTGGTGATTACTTCAAACTGACAACGGCAAAACACTGAAGGAACAATCTATGGGAGAATTTCAAAGGTACTGGTGTATTAGAAACTGGTCACTGTCAAGAGGGCAGAAGCCGACCTCGTCTTCGTTTTGAGAACGTCTGCAAATGTGTGATGAGGGTGATGAATATGGGTTTCGAGAAATTGGTGCAGAGATTACGAATTTGCATTAAATTGAGTTTTCAGTAAAACCTGATTAACTGAAATAGCAAATATCTGTGTTTTTTTCTGTTAGTTTGAAACTGACGAGATAAAGTATAATTATAAACGTGTATGGTAAATCACAAAGTATTCCACAATGTTGTTTTCTTGTTTCTTGATTTCATTGAATCATTTACTGAATGAGGAACTTTAATGAAAGTTTGCGTCATTCTGCACTATTATTTTCACACAAATTAATAAAATATTGGTTATACCTAATCATGGTAAAGGTATCGGAAGTAAACCCTGAAAACAAACCCGGATCTGAAGTTCGAAAGACCGTCTGATATTATTTGTTCTGTCATCGCCAGCGACAACGGCAATGCCAAGGTGTATTGACCTTTAACTTTTCAAAACTGGTTACGTAGAGTGGGAATACGTTCTACGTTCTGCGAGAGCAACCGCCGATCTCTCATAAAGTCTGTCAAGGCTGGAGATTACACTGCAGCCTTGTCTCATCGCGACGGTAACACACGGGAGTCAACAGTTTATTGATGGGTGGATTCCAAAGTTACTTCTGTACGGAGAACCTCATATTCATTTAATGGACGTCTTCAAAATGGATATGAGGACAATGAACACATGTATTGTGAACGTGAAATATGTAACGCTGAAACACGAGGACTGGGGCGCGAAGAGGAGAAGGAAAGAGCTCAAAGGAAAGAAAATAACACGGTGACATAGCAAAAATAAGTATCTAACCAGCCCTTTCCATATGTCCCCGGTAAGCGCCAGTGATGTTGTGAAGAATCTGTTCATCTACGCAGACTATATTTTACCTGTTTACCCATTCTCTTTTTGCTTAGTAAGGTGACTGCGGTAAGATTAGTTTCCTCTTAATACGCATCCATGGCATCTTAACTATCTTTACGTAAGAGTGATCGAGAGGTCTTCTAATTAGCTTCTTTTTTGTCTGACGCTTTCTAGCACTGTTGTTTGTGATATATTCTGAGACAGAGATGCATGGGAAGGTGCTGTAGCATCTAATTGATAATGCTTAGCTTCTCTATAATTCTATTCTGATTCTCCAAGATTCACAGTCATGGGAAAAGATTCAGAAGCTCATTGAGAGGAACAAATTGATCTTTCAATTGAATTAGGTGTTCTATTCTTTTCAGATCTATCTAATTTTCGCAATATCTCAATTGTTTGTACTACATTTGATTTTTTTTTATTCTAGTTCTACTTTTGTTGAAAATTGAGCCAATATATTCGAATTAGCTGAATACTTTAAGCTTCTTACCAGGGGGTTAATCTATTCACGCTTTCTGCCCATTTCTACATTTATCGAAATGAAATATCTAAGAGAGATTTACTCAAGATACTTCACTAGACTGAGGAGCTCATATTTATTTGCTAGCTACAACATCTACGTCGTCTAAGAAGCAAAAGTTTTTCATGTTGCGACCCCCAATGCTGATTGCAACCTTGTGTGCTTTAATCAGGATGCAATTAAGAGGAAATATTTTCTGCTCGTTTATTTTTTTTACATATGTTCGTTTCATTTAATAGTGAATAATTTGTACCGTATGCGATATTAATTATGATAACAATCACACTACACTTAATGTAGATTTGGTTATGTTTTGGTATATATATATATATATATATATATATATATATATATTAGTCATCCCCATAAAAGCCTGGTCCGCTGTATCACAGGTCACTAGTGTATCACAGGTCACTTCTGGCTGGGATCAAAACTAGAGCGATTTGGTGTCAGTCGGAGCCCCATATATATAATGTTGTGGATTCTTGTTTAGAAAACCACACAATATAATAATAACACAAAACAGATATGAGGCGAAATATATATATATATATATTAAAACTTATTTTTCGTTGCATTTGCGTTCATAAAAGAGCTAAATAATTGATTGATTAATACAAACCCACCCATAATCATATTGTTTAAATTCCTGCAACCCTACATCTTTACATTCTGAGTAACTAAGAATTTTATATATTCTAAAATAAATCATTTTCACCATCTGTATTTCAAATATCACCTGAATAACAATAATGTCCTGAAACAAGAATTTTTGTGATATAATGGTATAAACCATTTCAATATCATTTTATATATATATATATATATATATATATATATATATATATATATATATATATATGAAACGATTTAAAGATGGATTTCATTGCTTTTCTCTTTGAATGATAGAAACGACGTGAGGATTCAGGCACAAGATGTTTTCACTTTTTGTTCCGGCATTTTGTTAAATATTTTTTTGTTATTAAATGTTTTTTGTACGATCTTTATCCGTTTACGTTAGCTAAAAACGGAAATGTTATCATTGAACTGAATGCATTGATATTTTTTTCAGTTATTATGAGCAAGTAAAAACTTTGCGGACACAACATGACCGCCTCGGTTGCGTTTATTCATTTGCTTTCCATCAAAACAATTAGACTGGCTCTATCTCTTGGTCCATCTAGTATAACATAATACGGCTCGAAACATTATCTGGATTCAGTCAAACTATGAAAACTGAAAACATTGATATTGATTTATTACGAGAATGCGCTGCTTCAATAACAGAAAAATAAGTCACAATTATATGATTCCCTATTTATCTTTCCGTACATTCATTCAGCAAGAGGACACAAACCACCTTTCTTGTTTTCTCTATTTATGCGTATATATATATATATATATATATATATATATATATAACGATTTGTACCCACAGAAATTACTAATGTCTTTAAAAAGAACAGACGTCATATTATTTAAACCCGAGGAACCTTTCGGCCAACTCTTATCAAGGGTTCTCGTTGGCTTTAATTTTAAGGGAAATAAGGAAAAGGACAAGGCAAAATAAATTACTTCCAATGCTGGGAGATGGTGGAACTCGTTTAAAACTAAATTTATTGAAAAAACACATAAAATGTAAGGTGGGTGTAAACATGTAATTCCACAAGAGTGTTTAAAAGTGAAAAAATGTTACTCTCACTGACTCACCAGCAATTGTAAGGAGCGTAAAACCCGCTCTTTCTGTCTGCACAGGCTCGGTTGTTGAATTTTCAAGCAAATTGCTTCCAAAATACGTAGATGATGTTATTTTGCCTTGTCCTTTTCCTTAATTCCCTTAAAATTAAAGCCAACGAGAACCCTTGATAAGAGTTGGCCGAACGGTTCCTCGGGTTTAAATATGACGTCTGTTCTGTTCGCTCATTGAGTAATGAATTAGAGCACTCTAGCTATTGGCGTATGATACATCATACACTAAAAGTATGCCTCCTTCTACTGATTGGCCATAGCTCAGGTGTAGAATCGCCGACTGAAGCCAATTCAGTCAGGTTTCAATCCTGGGTTAAAAGCAATCGAATGTCTAACGATACTGATGAGCTGTGATAAAGCGAAACAGATCTGTCTGCGGATGTTATATATATATATATATATATATATATGTGTGTGTGTGTGTGTGTGTGTGTGTGTGTGTGTGTATACTTACACACATACACAAAAGTATCAGGGAATTTAAAATGCCAGAAACCCAGGTGCCTAATTTTTAAACATTTGGTAAACGACACAATATTCTCTGTACCCAACACCAAAATCGAATTGCACCCACCACGCCTCACTTGTGAAAGCGAAAACATTATATACTTCCTCTTCTGTTCAATATATCCCAATAGTGGATATATTGGCGAATCCGCTAATAGCTTTAGATTTCGCTTCAATAATCACAAACTTAATATCCGCCAAAATAATCAATATTCCCCAGTAGGAGCACATTTCAATCAACCGGGTCACACCTTAGAAAATTGCAAATGTTTACTAATAGACTCCAATTTTAGTTCTACATACACACGCAGAAAGAAAGAAAATACTGGATTTTAAAATTAAATACACACAAGCCAGGGTTAAATAGGGACTTAGGTGCTTTGAATCTTTACAAATACTTCAATAACTAAACTTTTTTAGATACATTTAAAAAGATTTTTTTATCTAAAACAAATTTACAATCATTATTAAAGATAGGTTTACGTTTACAAACATAATTTTTTTTAAATCTGTCGCTTTCAACGTCACTTGATGTAAAAGCAAAAACTTTCTCCACAAACGTGTCACGTGATGCAAACAAACGCGTTACGTGATGTAAACAAACTCTTCACTGACGCTCTCGCGAAATCTCGCGAAATACATTAATAATTCAAATTATAGAATAATTTGTTTCTGATGAAGGACCTAGGGCGGCCTGAAATATAAAATGTAATAGTAGAAATAAACAAATACTGTCAAACAAACACATTTTTAAACTGAAACCGTTTTAATATTCTTTCCTATATATATATATATATATATATATATATATATATATATATATATATATATACAAAGAGAAAGAAAGTGATAGAAAGAGGAAGAGACAAACAGATATATGTGGAGAGAAGGTGATTTTCTAAGCGTAGAGTAGATGTGGCAAAATGATGAAAGTAAGTGGCACCTAGTGAGAATCGAACTCACTATTTGATACATATATAGCAAACGAAGAACAGAGAGGAGAATCCAAAAGATTTTATTTAATTAATATAAAATATCAATTGGATAAAAGTTGAGAACTCAATGAATATTAGATAGAGAAAATATATTGAAAATAAACTCTGCACATAATTAAACGCTTTTCCTCCCCATCTCTTTCTTTCTCTCTCTCTCTCTCTCTCTCTCTCTCTATATATATATATATATATATATATATATATATATTGTGTGTGTGCTTCTGTATTTTAGCAGCATTTTTCATTAAATGATATAGACAAGTTTTGCCGATTCTTTTTCTGTAAATTTTTCTCATATCATCTGATAAGCTTAATAACATTATCGTTAAAAGAAGAAAAAACTCACAATATTGATATATGTTTTTTATTTAATCCTTTCTGAGCTTTCGGCTTACATCAACCATTATCAAAGATGACAATTTTATAGGTTGTATTAAGCAGTTCGAGGCCGAACGATAGTAGTAGTCGTCTATTTTATTTGTATGGAAGGTTGGCGAACACGTGCGTGAGTGCTGGAAGCAAAAATCGCACTACATCTTGTGGCGTCTCACATGACCACGCGAGACTGGAGGCGAGAAATATTAAGTATGGAAAGCCATTGAGATAACCAACAGCCTCTGTTATCTGTTGTAAGCATTTGAAAATAGTTGTGAAGAATTGTATATGAGTATTTTTAGTTTTTGTTTATTGTTTTTGTGTTTAATTAGAGTTGTGTTTTCGACGAGAATTTCGAATAATGGGGTATGTGGTCTGGCATGTTATTATCGTTTAAATATAGTGCCAAACGTCGTGAGATCGAGTTTGTGGTGTGACGAACATAAATATTGTTTAATCTGTTGGAGATACAATCTCCCAAAGGGCACTTGAATTTCTAAACTATGTTGGCTTTTTTTTAAATCTCTAACCGGGGAAGAAGAGTCAATGCGAATAAGTGAGTTGGATATACTAGATTTCGAATAGTATATGATTAACTTAATGTTTTTGCTATGATCTGCTGTAGATATAGCAGTACTTACTAATTTTTTTAAGTATATAGTTTGTATGCATTTGATTATGATATAGGAGAATGATATGTTTAAGATTAGTTCAAGCAGCACTGTGCTTCACCTGCTTAGTTTTGAGACTTGTAAGAAAGCATCTTAATAGTGCGTCAACTATATAGCTATTATTAAGTGTTTGTTTTATATTCTTTGGATCACTGTAGAACATCTGTTTTGTAGATGAATTAGTTTCAGTACAATGTATTAGATGTTTTTAAATTGCTTTTTTGTAGTAATATGGGCATTCGCTCTCCTAGTTAAGTGTGTGTGAATTTATTCTGGTCGGTTTTTTGTATAGTGACATAGTAAATTTGTTATTGTGTTTATCAATATATCGAGGAAGGAAATTTTGATGTTAGTGTTAAGTTCATAAGTGAATTTAAGGACAGAATTATTTTGGAAACGTTTTGGAAGTTGAAGTATTTCCTGTGCATTTTTAATTAACATAAGGATATCATCAACATATATTAGGTAAACGGGTGGTTTTAACCTCTATAAATATGTTATTTTCGAGGTTCGACATGTAAACATTGCTGAATGTCGGATCCACTACTGAACCCATCAAAACACCATATTATTATTATGATCTAAGAAAGGGACTTCAGTAGTACAAGCTAATAGTAGTTTCCGTAATATATTAAGATTAATTGTAAGTGGATGGGAAGGATGAGTTACAGTATATATTCCTTATAGATTATGTCAATAATTTTACTAACCGGGATGTTGGTAAATAAGTTTTCAACATCAAGTGATGCCATGATTTTTTTATTGGGTTTTTTGCTTTTTAAGATTTGGATATATGTATTTTCACATAAAAAATTACATAAAAGCTTTACCATAAAAGCTTTTCTGTCATTTTTTATGAAATCTGCTTAAAAGAGAGATTGATGCGCAAATTCATAATATATATATATATATATATTAGATATATTAAACGAGATATTATGCGACCTAGATTTCTACCCTGTGGTACCTTCAGGTGATTTGTAATAACTGATTTTACGTTGTTTTTTTTGTTTTTGTTTTTGTTTTTTTATGAGCGCTCAAGTAACGGCGATTTTTTTGAACGCTCACGTAACGGGGAATCTTTGAATGCATAAGTTTTAAAATTATAAGAAATTATAACGTTTTCATCGATGGTTATATGAACCTAATTGGTATTTTATGGTACGGTTACACTTAATCATAATTTCTGTTCTTTCATTCAATAGTTCATTTTTGCTAGGGAATAGCATAATCGCTAATTTTTCTTCCTGGCACAGTCTACATATTTTGCCACCGTTGTAAGGCTTGGCTATGTTCACTATATTCCACGTTATGTCTGGGTCTTTTCCATATTTTATTTTCAATTTCCACACGTGGCTAGCCAATTTTGTACAATTTTAAATTTTTCTATTTTAAATGTAGACCTGTGATTGAACTCCCCGCTCTTAAAGGTGTCTTTGGTCAATCCCAAATATATTTTATTTTGACCATTGAAGTCATGTAATTTGCTTGGTAAATTACTTCCTTTGTATTACAAAGTCATTGAAGTGGGCATTTATTTTTGTCCCTGCAGTTACATTCTTTATTAGTGATCTAATTTTGCACAATGCTATTTAAATTTCTGGCGTTTTGTCTCTTTATGAAATTTTCTAAATTACTAGTACGGCTATAACTTAGCTTGATTGTATTCCTATCGAAAATTTTGTTTAGTTCTGAACTTTTTGGAAAGTGTTTATCGATCAGATTTAAAAAATATTTGTCCTATTTTGGTTTTTAACTTTATGTTATATGGTGGGTTGAACCAGATAATGTTTCGTTTTCTATCGTAATGTTTTATTCGTCTGTTTGATTGAGAATTGTATTTTAAAATGTTCTTATGCCCGGATTTTCATAGTGCATTTACACAGTTTTTTTTCATCAAATATTGTTTTGTTTGACGAATTTTGTTTGCACGTCGTAAATCCATGTTCAGGATGTGCAGTAAAAAGTTGTCTAATTTATTATCACCGTTTTACTATTCAAAAATAATTAAGGGAGAAATACCAAAAAAATAAAGAATATATGTTAAAAACTACAAAGGACAGGAAAATGTGGAGAGCTGTGATCGCCTACGTCCTGAAGGAACGCAGCACTTAAAAGAAGACTTGTACACCGGATTCGTTACATTCATTTACACGCAAATACCTTTGGGAATGGTATGCATCCGTATCTTGATTTGAATAGCAGGACAGACTGCTACTGCTAACCAGTCTACTAAAGAACAAAACCAGTCTTCTGTAAGAAATCTCCTGCCGAGTCAGTGTTGAATCAAAGGAGACATGATTGTCCAAGCGAGTACGACCTATGGCTTTTAACTGAGTGATTTTTTCTCTAGTACTGGTTTATATGCGTTCGAAAACGGCTCTGTAGGAAGCACATCCGGGATATTCTTGCAACTACTTTCTGTTATAACTGACGGAACATATCTGCAAACGAACACTCTCAGCATTATTAGAGGTCATCAGATTTCTTATCAGCATAACTATAGTTTCCGTTGATCAGAGATAGTCTAAAAATATTTCATTTCGATTGTCTTTCATTTTGTGATGGTGAATATATCAAGTATGACACATTTTTTAAGTAACGACATTTCACAGTGAAAGCATTAAATCCTGCAAAATACCAGGATATTCTGTTGTATATTATCATTCTGACGGAATAAAATGTTTTAACATTCTATTAGATCCCCAAATGTTAGATGAACATAAACAGCTTTAATTGGAGTAGATAGTCTTAACTATTGCCCGGTTTACACTCCACCCACGTCTATTGAACAAGTGAAGAGACTCATACCTTGTTTCTTATTTAGGATGTGGTTCCCGGCTTTTCTTTTCTTTTTCTTTTTTTCCCCCCAATCTTCTTTCACTTTTCTTTTTTGTTCTCAATTGGAGTAGATAGACTTAACTATCGCCCGGTTCACACTCCACCCACGTCTATTGAACAAGTGAAGAGGCTCATACCTTGTTTCCTGTTTAGGATGTGACTCCCGGCTTTTCTTTTCTTTTTCTTTTTTTTTTCCCCAATCTTCTTTCACTTTTTTCTTTTTTTTTTTTCTTGTTCTCAGTTGGAGTAGATAGACTTAACTATCGCCCGGTTCACACTCCACCCACGTCTATTGAACAGGCGGAGAGGCTCATCCCTTGTTTCCTGTTTAGGATTTGGTTCCCGGCTTTCTTTTTTTTCCTATCATTCTACTCTTAAGTAGCCCCATGCGCCTCAGTGGCGTCACCGCCTTGCTTGGGGTGATATGATTTTAAAAAAATCATATTCTGGTATGGTTATTTATTAGATATTTACTCAAAAGCCAGTTTATAGCATTCTGTTCAAAACAGAAAGCTCCGACATTGCCTAGGTTTGTACAATTGAATCTGGCCGAAATTGATTCATCTATAATCATTATAATCCATCATTAATCGATAATGTTACTTCTATCTTTTTCTTATACCATTATCATTATTTGTGCATATATTACCTACTTATAGATATGAATGAAATCTGAGTGGTCTATTTCCCAAGTGTGATCGATGTCTCCAGCGAGCTACTGTATTAACCAGTTCTCTACTATGCATATATTTTTCTTCTCAACAATCTTTTACAAAATGTGTCTTGTCGGTTTATATGTCTTGATTATGCAGTATGTGGAAGCAATTTTGAACAAGTATTTTGGAACACAATAGACAATAACGGTATTTAATTCTACACTACAAAACAAAGATTTCTTGCTATGTTTGAATATTGCGGAGGAATATTTTCATGAAACAATTTTAAAAGCACAGTAGTTACCATAGCTTTTTAACTTCTTATAAAATTAATTAAACACAGCTGAAATAAGTAATATGAAACTTAAAGCACAATCACAAATATTAAGTGATATATATATATATATATATATATATATATATATATATATATATATATATATATATATGAATGTGAAAGAAATCGTAGATTAAAAACCACTGTTCAAGCATTTACTTTTATAAAGAGTGCTCGGCACAGAGTAGAGTTTAATATTGTAATTTCTTTATTACAATCGTTTATAAAAGCATTATATCACTACACAAAATTTTTCATGTTTCAAAACAATACTGTTCTTCTTCAGGTGATATGTTAAAATAAATGGTTAAAATGATTTATTTTTAAAATATAAGATGAATTCATGGTTATTTAGAAAAGTTACTTGTGTGAATATTGTTCAATCAAAAAATTAGAATAAGTTTACAATGGAATTTTAAGATCTGGATCGCGAAAGGAAGCGGAAAAATCCAACTGGCTGTTAAAAAAATATTGTTTTATATATCTAAGTAATGTATGGTCTCCTATATACCTTAATCATACAAAATAATGTTTTTTTACTTTAATTAATTACAATGTTTCATGTTTAACTTGTACTCCAACATAACTTAAAAAATAAAAATTATTTTGCTAAAATAAATGACACACACAAGACCTAAATGTTTTTCTTACTACAATATACCTAAATATACCACAATTATCTAATCCTAATTCTAAGCTAATTATTCCAGACCCTTAACTCATGAAGTAGTAAAAAATCTAATTTAAGAAAAACCTAAAATTAAACCTGCTTTAAAGATTATTGTTTAACCATTTAAAAATCTATGGTTCCACGATGAATCTTATCCGGACAAAATTAAAAAGTGACATGTCTAGACACCAGGACATCATTCTTCCTTTCGCTACCCAGATCTTAAAACTCCATAATTATAATATAGAAGTAATGCCAACTGTATTTGAAACAAGAGAGCGAGCTCATGTATATTCTCTTCGTGGTGGTGACTATCTCGGGATATTATATTCAAAGGTTAGGTAATATGTTGAATTCTTGTATATCAGTTATGTAATAGATGTGCGTTGTGGTGCAGTGGATATCGGCTCGGAACGAGAAATCGAGGAGCAGAGTTCGAATTCCAGTTGAATTCATTGCATTTACTTACGCGCAAATACCCTTGGGAAAGATAGTAATCCGTCTCTTCCTTCCAGTTATGGGTTAAATAACAGGACAGATTGGGTTCTATAGCCTTGGCTGGCAACCAGTCTACCGCAGAAATCAATGGCAATCTACTGCGGGATAATCTTCTGCTCAGTCTGTCATGTCTCTTTCGAGACATGATCGCCCAAGGCGTGTTTCACGCATGGCACTTAACTGACTCACTGAATAGATGCTTAGTGCTCTATGTCATTTTCATAATCCTAATTACTTGCATTTAAATTTTTCACATCATTATTGTTGTAACGTAAAAAGGTAATGCGTGTGTAATCACTAAACGGAGGTTGGGAATACTAGTATATCAACAATACAACACTTTACACTCTGTATGAAGTAGATACACTGCTGGGGAAACTTTAGTATAATCACTAGGTAATTACTACCTCCCCACCAAGGCTGATACGACACAAGATCAATTTATGTGGGAATTCTGAAATATTAAGCTCAAACAAAAATATCCGGTAGCCCAGCTTAAGGCCGGGTCGGGCTCTTGTCTATTCATCCAAGTTAATACTCTACCCTTCGGCGGAGACTTCTTGTTTTCTCTCCACACGGAAGCAGAGCCAACCAAGAGAGAGAGAGAAAGAGAGAGAGAGAGATTTGGATCAGTATGATCACTCCCATCTACTCCAACAGTGTCAATGTATTTTAGAGAATAGGAACATTCCATTCCTGTATATAGGTAGGTATACAACAATTATGGGATGTCATATATTTTCTTTCATACAAATGTGGCAATATAAACAAAGGTTAAAAGTAATTTTAATTGTTTGTTTGCAACCACCATGGAGGGAGAAATACGGTTGTGCACTTGTAAATAATTCTACTTATATTCAAGAAAACCGTTTGAAAATCTTCAAAAATTACGTTGTTTTACAAAAAAGCTAAAATTGAAAACTAGGACTTATATATATCTTAACTGAAAATACACTTTGTAAAGCTGTTTTTAAATTTGCAAGTCTCACATCAATTTAGACTATAAATATCAGATAAATATAAGCACTTTTGCCTTTTACTTCAATAAGATGAAATATATCAACTCAGCAAACAAAAAAGCCTAATATGTGCGCTACTTAATCGAGAATATTAAAATTAATTATAAATCTTAAATTTTCTTGGTGGTAGAGTAACAGACGGCGTATGTTTTGATACAGAAACACGCAAATAGCGAAATATACATTCCAGAATTGAATCAAACTATTAAGAAATAGAAAACTATTAATTAGAAACAAACAAAATAATGTTGAACAAACATGTAAAAGTTAATCGTTTAAATGGAAGTGGATAGCGGAGAATGTTTTTTAAAGATGAAAGAATAATTTCTGGCGACAGAGATGTTGTTCTGCAGATGAGTACTGAGACTACCATGAACTAGTAATACGAACAATAAAAAAGTATAGAATGTTATGATAACTTGAACCGATTTTACATGTAAATTAAGTTTAAGTGTCGAATTATTTTTTTTTTTTCAATTTTATTCAGATTTAACAAATTCAGTCTTTGGCAATTTCAACAATGGAAAGATTAACCATCGAACAACGTATTAAAGTAATCGAAGCTTATTACGAAAACCGACTGTCAAACAAGAGAAGTTCCCGTCTCTCAGCATCTCACGAAACAGCCATCACAATAGTCCGACTTGACGCCTTTAAATTTCTTCTTTTGCGGTCATCTTAAAAGTAAAGTCTATGTCAACAACATCCAAAAACATATTCAACAGCTGAAGGATGAGAAAATAAGCGATATTGGTGAAATCGAAGAGCAATATGCAGAAACGTCATCAAAAACTTTGACCATCGACTGGAGGTGTGCCGCCGAAGCCTTGACGCTCGTTTGCACGATATTATTTTTCACACATAATTAAGGATCAAATGCAGATAGGCTAAAGAATGATGGCTCAACTACAGTAAATAACTGCAGTATAGCCCGGTGTTGCTCGAGTGTAATGAAAGCTTTAAAACTAATCTATGGTCCTGGAGCTCAGACCCTTTGGATGTTGGCACGAAAGAATAAAAAAGCATTATCTGTTTCCAGTTAAAGCGAAACCATAGAGTGAAAGAAAAATGAATAGATGTAAGTCAAATTTTGATTTACTGGTATCGATATCAAATAAGTTTTTCCGTCGTAAATTGAATTTTGAAGGTTAAATAAGTCCTCTGAGTAAATGGTATCATGGCTGAGACTAAGAACTAAAAAACTACAAATATACCTACTTAGGGCCAAACCCGAAGCAAAAAATAAAATAAAAGAGTTGAGAAAAATACAGACATACAGGCAAATAAACAGACACACACACACAAACATCTTGCCTTATATATATATATATATATATATATATATATATATATATATATATATATATATATATATATATATATATATATATATTATCGATTTTCTGCACTATTGTAAGAACTGCAACCTTGAAACTTCTGAATATCGTTTCTTATGTCTTTGGCTATGAGTGTATCAAATTTGATTAAAATCGGACCACTCCTTCTATAACCCGATTTTTCGATTATCGATTTTCAATATTTATAGGAGGCACCTCGGCACAAAACCTAGCTAAGAACACTTGCAGACGCTTATAGCACAACTGTGTAAATTTTCAAGAAAATCGGTTCAGTCGTTTCGGAGTCTATAGGTAACGGACACACGCACACACAAAGTTCCATTTATAAATAAGTTTAAATTTAAATATACATAAACAAATAAAAGAACAGGACAAAAGACATGCTCAGCAACGGACCGTATCGAAACAAAGGACGGTATTATCATATTAGAAAACGAAAAAATACTTCAGAGATGAGATAAGTATATTGCTCATCTCTTCCACGATAGGCCAAAAATATTAAAAACCGATGTTGAATAGCCAAAGATCAAATTGAACAGAACGAAAGCTGCAGGACCCGATTGGATTGTAATAGAGATGTTGACGCCCTTGGAAGACTTTTGCATAGACATGCTCACAGAAATAATAAACGAAATCGACAAAAGCGGCAATATACCGGAGAAGCTTAGCACATACCTAAGATGCCAGGCGCAAAATCTCCACCGAACAATCAGCTTAATTAGCCACATCACAAAAATCATCATTCGGATTCTGATCAACAGAATGCGTGGCATAATTGGCCCAGAGATAAGACAAGAACAGTGGGATCTTGTTAAAGATATCAGAACAAGGAATGCGATATTCACGCTCAGAATTATATCTAAAAGAGCAATAGAAATGCAGAAGAAACTCTTTCTATGCTTTACAGATTACGCAAAGGCATTTGACAGAGTACGGCATAAAGACTTGATAGAGATGCTCGACAACCTTGAAGGAGTTACAACCCTTTATTTCCTTTATCAGTCAGTCAGTTAAGTGCTATACGTGATACACGCTTGGGCGATCATGTCTCTTTCGAGACATGACCGACTGGGCAGAAGATTATCCCGCGGTAGGTTGCCATTACTTTCTACGGTAGACTGGTTGCTAAGCAAGGCTATAGAACCCAATCTGTCCTGTTATTTAACCCATAGCTCTAGGGAAGAAACGGATTAATACATTTTCCAAAAGCATTTGCTCGTAAGTAAATACAAGGAATTCAAATGGAATTTGAAAACGGCTCCCCGATTTCTCGTTCCAATATACTTTCCTAAAAAATTGTTTTAAGACAATTATTTTATTGATTTTAAGAAACAACAACATTGACTGATCGCTCAATGAATTTTGAATGTTTAATTATAAGAAAATGGCCTTTCTTCTTCTTCTTCTTCGTCTTCTTCTTCTTCTTCTTCTTCGTCTTCTTCTTCTTCTTCTTCTTCTTCGTCTTCTTCTTCTTCTTCGTCTTCTTCTTCTTCGTCTTCTTCTTCTTCTTCTTCTTCGTCTTCTTCTTCTTCTTCGTCTTCTTCTTCTTCGTCTTCTTCGTCTTCTTCTTCTTCTTCGTCTTCTTCTTCTTCTTCGTCTTCTTCGTCTTCTTCTTCTTCTTCTTCTTCTTCTTCTTCGTCTTCTTCTTCTTCTTCTTCTTCTTCGTCTTCTTCTTCTTCGTCTTCTTCTTCTTCTTCGTCTTCTTCTTCTTCTTCTTCGTCTTCTTCTTCTTCTTCGTCTTCTTCTTCTTCGTCTTCTTCTTCTTCTTCTTCTTCGTCTTCTTCGTCTTCTTCTTCTTCGTCTTCTTCTTCTTCGTCTTCGTCTTCTTCTTCTTCTTCTTCTTCTTCTTCTTTTAATGAGCCGTGTTTCTTCTAATGAGCCGTGTTTCTTTAGGACATCGGTAATCATGGCCTGATACATCTCTATATCCCTTTTAGCTCTTAACAACCTTTCTCTTGTTACCCTTCCAGAAAAACCTCTTCTGCCATCTACTGAAGCTCATCAAGTAATTTATGCTTCGTTTTTCCTTGTCTCTCTCTCCCTCTATCTGCCATATGAGTATCAAATACTCCAAGCACTCTTTCCTCATTAAATATCGTAAAATCTTTATCTGTCCGTGTGTTATATAGCGACAAACAACAAACACGCATATATATAAAAATATAAGTTGTATTTTTTATTAATGACGATGGACCGTGTAGCACAGGGACAGAGAATTGAGAGCGCGCTTCTAAGGGGTTGACGGGTTGACGGGGGAGTGTCGTCGTATCTGTTGCTCCTCTGGTCTGGTCTGGCTCTCTCGTCTGCCTCTGTCTCTCTGCCCCTGTAATCCGTGCACCGAGGTCTTTTATAATCTCCAAACCGGGACTTCCGGCTTTGCCTCGCCCACGCACGCCCACGTAATTCTCAGAGACACCTGTTCTGTTTGCCTCTTGTAGCCATTTCCGCTACTGCCGGAAATAAGGTCAAACAAACATCCGTTCCTTTCAACGACCGGAAAACACCCCCGCTTGCATCAGCCTTTCCTCGGGTGGGGACAGGTTGTTATATTACATTTCCCTGATATTATGTATGTTTTGTTTTCCTATCCATCCTCTCTAAAACCTCGTCTTTGTTAACAGGTTTGGTCCATGTTATCTTCAGCATCTTTCTATAGAACCACATTTCGGTTTTCCTGCATCTCTGATGAAACTGTCCAGCATTCGCTGCCATACTCATTGACATACATCACGTAACAGAAATTTTCCTGTTTCTCAATACTTTGCTGAGCTTTTGTAATGCATATTTTTGCCATGCTTCCGTATCTCAGTGTCTCTCTTTCCGCCCTGTGTTAGAATACTTCTTATCTTTAACATATTGGTTATTTTGGCATTACCGGTAAGTGCTATATTATTTGCTATAATCACTATTTCAGTAGTTGACGCGATAATACTAGGAATATCACACATCTTCGATCAGAAATCTGTTTATATGTCAAATGTCACCATAATCTATCTTGCTCAAAAGTTTTTATTTCAAGCATATAATCAGAGGGCTACATAAGAGTAAAAAGATTAGGGGCTACATAAGAGTAAAAAGATTACATAGGAGAGAGTGAAAAGAGTGAAGAGAAAGATGAACCAGTTAGAAAGGAGCAAGAGAAGAATGGGAATATAGGTGTGATGACAGTTGCAAAGGTGGAGAGAAAGAAAACTATATACAGGTTGGTGTAGAAAGAACTAAAATCAAATGGTTATGAGATGAGTATTAACATTGCATTTAAATTCATGGAGGTTGTAGCCGTCAGAAAAGCAAGAATATGGAAGCGAATTCCACAGGCGGGAAGTGTGAGAAAAGAAACTGCAGGAGTAAAATTGACGTCTGGATTTGGTTGATCTAACTGTGAATGGGTGAGACCCAGTTGCCAGTCTAGTTGCACGAGTAAACACCTGTTGTAGGGGCACCAGTGACTTAAATTCGTTGGAGCAGAAGCCCTGAAAGTATTTATGGAACAGACAGAGGGAAGCCGCATTCTGTCGGTGGGGAAGTAGCTGTAGTCGAGCCGCCAAGTTTGTTTCTATCACATTACTGATTATTCTTTTGGAGCCTGTCAAGAACACTGAGAAGAACAGCTGGGGCGCCTGACCATATATGACAATAGTACTCTATATGCCGTTCAATGCTAAAGCGTTTATTGAGCGCCGTTTTCTATATTTAGTTGTTTCTCTTAATATCGAATCAAAAGATATCCCTTTTCTTCCAAAAGTGGGAAATTAATATATAAAGTTAGCCTAACATTACATTACATTTTTTGTTTATTGAGGTGTTGATATATTCTCCCTTATACAAAAATGAATCTGGTAATTTCTTAAATATCAGCGCCCTGCAATGTTGTACAACTGAGAAACACAATGTCGTTATGATCCTTTAAATTAATAAGATGCATACAAAATCCTGGGCTTAGGGCCACTTCACTTTAGAACACCGGTTCCATTACGATCACCGAAATTGAGAAACGTCAAGCCTGATCAGTGCTTAGATGAGATAGCTGATTGCTTCAGAATACAATTTGTTGGATGTACAGGTAGTGTAATTGATAATGATACTGATTTGTTAATCGGAATTCCGAGTTCCAATTCCAGTTGGGCTCCTTATATTGACTTACACGTAAATACCTTGGAAAATGAATCCATCTCTTCTCTCCCATATATGTGTTAATTAGTAAGACTTGTTTTGCTAAAAAGTATTATCTCCAAAAGATTGCGCACAAAACTCATTTTCTCATTAAATAAGCCGTAGTGGTTTATATGCCACTAAAAAAGCAATAAAAAGTAAAATCTTGCTCGATATACACTACAATATTTTTATTCACATACACTTCCGGCCATAATTATTAGGTCACCCCAGTTTTTAAAAAAAATGATGTATTTCATATTATTTTAATATTTATTTTCAAATGAATAATTGTAAATGGAAATAAAGAATGGTTCTATTGTTATTATTACTTTGCAAAATTTTACACGGCAAGGAAATAAAGATGAACTCGTCAGAATCACCCTAAATTTTCTTCATTTTTTCATTGATGAAACTGCAATATAGGTAATTATTAAATATTTATAAATTCATTTGATGTTTTTGTTCAGTATTAATAAAAGAACCATTCTATTTTCATTTAAAATTATTCACTTGGCAATTAATACTAAAAAATACTAGGAAATACATATTTTTTTAAACACTTAGGTTGCCTAATAATTATGGCCGGTAGTGTATATTTTTTTACGCTAGTATTTGACAGTCGCTATAGGTAAGATTATTCATGTACAATTTAAAAAAGAAAATATAAAGAATTTTATGAATTATCCCATAAAAGACGATGTATCAATTGCAAGAAGGCACGTGTAGTAGTCTGTAAAAGTAGAGTTCAGCATGCGAATTACAATTTGGTGATGCCAAAAGGAAACAAGTATATCAATTTAAATATATGGGAAGTGTCTTAACAACGAGCGGAAACTGTGACTCTGGGATCCGAAGGCGCATTGCGATAGTGAAAAATGCCTTAAGGTATTAATAATAGAAAAAATGTTCGTTATAAACAAAGAAGCATGTACTGAACTGTTACGTAATACCAGTTCTTCTGTATGGCAACGAATGTTGGACAATCTACACACACACACACACACGAAAAAGAGACTTAAAGCAATGGAAATGTTGTTCTTACCAAGGATGTTGAGGATACTATGAACCGAGCATGTAATCAACGACGATGTTTGAGAAAATATGAAAAAAATATACTTAACATCTGGAAGAGACAGTTAGAATTTCTAGGGTAAAAAATGAGAAAAGAGAGCTTGGAAATTTTGATACTCGCAGGACAGATTTAAGACAATATGGCCAGAAAATAACGCATAAACTGCCTAACTAGCGTTTTGAGGAGACGTAACAAGAAGACAAGCTATATTAAGAGCTACAGAGGACATGAAAATGCAGAGGGCCATGATCGCAATTATCCTGAAATGACACGGCATATAGAAAAATAAGTCAACAGACATTTGTTTAGATTGACAACACGAGTTACTTCAAATATTTTTCAAATTCTCTTTTGTCACTTGTCAGTTTTTTTTTTCTTAATCTTGTTTGTCTGATATTTTCAATCTCTTTTTCATTTGTGTGTAATCGTTGTTCAGCTTTTGGGAAATTTTAATGTTGTATTCTCAGCAATGAATAACAGTACAAGATTATTGCTTTTCTTTTAAAGCCTTATAGTTCTTAAGAATCGTGACAATGTGTATGTCTGAAATTGAAAGAAAAAAGTAACAATACTTATGCTCACACAAACACACACAAAAACACACACACAAACACAGACTCACAAACATGCACAAACACACACAAATATAAGATAATTATAATGCTTCCAAAACGGAACTACTCGCAATAGAGAAAATTTTCTATCTACTATTTGAATACATGACACTAGTCTCCTAGAGAGCAACGCACTTAGCCTTCTTGGTTTCACTTTCTCAAATGACCTAAAATTGAATGACTACATTGAATTCGTAACTGTATTTACTGCTAGTTATTTAGGGTCACTGTGTCGAGCCAAGGAGTTTTTCGAGTGAGAATCCATCTGGCACATTTATAAATCTACAATTCGTCCGTTGAATACTGTTGCCTTATCTGGTCCAGTGCTCCTGCTATTTATTTTGCAACGTCAATTACCATCTTCTATCTCCTTGGTTCCCATCTTTCTCTTATCCTTTCTTTGACATCCTCTTTAATTGTTCTATTTTGTCCTTTTTTTCACTCTCTTCTCTCACTGTAACCCTTTTCGCACCAGTGGCAGTACTGCCTTGCTTGGGGTAAAACGATTAAACATTAATAATGTATATAAAACATTAAGAAAAAATGTACTAAATTTTCTAACGAAGTCTGTCTACCATTCAGTTTATGTTATTCTTGAGAAATAAATGATCAGATGTGTAAACCAATTGATAAAACAAGTTTCAACTATTTCCATTGTTTACATCATTATGAATGCTGTCGTCATCTTTAGTGCCATATTCATGACGAGGGGATATAATTTAAAATTTCGATCCAGACCTTTTCGGCAGTTCCCATAAAGATCCCGTGTGAAGTGAAACAAATACATTTCGAATCGCCACAAACTGAAAACTCTTATTAGAGTGAAGTGATATTGCCAACCAGAAACTTGAATTAATGATAAAAAGAAAAACGCTTCGCAAATTACTACTTTGAGAAATTGGTAGAAACCTCCCTTCCGTTGCCAGCTTTCATTTTGTATATGAATTTTCTAAAACTTATTCAGGCGCCATTCTAATTATTTTTGGTGCCATTTCGTTTATCCAATCGTGCGCTCGCATCCAGCTTAGTTAGACGTGGCAGAGAAACATCTAGCAAGAATTCCACCTGACTTCTTCGAGATTAAATTTTACAAGGTGAGCAAGGAGATCACTGTTTGAAGAGTTAACTCGAAGATCAGCTACTGAATCGACGCCATCAACGACCAGCCGCGGCGTGGCGTCACAGCGTTGTCATCAGTAAAAAGAGCAGTCCAAAATGCCAAATACAGGTCGGACATACTAAATTCAAGCAGGTATAATAATTTAAATAACTAGGAAGTGTTCTAACAGAAAACTGAATGTGCGACACAGAGATCCGAAGTCGATTTGGCATGGCGAAAATTGCATTCCAGAAGTTAGTAGAGTATTAAGAGACAGGAAAACTTCGTTAAAAACAAAAAAAAAGAGTACTGGAATGCTTTGTAATATCAGTTCTTCAATAAGGCAGTGAAATGCTGTACCATCTCATCAAAGATGGAAGAAAAACTTGAAGTAACTGAAATTTGGCTCTACAGTAGGATGCTGCGGATATCATGGATCAGGCATGTGACCAATGATAAGAAAGAATGGAAACGAAAAAAATACTAATACTGAGCATCAGGAAGAGACAGCTAAACTTCTTAGGACATGCAATGAGGAAGGAAGGATTGGAGAACCTGATACTTATATGCCAGAAAGAAGGAAAAGGAGACAGGGGAAAGCAGAGGATAACATATTTGAAGGGCCTGAGCAGATGGATGATAGAACGGGGATTGCGTGGTGTAAAAGGAGAAAGCGTGCTAAGAGCTATCAGGTATAGGGAGACGTGGAAAGCCATGATCGCCTACGTCCTGAGGGGACAAGGTAAATAGAAGAAGTAAATCCTCCATATTTTTTAAAATTTTTGGTTGTTTGAAAATTCCAGTCGGGCGTAAAAATCTCTGTTGTTTGTTAGAAAATGTTATCTGAAGATACCGAAATGTTGAAACTTAAGTTTCTATGTATGTAATATTAGGAAGATTTTAGTCGACAGTACAATAATATTCAAACATACACACTGTAAAAAAACAACCTTCAGATATTGGAGGCCATCTACATTAAATGAAAACAACCGACACTCAATAAAATTCCATTTCAATCTATTCACAATACATTATATTGCATTTAGAAATATGGTTCTGTTGTTAACATTTCGGTCTCTCACGTGGTGTGACTTCATAGCACCGCATTAAAAATTTACGACCTGCGTCTGCTATTCGCTGACTGTTAACGTCGCATATCAATGTTTTATGTCAATGTTTAACGTCACTGCAGCCACTTTGAAGATGGATCATCTGAGCGGAAAGCTTAGACCCAGCGTAATAAAAACAATATCCAAATGTTTGAATATATTTTTATTTCCACCAGAAATTAAAGTGATGTTTAGAACGGCTCATGATTGACCATAATAGACATTCATTGTCTGTTACATTTAAGAATATATGTTTATATAATTATTTTCTGCCTCAATATACTAAATATACATACATAATATATATACATTTATATATGCGCGTGTATGTCCACATTTAAGTTTTGTTAAACTGATAAAGTGTATTTGCTTAAATTAATGAGAAGCTGTAAGTGAATTTAATAAAACTTGTTTGGATGAATTCTTCTATATAGAATGTCATATATATATATATATATATATCGTAATTTTATGAAATCCATTCCGAAATGGATTAATTCTGGCATATTTTCAATATATTTGTTTAAAGATTATTTTTAATAACTACTCGTATTTGAGTAAATAATCTGTTTTTATGATCAATTATTATATTCATTTATATCTACTGGACTGAACAATCGAGAAATATTGTTAAAATATATGCGTCGTCCAGTAGGATTTGAACCTGCGTCAATTGATCTGAACTGTCTTTACCGCTCGACAACGAAGATCTTACAGTTTAAACAAAACCCGAAATAATTAAATTATTCAGCACAGTAGATATGAATAAATAGCCTGTTTAATTATAAACTACAGAGTATCTACTCAAATACGAGTATTCCTTAAAAATAATGTTTGGACAAATAAATTATATATATGAACACTCTCGGTTACTGGCGTGTTTTTACATTGTATATAACACGCTAAAGTCCGCCTTGCTCCTAGCTCAGAGGTAGGACCGCCGACTGATGTCAATTCGGTCGGGTTTTAATCCTGGCTAGAAGCAATCGGATGTCTAACTCTACTGATGAGCTGTGATACAGCGAAACAGATCTGTCCACTAATGATTATATATATATATATATATATATATATATATATATATATATATATATACCTTTATGTGTGTTTACGTTTCAGTTTGTCACATATATCTAACACTATGTGGGATACCTTAATTCTGAGACGTTATAATGGGAAGTATCTTCGTGTAGTACTATAAATCTTTATTTCTAAAATCACTCTAAAGATCTACACATTACCAACAACAAGTAAATGATCAACAGAAAAGACCATTTAGAAGGCGATTGAAATAAATATTCGTTCGTTCGGACTTTGCACAGTCGTTTACATTTAATACTTCAATTGTTTTGCCAACTCTTACACTAGAAAAGAATATATTGTAAATACGTATAATAAAACTGATATTATAAGTTGCTATGGTATATTTACCTTATAAATATGAGTGATCTTAATTTTTGTGGCTTTTATCAAATGTTTGAAATGTTGCTATCAGTTGTTATTCTTATCACACATTGCTGTTCGTACTTTTTTGACTCATCAATGTATAACGTAGTCGAAAAAGTTGGATATATGTATTTTTAAACAAGAAAGATTTTTACACTCATGTGTTAGACATATATTTGCATTCGAGGTCAGTAATACAAATTTAGTTTCAGATGTATATAGCATACGTGTAGGTGTATAAAGTGTTTGAAAAAATATCACATAGATTTTGTTGCTCTTTGTTAAATTAACTCAGGTGAAAACATTGCACGGATCTAATACAGTATCTTAAATGTCATTAAAATGCATCCATTGCTAGAAACGTTGGGTCTCTGTGTTAGCACAGAAAGTTTTACTCGTCAGAATTCATTTTGGATATTTATAAATCTATCATTCGTCCACGCATTGAATACTGTTGCCATATCTTGTTGGATGCTCCTGCAATTAATCTTAATGTTCTGGAGAAAATCCAAAGAAGGATCGGCAATGTAATCGAGCCTGACTTTGCATTTTTACTTCAGTCTCTTTCTCATCAACGTGACGTACCTTCCCTCTATCTTTTAACAAACATTTTCATGACATCTGCTCTGACAGACCTTTTTTTACTTAGTGTTCAATCCACGTGAATTTAAATGAGCTACTAGACTGGTGTCCATGATCCATCATTTTTCCGTTTAAATAGTTGAATCTACCCGAACTTCCACCTTAACAGTGTAGAATCCTGGCACTTCCTTTTGTGGAATTTACCTTTTTTTTCTTCTCTGATAACTACTATCTCCAAAAATGTCTTCTTGAATCTCATTCATATTTTATCCTTTCTTTCCAATTGACCCTATTATACTGTGCTTTAAAAAAACCCAATGCGCACGCGCGAAATTAAAATATAAATGGCGACCATTTACTCATTGCACATGTATACATATATATGATAGGATAAGAAACAAATATGAAACGCTTATAAATTAAGCTTCATCACAGAATTAAATATAGAGGAAACAAAAAAGATAAAAATGTCTGGTATTTATAATTATTGTGTTTCTTTTTCCATTAATTAAGCAGACTCCACGTTTATTTGTCAGTGTACGTGCTTGTACTTCATGTGTGTAAGGGTATCATAATTCTACATTGTCCCTGTGGTATTCGGATACTAAGGTACATTAAATTGTGTATCATGTGAATGTGCGCGTTTTTCTTTAAGTTACTGCTAATGATAATCTTTGCAGACCCTGAAGAAATGCTTTTTTTCATATCAATTTCCTTCTATGATTTATGCCTTTATCAATGACTTAAAGAAAACCGTCATTTTGTTTCTGTTTCATACACGTCTTGTAGGAACATAGGAAAAAAGCTTCAAATTTATTCATTATATACAAGTGAACATGATTGTTTTCATGTGTATTTCTTATATCTGTAATCAATACATATTATTAAGTTAACTATAATAAACATAAAATAATAATAATAATAATAATAATAATATGAAGAGTTAAACGTTCTATATCTGAGCCCAAGTTGTCTCTTGTATAAACGTTAATCTTCGGTCCTGGTCAGATTTAGTGAAATTTCACGGACTGACAAATTTTTAGAAACAGATCGAAGAATGTTTTTTGTTGCTAAAATCTCATTAAATTTATTCTGTGTCTTCCTTTACTTAAAAGGATAAAAATCAACTCGTCCATAATGGTTTAGTTACTGTGTGCAGTTTCTGAAAATTTCAGTTTTAGAAGAATGATTTTTTTAACTTCAACATAATGTCATCATAACACGCAACTAATCAAAAACTACCAAAGACCATAAAATCAGTTTTCATTCATCGAGTTATTTTATTTGCAATACTTTTCCAGATGATAACCATTTTAGTCGATATCAATATAAAAGGTCTGTGTTCTAAAAAACATTATCTGTTGAAATATGTTGCTATATACAGAAATTGTTTCGCATCATGATATATTTTTCAAGTCATGACTACAAGCCTGTGAATCATTTCCTTTGAGGTAATTGAGTTTTACTGAAATTTGCTTCTAACGGTGCATTTGATTTTCATTGAAAGGATTCCTTTCTAATATAACAGCAATAAGTGAATTTATTATTTAAACGATGGGAATAAAATGTAACGATTGATTTGATTGATTACAATTGAATATTCGGAGAATTTCATATATGTACAGGCTTGCTTTATTTTATTTAAAACCGTGACTAAAGTAGTTGTAATGGTAATATTACTTGTTTTGTTATATAGAAATGGGAATATTAATCTTTTGCTTATATGGCAATGGTCGTAGTAACAGTATATATTTCCTTATATGGTAATCATAATATCAGTAATTTTCTTATATGGAAATGATAATATTAATGGTAATATTAGTCGTTTCCGTATCTGGTAAAAAAATGTTAGTAGTTTTGAAATGGTAATGTTAATGGTAATATTCGTTGTTTCCTTATATAGTAATGTTAATATTAGTCTTTTAATGGTAATATTAATCGTTTAAAACTAATCCATGGTCCTGGAGCTCAGACTCTTTGGACGTGGGCACGAAAGACTAAAAAGCAATAGTTGTTTCCAGTTAAAGCGAAACCGTAGATTGAAAGAAAAATGACTGGTTGTAAGTCAAATTTTAATTTCCTGGTATCGATATCAAATAAGTTTTTTCGTCGTAAACTGAATTTTGAAGGTTAAATAAGTCCTCTGAGTAAATATTATCATGGCTGAGACTAAGACCTACAATTATAGTTACTTAGAGCCAAACGCGAACCAAAAACTAAAATAAAAGGGCTGAAAAAATACAGACATACAGGCAGATAAACAGACACACACAAACATCTTGCCGTTTATATATATATTATCGATTTTCTGCACTATTGTAATAACTGCAACGTTGAAATTTCTGAATATCGTTTCTTATGTCTTTGTCTATGAGTGTATCAAATTTGATTAAAATCGGACCACTCCTTCTATGACCCGATTTTTTCGATTATCGATTTTCGATATTAATCATGAGTATCTCAACACAAAATCTGGCTAAGAACACTCGCTAATGCTTATAGTACAACAGTGTAAATTTTCAAGAAAATTGGCTCAGCCGTTTTGGGTTCTATAGGTAAGGGACACACGCATACACACACAGACAAATTTCCATTTATAAATAAGTTTAGATATGTAATTTTAGTCAATTCTTTATATGATAATGGTAATATTAATTGCTTCCTTATATGGTAATGGTAATATTAGTCATTTCCATTGATTTCTTATAGCAAAACAATTTTATTATTATTATTGTTATCATTATTAATTCAGTACTTTGCTTCGCTAAGACTAAAATGATAAAACTTTAATTCTGAATTATTTCCATTTGAAATATTCCATTTTTAGAAAATACATACATTTTAATATACAGACGTCATAAAAATGACTTCGAATTTCTGACGTATAATATTTTCTGGTTAACCAGATATTTTTGTTAGACAGAACAGAAAATTGACACTAACAATAGATATGTCTATGTAAATTCTGTTACGAGTGAGAACGTATATTTGAATTCTGTTAAATTTCTAATTATTGTATTTATCTTACTTCAAAACCCTTGGCATGCGTAAGCAAAGAGACAGCCGACAGGCATTAAGCTGTTTATAACTTTTTCTTAATTTCTTCTTTTTGTTTCCAACTTCAAGATTTTATTGCTCATCCCAAGCTAAGAATTTTCTAAACTTAGCGGGAAGAAAAGTTATTATTCCTTTGTCTTTTTTTAAATGTATTTGTGAGTGTGAGCGTCTGCTTGTTTCTACATTACGCATAGAGTTTAAATCTGCACATGCAAAGTTTCATCCAGACGGAGTGTGATGGATAGTAATTCTAATTCTAGATTTATAATATAGGTTACTAATTAGGCTTAGAGGTAATTTTCAAATTTCCTGTCCTCTGAAAGAAGCTTTATACGCCAGTAATAATGGGGCCTAGGGTACGTATAACTACGAAGCTTCTCCACCGATTTCATAAAAGGATTATGACCTCTTGGGCATACAACATCAACAAGATTTTATTAACAACAGTTATATGAGGCTTCATAAGCTCAAACTTAAGGTTGATTTTGATTTGATTTGTTGTTTTCGTTTAGCGGCAAATCAGCACCCCCCATGGGTTATTTAAATCTATTCTTACAACAGCACAAGAGTTTTGTTGGCTTTTATTATTATTATAATTATTTCATTATATTTTTGATGTATACCCATTTCCATCTAGGTCCCGATCTTACACCAAAGATCAGAAATTACATAATGACGTTTTCAATAAGCATTTTTAAGCTAAGAGCACGCTCATTTTATATTGATAATATACTTTGATAGGTAAGAGCTATACATGTGATGAAATTTTTTATGACATCGGTTATCAGGAATCTCTTCAATAAATTAATGAGAGCATTTTTAATAAAACTCAGTGAGCTAACCACAACCGTCTTTATGAGACACACTATTTAGCTATTCATTTAAAAGCCTCGTATCTTGTCAGTTTTTTCAAGATCTTCAAAGATAAATTACAGTCTGAAGGAATTATCATGAAAACAGAAAAGATAGACGGTGCTCCACAAAATATAAGATGACCATTGGCATTTCATTTCATTTCTTAAAGATTTTTACATCCTTCTGAGATGAGATAGTACTTATACTATTTACATTATTCGGACTATTGTCCTCATCTTTGTTGCCATGTTTTTATGACGTAACCTCTGGTGCTAGGAATTTCAAACCGTACCCTTATTTACGATCACTGGGGTATATCATTCTCATTCCTTGTGCATAGCTACTTCTAGTAGCCATGAGTTATCTCCCTTTAAGCTAACACTCTAAGTTATTTGTTCATCACTGCTATAGCCTGGTACTAAACTCACAACTCTTTGAATCACGTCATTGGATCTAAGCAACATCTATATCCACTGGGTCATGTGTAGAACAGCATGGAATTTCTGAGACTTATAAACCTAATGTTTCAGTAACCTTTTATTTACCAGAGTTCATATTGCAATCTTTTGATGTTAATGATTTTCTATAGAATTTATTTTACCAATGCTCATAATACAATATTTGATACTAATGATTTTCTCTAGCACTCCGTATTACTGGTTCACATGTTGTATTCATTTCTATGCTTGGTCGACTAAGGAAACTTTTCTAGTCTAGTATATGCACTGATTCGTCAAGTTTAAGTAGTTTTCCGTGGCGTTCTCTATTATTTCAACTTTATCTCATTGAATAAGTTCCTTAAGGTAAAGCCACAAGAACATCGCAACACGAGGGGAGATAGCTGAACACATACTGAGAGAGGAAATGGATAACCGTTCTTTATGGGATAAAGCTGAAATAAAAATAAATATATAAATAATATATTATTTAAATTTGCAGGATAAATTATGACGAGAACACATTTCTGTTCTGGCACACCACAGTGACGCCACCTGTCTTGCAGCACATGCAAGTATTGGTTCGATATAGTCACTCTATTTCATATCAGTATGGTTGTTAAATGTAAACAATTTTATCTTGTAGACGTTAGAATTTTCTTGTCCCAGTTAACCATTGATCAGAGGTCTTTTTCAAAATGATGGGATGCTCTGTCAACGTCGGCAAGAAATTAAAAGCTGATTATTTCTGTTTTTGTGTGTTTTTTACTTTACCAACAGAATAAAATTAAACTTTAAAAAATTATTTCTGTCAAAGGCGAAAAAGAAAACACGCAATGATTTCGATCGAAACTAGAATGCAGAAAAATAAAAGTGTATTATGTCAAAAATCGCCGGTTTTTAAGGTCACGAAATAGAAAACAATGGAATGCTTTCTGTGATCCACATTATATAATTTACATTAAATAAATTTTATTTTTGATGAAGAATTAAACAATGATTTCAAGAGGAACTGAAATGTAGTAAATCAAAAAAGGTTTATTATGTCAAATAAGGTTTATTATATTATTCGCTCAGATGTGAAATAATGTAGAAACAACGTTCAATGTCGAAAATATAAGCAATGAGGCTAGGAATTAAATATATTTTAATAAGCCGACAAAAATATCGTTTTTGACGTCAGAAACAATGAAAATTAAAGAGACGTTGCATTAACGTTTCAAAGTTGGAAGAAAATTAAGCAATGGAAGGGAGGAATGTGATGACATGAAAATGCAACTGATCAAAGACAATAATAGATGTGCCTGCTCAGAGATGACGGAATTATTTGAAACTCGATGGGCCGGGTATCTGCGAGTTAGAGAAGACAAAGCCTCAGGAGAAAAAAGAGAGCAGAAGGCAGACAACACCAGCCCGTATCCCCTTTGTATGTACGCTTTCCTATGACTAATCTCTACAAACAAAAGGTCACTGGAGAGAATGAACAAAACAAGTTAATATCCGTGCCCGTTGTTATATTTCAAGCCTATCTTCAACATTTGTTTCCAGGGTATACAACAACGTTACCCTCATAGACACCTGCATTTGGCTGATTT
Source organism: Ascarosepion bandense (assembly GCA_037127315.1). Taxonomy (NCBI): domain Eukaryota; kingdom Metazoa; phylum Mollusca; class Cephalopoda; order Sepiida; family Sepiidae; genus Ascarosepion; species Ascarosepion bandense. The sequence continues at coordinate 933,100 of JBBBDQ010000791.1, read as the reverse complement.
ATTTTTACTTGAAGAAGGCTTACACTTTAGAGTGTAACCATATTTTCTAGCTAATCTTACACAATAATATTTGGATTATTGGCTTGAATTGTTCAATCTGTTTGAACTGGAAAATTCCAGAGTGGAATTTACGTTAGGTGCAATAGAATTTGGTTTATGTTCCAACAATTTTTCTGTAGTAGGTTTACTTATCGTTTAATGCCCATTTAATACGCTGGCATATTCTGTTGTGTAATTGAAGGTATTCTGCTTTGGTTAAAAGTGCGCAGCGTGACACTAAGAGATCAATAGTTTCTGGAAGTAAGCCACTAATGCTTTATAGAAGGCTGATATATTTTGTGAGAATGTTATACTGGTAGCTTTTAGTTTTTAGTCTTTGATACTGTGCTGCAACAAGAAACTCTTCTGTGCAAAGTTCTAGGACAGTTGTGGAAAACGAATGATGAATCGTATTTATTTTATTACTATTATGCTTTAAAGATATTTTCCATAAAGGTGCTTGTTCTTTTTCTTTTTAATTTCTATTTTCTTCCAGGCTTTCTAATTTTAGATTTTGCTCTCAATGCTTTTATCTTCTTCGTGAGTTTTCTATTTATGTTACAGTCATTAATGTCGCTTCAATTAATTTCAAATAAATCACAGCTTCCTTAGAAACAAATTAAAGCGATTTGGTCAGTTTGTGTTTGATTACACGTTATAGCTTTTCGTTATTGGGGCATTAAATGTACTTTTTAATTTCCATTATCACCTGTCAAGACCTTTCGTATAGGCATAATCCTCTGACACTGTTGTTACATGGAAGACATAACCTGTATATATCTACCTTCGGGTGAAGTATATTGTTACTTTTCAGTATTATTTTCATATCTACGTTTAGGATTTCCTGATTCAGTCAGTTGAGTGCCATACGTGAGACAGGCTTGGGCGAGCATGTCTCGATAGAGACATGACTGACTGGGCAGAAGATTATCCCGCAGTAGGTTGACATTGCTTTCTGCGATAGACTAGTTGCCGACGAAGGCTATAGAAGCCAATCTGTCCTGTTATTTAACCCATAAATGGAAGGAATAGACGGATTAATACCTTTCCCAAGGGTATTTGCGCGTAAGTGAATGCAATGAATTCAGCTGGAATTCGAACTCGGCCCCCCGATTTCTCGTTCCGAGCAGATATCCAATGCACCACAACGCACATCCTGATTACGTTACAATATTAAAGCTGTTCATCACCACAAATATTGCTGCTGTTAAGATTACTTCTTTCATCTTGCGTTCATTTACTTTACTTTTTAGGATAAACCCCACTCCTCCATCTTACATGACGTTTTTCCTTCATTAACGAATGTATTATACCACCTTCTTTATGCACTCTTACGTACTTGTATATTTCTTCTGGCGTCGATTTTAAGTAGGATATTTTTGCTTCGTATGAATTTTCTCCGCATAAATGCTGTCTTTATGCATCTATCAATCCCAAACGCATTTGGTATGACGATAAACTACATCAGGCTGCAAAGTGTATAATCAGGGGTTTTGACGAGCGGATAACCCCCTCTTAATTACTGTTGTTTCCAAGTCGACTATGACCGAGACGATTGCACATGTTAGGGTCTCAGATATGAACAAATGGTGAGCCTACCACCTCAACAAAATTACTATGAATATTTAAAAATATATTTTAATAGTAAAATGTATCCGCAATACACTTTTATATAAAAAGAGAGATTAAACATATTGAGCAATAGATTTTATTTTGAGTTAAAACTATAAAATTGTATTTAAGATAATGTTTGTTTTTATTTGAGTCATTCAGGTTCCACACGTTATAGCATATCAAACCTATCGAGAGATAAAATATGCTTACATTTCCGATTAGATCACACTTCAAACGAGGACTTGAGAAAAAATTTGTAAATTATTTACTTCGTGTTGATTTTGTATCCCTATAAAAATGGAAGTTTATAAGGTGCACTTTAGACAATTTTTTAAGATAAAACAGTCTCACAACCGATCAAAAAGGTATGTTCTGTGTAATATGATAGTGGTTTACCTGTAACAAATATACGGAAGTGGATTACTAAGTTTAGAGATGGAGATTGTTGCCATAATGATTAAGAATACTAATGCAGACTCCTCACCAGTACAGACTTATTGATTAAGAATAACCCGCATTTTCACGCAAACCACAATCGATGAATTATTAGTGAAGCTTGGATACTCAAATCCCTACGCTGTTTAGGTACCACATGATCTGACTGAAATGAATAATTTGGATCGAATTTCTATTTATGAATTGCTGTATAGACGCTATGAAAATATACCCTTTTTAAAGCTAATTGTGACGGTTGATGAGAAATGAATCGGTCAGAACCATGTTCAGCAAAAAGGTTAATGTGGTAAGTGACAGGAATCAAATTTAGCCACCCGAAAAGCAGGTCTTCATCCTAAGAAAATCATGCTGCGCATCTAGTAGGATTGGAAAGGAATCCTGTACTTCTGCCAAGCAATTAGTCAATTGATTCTGAAATGTATTTCTCGCAAGTGGATATATCATTAATGGCAGCGATTCAAGAAAAAACGCCTAGAAATGGGGAACAGAAAAGATGTTGTTTTCCATCAGGATAATGAAAGACATCACGTTACTTTGGTGACCCGGCAAAGATAATGAATCTTGGATGTTACGCCACTTACTATATTCAACAAGCATCGCTTCCTCAGATTTTTTAATATTCAGATCCTTGCAAAATAATCCCAATGGTTATAATTATTTGGATTTCATATAAGAAATAAGTTGTTTTTTTGTTTTTTATTTGTTTGTTTTTTTGTTTTTTTTTTTTGTTTTTTTGCCGAGACGGAATCTTTAAGTTGAAAATATCCAAAACCTTGTGCAACAAAATGGTTCAGATTTAATTGAATAAATATTTAATGGCATAATTTTGTTTTGGGCTTTAATTTTTCTTAACTCGAAAACAGTAACCATGGGTATATAGTACCCATGCAAATAAAGCCATTTTAATTATAATTTAATTAAATTTTCAGTACCTGATTTTCTTACTAAAATATGCTTTTCAGTTCCTATTAATGTTAACCTAAAGTAATACTTTTGAAGTGCCTGCATATTTCAAATAAAGATTTATATTTAATATTCTTTTGATATTTTAAAAATCGAGTATGATATACCCATGGTTAGTAGTGGTGTAACTTTAATTGATCGTTAGTGTTCCAAAGTTAACTTTCGAGACAGCCCAATATTTAGATTTCTCTATTAAATCAAATATAGAACTGTTGCTATATTGATATTCAATATCAAACTATCAACAAGAACTTTTATTACGTATTAATCCGTATAATATTTTACAATCTCTTAAAATACAATAAATATTACAAAACATAACTTAGGAAAAAACATAAAACACAATCACTGTCTCTAGTAATTATGTCTACATACATTTATATGCATATAAGTTGGGTATTATCTACCATGTATTCAATTGAGAAAGCAGAATATTTAGATATTAAATTACCCACAGTGAGTTGATATGCCGTTAAACAAACAACACCTAAAATCTATATATTATATATGATATTTATATTATGACTGACTTTTTTTCCTGTAGATGGGCGTTTACTTAGGCAAACCGTTCAAAGTCATGCAGATAAAATAAACGATATTTCTGTCGTTAATTTTGAATACATACTGTGCGTTGTTGAAAGGTTTGCTGAAAAGAAATAAGGCTATCCTGAAAAGAATAAGCAAAAGCGAATCTCCTTGGAATAAACCAAAATTTATTTTCTCTTTTGCTTCTTCAATGCAGCCGTTTCTAGCGTTTAGAACTACGCTAGTTTTCCAGAGGCTCATTCTATGAAAAAAGAAATCTTCCTATGACAAATGATGTACATATTTCAGAACACTTTTTTTATCCAGTTATCTTGAAGACTATCAAATACTTCCTTATACTCAATCTTTGTCACTGAAATATGTTTATGGTGCTTTTTGAAATTTTCGTAAATCATTTTATTCTCATCATTTAAGCTATACATTCAGGAGAGTTGCATTTACACATTTTTATAGTTTAGGCATACGACAGGTTGGCCTAAGCCTTGTGAATGAAATTGAATGAACAGAACTCCTTGCCGAAGCATCAATGGTTGTACTTCGAGAAGAAGGGCTTGAATGTGCTGGCCTTGTGTAGACTGTTGATAACACGATCTCTCTCTCTCTCTCTCTCTCTCTCTCTCTCTCTCTCTCTCTCTCTCTGAAACTGTAAAAACATAAACATACCTGAGCAGGTGTCTGCTAATGGGGATTAACTATTCAAACTTTGAGATGGGCATCTTTGGATGCGAGTAGACAGCCATTTTTAAGATTTGATATGAGAATTTCATACATGGTAGTCTTTGTTTAAATCATTTCACCAAAAAGAAGACATGAATGTTACTGATGCTCATGGGGTTACAGTGAGAGAAAAAACAAGGTTCAGGGGATATCGGAGTAAATGATAAGTGATGGATGGGAATCAAGGCGACACAAGATGGCAATTGGCGTTGCATTTAAACTTTTAGAGATTGTAGCAATCAGGGAAGCAACCAAACTGTAGTTCAACTACCTGGTGGTGCGAGGAAAGAAGCTGTAACTGTAGAAGAGTCGGTAACATTTAAGTATTTTGCCAGTAAAAGGAAGTCCATCTAGTAGCACACTTAAATACATGTAGTCGTGGGCTCAGAGAAAAAACTCGTCAGAGCAGTTGCTATTAAGCTTAGCTCCTTGTTGTCCCTCAACATGAATTTAATCGAGGAACCTGACTGGAAACTAGGTCCCACTCTTTTACAGCCAAGGTAATCAAATGCAGCCACCATTGCTACTCTCACCGCTTATTTTCTCGCACTTTCCGTTTGTGGAACTCTATTCTGTAAAGTTGCTTCCCTGATAGGTACAATCTCCAAGAGTTTAAATAGAACGACAGTTGCAATCTCTTATTTCTTTAACTCCAAACCTTCTCCTACCCTCTCCCCAACGTCCTCTGCATCTTGTTCTTCTCAGTTTTCACTCTATTCTCACGCAACTCTCTTCACACTAGTATCCCTATCCTTCTTATAAGCCTAACAACCCATGTAACGGTTCCTCTCTCTCTTCGTTTCCCTCTTATGTAACTTTCACTCTTCTCTTAGGTCGACCAGTGGCAGTACCGCCTTGCTTGGGGTGAAACGATTATATATATTGTCACAAACCCGTTTGGGTCAGCAACAGAAAAATGCAATTTTAGTTGGAATAATGCTGAAGGGAGTGAATTAAACTCCCTTCAACATTATTCCAACTAAAATTGCATTTTTCTGTTGCTGACCCAAACGGGTTTGTAACAATATATATAATCGTTTCACCCCAAGATAATTTTATACAGAATGGAAATTTATTATAACACACAGAAATATTCAGCAAACACACAGGAATAAGGTGACAGAACTATAATATACCGGAGACTAGACCGGGTGCAACTTCGTACTAGTTTCACACAATATTCACTGGAAAATAAGAGGTGAGTTTAACGAGGAAGATATTTGGAGGAAGTTTAAGCGGAATGGAAAATAGTCATTCAACTCGGCTAATGATTATATATATATATATATATATATATATAGCTATACACAGCTAGGATTTGGTCAGAGTGATTAACGAAACAATCTTTACTTTTCACGGCAGCACGCGGTGTATTCATTGGATGTTGAGGAATGTCTTCGTATGGAGAATTTCAGCTGGTAGCTTGATGGAAAGTTTCTCCGACGTCTTGAACGAATAGCCGGAGAGAGGTCTACGCCTGGCTATAGCCCAACAACTCTGGGGTTTTATACTATTTCTTCACTTCATTATAGAACCAGAGGCCTATATTCATTGGCCCTCCCTTTCTCTGGTCTTTTCCTTCTTTTCACTGTAACCATAGTTACCAGGCTATTCAATCTCTTTTTGGGAATGGTAGAACCTGACCCAGTGACCTAATTCATAATACTCTCCTTTCTGCACTAGTAGAACCCTGACCGAATGACCCGTTACTACTAGTGTTACTACTAGTGCTACTATTTTAGTCATGACTCAAGGCTTTTGAAGCGAAAAACACTTCTAACTTCCTCGTTACAATATGTAACATATGTAAACGAGTTATTACATGACCTAGGTTTCAGCCATCTTATCCACGCCTGAAGACACCACTCCTGATAGAAACCTAGGTCGCGTAATAACTCGTTTCTAAATAGAAAATATTCAAAAGTTCTACAATATAATTGTATTGACACTTTTTTATTATAAATGTGCACTGGTTTAACCTTAAGAAACTAAGTAATTAAACAATCAGCATATAAATACATATATTAGTCATCCACATACAAGCCTGTTTCGTTGTAACACAGCTTATCAGTGTGGCTAGACGCATCCACTTGCTTCTGGCCGGGATCGAAAATCAACCGATTTGGTGTCAGGCGGAGTCGCTACGATCGTAATTCATAGGCGCATGGAATGAGAGAAGAGAAATTTTAACGTGTATACAGGCAGTGTATACACAGGCCAGTCATCGAAAGAACTCAATTAATTTCTGAAAAGTCACGCTTATATAGCAGAAGTGGAAACTTTAATTTTTTTCTCTAGATAGATTAATCATAAAAAGAGCATAATATATTAGTCATCCACATACAAGCCTGTCTCCCTTATCACAGCTCATCAGGGTGGTTAGACAAATCGAATTGCTTGTAGCCGGGATCGAAATTCGACCTATATATATATATATATATATATATATATATATATATATATATTCAAGCAAGTTACTAAAGTTTCATTATTTGTCGGAAGTAAGAATACTCATCTATTGACAAACTAAATGGTCATCAGATTGTTTGATTAATTCATAACATTTTTAAAAAACCACGTAATTTGTTCATTGGTATTGGTGAGTTCATTTAATCAATAATGTGGCATTTTTTTCTTTTCAGGTTGATTGCTATTTACTAGAATTTTATAAAAGCGATCAAAAAATTAATCTAAAATCAATTCTCGCGGTTTTTTCCCAGATCTTGTTCGAATATTTTTTTTTCATTTATCCAAGTGTTTTTATGTTCGTGCTCAGACCAAATTGTTGACCAAAACGCTTCGATTACTTCGACAGTAGGCTGCTTATAAACAGTTATGTTAAATTTTCTAAATCCCACGTTCTTCAGATTATTCTCGAACATGTTACTATCCGTATAAAACGTCTTTTTTGAAAATAGCTTGAAATATGCATATTTAGCAGGGGTTCTTTGCTTGATTTTTTTTCAGTTATATGATCGCTGCATTTATTGATTATTTTTTCTTTAGCTTTCCGTGTCTTTGACATTCTCGTTGCTCCTCAGTTTTGTAGGGCTTCAATATTTTACTACAAGCAGTTTTAATTCTTCCTGATTCTTTCTGGTCATGTAGCTTTTGTAAACAAGCGATGTTCTCTTCTTCATTTTTTAAACCACCTACACGAATATTAACACTTGCTCTTTTATATATTTATTCATTTAAGGAAATAGGATCAATTTTGGTTTCATTGATATTGGATTGTATTACGATGTTGATTTTCAATCTTTCCTTTTTCTATTAATTTGCATATGAGAAGGAAGACAAGGCGTTCATTCATGTTTGGGTTTCTCACTTTAAGTCACACATACAAGAATTTGACATTAAATCGAACAAATTCTGCCTGGGTAAACCCATTAAATTAATATCTTATGGATTATCCTCCATGTGTGTGTGTGTTTTTTTTGTGCAATTTTCTTTATTTCGTCTTTTTAAACTCGATGACATCGATGCCTGGGTTCTTTTGTTTATTTTATCATGATCAATTTGGTCATCATAAATATTTTTCTTTATTATTTGGCTTTCAGCATCAGTCAGTAGCTTTTGCATTATAATATTCCGGCGAACAAGTTATTTCTATCTGTTCATGTTCTTCTAGTCAGGATCTTCTCCAGATTTGGTCTCTTTGTTCCGTATTTTATTACTGTGGTTTGTAAGTACATAACAGTATAATAAAATTTTAGTACATCTTTAGTTTCTTCCCGTGTTTGGAAAGCCGAGTTCGAATTCCAGTTGAATTTCTTGCATTCACTTACGCGCAAATAACCTTTAGAAAGGTATTAATCGGTCTCTTCGCTTCATCTATGGGTTAAATAACAGAACAGGTTAGTTTCTACATATTTAACTGGCAAATAACCTACCGCAGAATGTAATAGCATTCTAATGAGGAAAGTGTTTCATTTGATCAGTGATATATTTAAAAAGACATGATCATTCAAGCCTGTATCAGGTTTCGTTGACTAGTGGTCTGAGCGTACGCGCTCATGTTCCCCACGTTAAAAACTGACCTTGTGTCACAATCCACTCCATTGATTGAGTAGAATAAATCCAAAATATTTCGTAATAATTTGATATGCTCAAAATTCAAGTTATTATACACTTTTGTCCGAGTAATTTTGGTCGTTCATGTCATAATACAAAAAATGAATGTTGTAATTATGACAGACAGCATTGTGTTAGCAACATCCTTGTAATTTTAAACGTTTATTAATGACATGGACAAAACCTCATTTCCTTTCAAGCGCTTCATTTAAACAACTTTGAATTATAGGAAATAGATCCGTACATTTCGCATTCATTTTAATGAGTGACATGAATATTTTATGAGGATAAAGGTTTTATGATTCTTCAAGGATGTGCAACAGAATAAGAAGAGATTTGTTGACATATATATATATATATATATATATATATATATATATATATATATCGGGTTCTTCAGCAAGTATAGATTACGTAAAGTCAAAACAAGAGAGTGAGCAGAAATAGAAAACATTATTTAATGAGATTAACAAATTAAGAAATCAACAGTCGAACTACGAAATATTAACTGTCTTGTAAATGAAGTGCTCAGTTTTATTTAAGAATACTTTAGAGGATATAAATACATATTTAGAAATCGACACAGACATAAGCTCCTGGTGAAAGCGAAACGGGATTTAGGGATTTATTAGCGGGCATTTAAATGAGATATAAGCGCGATTCGCACCAGAGGTCGATAAAATATAATACAATGTAGAAATAAAAATAGACATGTTGCAAGAGAATGATTCATTTGTAGGTAATAAATAGAACATTTATATGTATGAGGGTGAAAAGTATCCATTTGTATAATCTAAGAATTTGTTGATATATCAATAGATTAATGTCTACAGATAGGTGTCAATACACGCATTCCCAGATAGATAGATAGATAGATAGATAGATAGATAGATAGATAGATAGATAGATAGATGCAGATTCGTAATCGAAGAATGCCATTGCTCAATCAATCTACACATGTCTTGCCTTTAGATGACCCCACAAAGTAGCCAGGGACAGGTAGAGTTTACTGCAAACGTTATAGCTAAAAAGACCCATAGTCTGTGCAGCTGCGTCCTGGCGATTGAATTTTCATGTGACTCTTTAGATAGATCTATCTATCGCCCGGTTCACACTCCACAAACGTCTATTGAACAGGTTAAGAGGCTCATCCCTGTTCCCTGTTAAGGATGTGGTTTCCAGCTTTCTCTTTTCCAATCTTTTCACTCTTACGTAACCTTCTGCACATCAGTGGCGTTACTTACTCGGGGGGATATGTTTAAAAAAAATGATGCATACATACATAGATACGTAGATAGATTGTATGCCAATGTATGCATATATGTATGTATTTATCTGTATAAGAGAAGTTTCAACCTCACCATGGTCTATTCCTCAGGAAGGTGACTTTATTTCAACGTTCAACATATTTAGAAAGTGCTTGAAAAACTTAACAGGGGTTGACCCAAGCCTTGTTAGTGAATTGGGTAGACGGCTCCCTTTGAGGAGCTATCGATGGTTGTGCTAACTCGAAGTCATCGTGAGCGTTTGAGCGTCTTGGATTTGTTGTTCATGTTAGATAACGCGTTCTCCTCCAGAAACTGTAACTAAGGTCCGTTCAGCATAGATGTAGTATAAACCGAATGTGAGCTCTCTGGGTGTTGAACAAGCACAAGAGTGCACGAGGATTGTCTAGCCTCTCCAGTAGACGGTTATTGTCGAATACGGGTGACCAGCCATTTATGGATCTACCTAAAGAGACACATGTAAATTCACACACAAACATACACACACACACACACACACACACACACACTTTTATGTGTGTATATATATATATATATATATATATATATATATGTGTGTGTGTGTGTGTGTGTGTGTGTGTGTGTGTGTCAAGGTATGTATGTATGTATCTATCTATCTATGTAAGCAGACAGATATAAACATATATAATGATCGGCTAATTTTAGGGGACAAACTCGTTTGCTATGGCGGTTAATCCAATTCCAGTTGCAGACGCCTTCTCAGGCGGATTTGCACTTGTTCAACATCCACCGAACTCACATACAGTTTCCTCTACAACTATGCTGAGGTGACCTTAGTTGCAGGTTCTGAGAGCGTGCGCGATATCTAATGTGATGCACTGTTTGAACAAAGCCAACACAATCAACCCACGATAATGATAATTTGTGACTTCATGCTAGTTGAACGCTCCACGCCACTCAAGTAATTCTTTCTACAATCAGAATTGGTATGTTTTCCAAACACTTTTCAACGTAAATATTCATCAACACACACACACACACACACACACACACACACACACACACACACACACACACACACACACACACACAACTATTCGATGATGAATTGGATCACTCTAGCTATTGGGCGTGTTTATACGCGCTAAAAAGCCTGCCTTCGTCTGCCGGACGCTCGTGGTCTAGGGGTAGAATCGCGGACTGACGCCGACTCAGTCGGGTTTCAATCCTGGGTTAGGAAGCGAACGGAGTCTAAGCCGCACTGAGGAGCTGTAATACAGAGAAACAGATCTGTCTGCGGATGACTATATATATATATATATATATATATATATATATATATACACCAAGTATATGCGAGGTTTGGATGGTATAAAATTACATAAAAATTATTCTTAAAAATTGAAGTCAGCACCATTACTTGATAATACACAAGTAATGTCGAAAAAATAGCTATATTTGTATCGATATTTTAATATATTTATGTTATAAATGGTATGTGTGTGTGTATGTGTATGTGTTTAAAAAGGAACAGGGGTTCTTGCAACAAGAGAAATTGGTATAGATGAAAAGAGTGCAAGAAGAGAGAGATATAGAGTGGGGAAGAAAGAGAGAGATAAATATATACACATGCGCATTTATTCATGCATGCATAAATAGGTAGATAGATACATACATAAATGAAATTAATACACAGGTACAGTAGACAGGAATGGAAACATACATATAATGGACGTCCACTCGTAGCCAAGCATGACTTTCTTCTATGTGCCTTGTCCCTTCAGGACGTAGGCGATCATGGCCTTCCACTTTTCACTATCCCTGGTGGCTCTGAGCACTCCTTCTCCTATTACACCATGCAATCCTCGTTCCGTCATCCACCTGATTAGGTCCTTCAAATATGTTATCCGCTGCCTTCCCCTGTCCCTTTTTCTCTCTATCTGGCCTGTTAAAATCAGATTCTCCAAGCCCTTCTTCCTGGAACTTCAGCTGTCTCTTCCTGATGCTCAGTATTAATTTACTTTTTGTTTCCATCATTTCCAAAACCTCATTATTGCTCACATGCTCGATCCATGATATTCGCAGCATTTTTCTGTAGAACCACATTTCAGTCGCTTCAAGTTTTGCCTTCATCTTTGATGATATTGTCCAGCATTTACTGCCATATTGAAAGATTGATAGCACGTAGCAATCCAGTACTCTCTTCCTTGTTTCTAGCGAAATTGTCCCGTTTCTTAATACCTTAATCAACTTCTGGAATGCTTCGTTCGCCATTCAAATTCGCCTTAGAATCTCTGGGTGACACTTTCCGTCTTCTTTTATAGCACATCCCAGTTATTTAAATTTTTGTATCTGCTTGATTCTAATATTCCCGACCTGTATTTGGCATATTGGGCTGCCCTTTTTACTGATGACCATGCATTCGGTTTTCTTGCAGTTTATTTCTATTCCTTTCTTGTCACTTTCTTACGCTACCTTCTGTAAGAAGCCTTGTAGTTTTCTTTCTGTGTCTGCTATCAGCACTGTAACATCTTAGGTTGTTTAAATTGTTGCCTCAGATTTCAAATCCAGGCATAAATTCTAGGGTCCTCAAAATATTCGCCCTGTACAAGTTGGACAGATCCGGTGAAAAGACACTTCCTTGTCTTAAGCCCCTTTCTATCTTTGTATATCTATTCAATTCATTACCTGTCCGTATGCAAGCGGCTTGCTGTCAGTAAAGATGTTTGATTACTCTCAACTCTTTTCCAAATATGTCCAGGCTGCCGAGCATCTCCATCAATTCGTTGTAGCGTGTTTTGTCAAACGCCTTCGACAAGCATAGGTATAAGTCCTTCATTTGTATTGCCCTTTCGGAGAGCATCCTAATCCCAATGCCATTCCTTGTTCCCGTGTCTTTAACGAAACCACACTGTTCTTGTCCTACCCCTGGCATGATTCTGCTTCTCGCTCTATTCCTCAGGATTGTTATATGGCTCATTAAACTGATGGTTCTGTGGAGTTCGCACTCGTTTGCTCCTGGCTTATTTGGTAGTGCTATGAAGACTTTCTGAAGTCATCTGGTCCCCACTATTATAAATGTCATTTAGTATTATCAGTAATTTTTTCTATACCATATTTTTCCAGGGCTATCAGCAGATCTAAGACTATGTCGTCTGCTTTGTTTCTATTCAGTTTGGCTACTGCAGATTCCACTTCAGATCTTAATATTTCCGGTCCGTCCTCATCTTTGCGTATTATTGGTTGTTCTCTTTTGTCGTGGAAAATACATTTATATATTCTTCCCATCGTTGGAATATTTCTTCTTTCTACAAAATGATTGATCCATCCTTAGATTTCATACATCCTGTTGAAGAGCAGGTTTTTTGTCCTGTCAGTTCTTTTATTTCCTTATGCATGTCTGCTTTATTATTCCTGCTCAATCTCTCTACTTCTGCACATTTGTCATTGAGCTATTCCTCTTTAGCCTGTCTATATTTTATTCTTATTTCCTTGTGTAGTTCCCTGTACTCCGTTCCATGTCTTGATATCATTTTCTCCCTCCTTTGCATCATGTCAAGAATCTCTTCAGTCATCCATTTGTTTTTCATTCTGCGCCTAATTTCCTTTGGGAAAATAATGAAAAAGGAGTCGCCTTAATACTGGACAAAAAAATGAAGAAATGAGTTTTAAGATACTGCCAGTTCTCCGAAAAAGTTTCCTTTAACACATCCCAATTTGAGTGTCCTTTCCCTGTTTGTTCTTCATATTTGGTTTTCACACTGTCAGTGTATTCTTTCTGTACTTTTAGGTCATTCACGAGTGCGTTGTATATCAGTTTTGGTGCTGCATTAGGCTTCTTCAATCTCCGGAGTTTTACTTTTTATTTGCAGATGACTGGGATGTGGTCGCTTCCACAGTCAACACCTGGATAGGCTTTCCTTCTTGTGTTTGATTTAAAATTTCGAGTTAGACAACCCACATTCATACACAGCTTTCTACAGACATTTAAAGAGAAGTCATTCTGAATGCTGTTTGTAGTACTATTAAGTCTCCTAATATCATGAGATTGACTAAAATATCTGCCTTCGCGTGTCATCTCTTATTTGGAACCTCTTGCTTGGATTAATGCCACATCTTCCTTACAAGATATATTTATCAGTGCGCTCAACGTCCGCATATCGTATCTTTTTTCTTTAAATTATTTCACTGCCCGTACAACCGCCTTTCTCCATCCATTTTTGTTATTTTCTTTCTCCTCGAAAATATCATTTCATCAATGTTTTTTTATTATCACGGTGTTCTTCATACAATCTCTGCATCGTTTTTTGAGCTTGCGGGCAGATCGTTTTCCACCACTTAGTAATCCGTATATAGCTTGTTTTGGTATACGACAGTCTTCTTGTCTGACAAAATGTCCACTCCAACTGAGCATGTGCTGCGTGATCATGAACTAAATGATAGACAAACATGATCTTAGACGGACAATCGTATTTGGGACATCGGTATGGAAAGAGATTTTTAAGTTGGAGTGAAGACAGTGTTGATGGAAGCATTACAAGAGCTTGATATACTTTTTGTAAATTGTCCAGGTCTCGCATCCGTACAGTAAGGTAGTGAATACACAACATTTGTGCACCGTCAATTTTATCATCATGGAGATGTGTGACTGCGACCAAAGTCTGTTCTCTACCTTTCCATAAGTAATGCAAGCCTTTGCTATCCGTGCATTTGTTTCGTCATCAAAGGTATTCCATTTAGAAAGTGTACTTTCAAAATATATAAATGTATCAGCTACCTTCAACTGTTTGCCATTGAAAAGTTTAAAAGTAACGACGTAGGCTTTGCCAGGTGCGAGCTGGTAGATCACCACGGTCTTCTTCAAGCTTATTGTTTCCTTAAATTAGTCACATGCCGTAAAAACGTAACCCATGAGCAGCGGCAAATCATTTTCTGTCAGAAAGTCAGAATCATATGCATAGAGCAAATCACGTATGACAGTCACAAATGTTTTACTGATGGCAATAAAACCACGACGATTGAACAACTTGTTTGATATTCTGTATCGAACAAGTAAATAATTACATCACTATCCTTGAAAGATCTCAGAAAAAACAATTGCAAAGAAAATGGCAAAAAGAGTTGGCGTCAACAGATAACGTTTGCTTTACTCCCGATTCGACTGAAATAGGGTTCAAAAGTTCTCCACAAATACAAACCAATGCTTTCATGTCATCATGAATATATTTAATAAGATCTGTATTCCAGAAATTGAGTAAAATATAAAGAAACAGAACAATTTTGCTAGAAACAAAGAGGAGACTACTGAATTACTATGCGATGTCGGCTCTTCCATATGGCAGTGAATGTTGGACAATATCTTCGAAGATGAAGGAAAAACTTGAAGAAAAGGAAATGTGGTTTTAGAGAAGGATGCTGCGGATGTCATGGATTGAGCATGTGAGCAATGACGAGGTTTTGAAAAGGATGGAAACGAAAAGGAAATTAATACTGAGCATCAGGAAGAGACAGCTGAAGTTCCTGGAATATGTAATGAGGAAGGAAGGATTGGAGAACCTGTTACTAACAGACCAGATAGAGGGGAAAAGAGACAGGGGAAAGCAACGGATAACATATTTGAAGGACCTGATCATGTGGATGACGGAACGAGGATTGCATGGTGCAACAGGAGTAAGCGTGATAAGAGACACCATGGACAGGGAAATGTAGAAAGCCATGATAGCCTAAGTCCTGAAATGACATGGCACATAAAAGAAGAATTTTTGAGGGGATAACCAACTTTTAGCAGAATCTTCCAGAGTGCTTCCCTATTGATTGTGTCATGGGCTTCTGTCTAGTCAATAAAGCACTAGTACAGTTCTAGATGTTGTTCTTGGCACTTTTCCTGTAAGTGCCGTACAATAAAAACCATGTCAGTCGTCCATCGGCTTACTAGAAAATTAATTGAGATTCAAGCAACGTCTGAGGAGTAATGTGTTCAAGCAAACGATTAAGGAAAATTCTTGAGAAGACTTTGCTAACTAAAGAAAGCAGGGATATTCCACGTATATGTCCTTAGGATCTTTCTTGTACAAAGTCAAAAATATTAAATCTCTCCAATCTAGAAGCTTCAGCGCTGTCTCCCACACTTGCTAAAAGACTGAATTGTGTTCATCAGTTTCATAGCTGAGAGCACGATTTCAGGAGTGGGAGGAGTGTCGAGTCCATCGATTATTAGCACTTGAAGTAGCTCATCAATCACCACAAAATCAACCTGCGATTTGTGATATAAGTCAGTCAGTTAAGTGCCATACAGGATACACGCTTGGGCGATCATGTCTCGAAAGAGAAATGACTGACTGGGAAAGCAGATTATCTCGTAGCAGGTTGCCATTGCTTTCTGCGGTAGACTGGTTGCCAGCCAAGGCTATAGAACCTAATCTGTTCTGTTATTTAATCATTAACTGGAAGGAAGACGGATTAATACATTTCCCAAGAGTATTTACGCGTAAGTGAATGCAAAAAATTCAACTTGAATTCGAACTCGGCTCCCTGATTTATCGTTCTGAGCCGATATCCACTGCAGCGCAAGACATCACTAAATTGCTAACAGGTCTTCAGTTCATGAGGATTACGCAACAGTTTGTTTCGAGTCTTTGGAAAACACCGAAACCAAAACTAACGCAGAAGACCGATATACGCCTTTTATTTGATGGTGCAGAGACATATAGAAACATAGATGATTGTTAGACTCGATTTCATATAATAATTCATTACTTATTTCCAATTATGAGATTTTAGTCCTGCAATGGACTTACATTCTCTTGTCTCAATGTAGCAAATATTCATAAATGATACTTGTCGATTGATTAAAGGAATACAGCCATCGTTTAAAAGTTTAAACAATGATTTTACTGATCGTGTTAACCACAATCCACTTGAAGGCAAAAATTGATTTGCAACGCCTATTGCAGCTCTGGCAAACTGTGTTGCTGTGTACAGAGACTGGCCTGTTTTGTCATTTCTGTTTGGCTTGTTTGCGGATTTTCATATTACATGTTAGACGAGAGTGGGTAACAAGGCCTGAATTAAAGAGACATGAGAAAGTGCCTAGATTGCTGAGATCTTCACGCTGAATATTTGACGATACATTGCGTGTTCTGGCAAGGGTTTAGTATCTTCATGAATTATACGCCTCATATATTTCGATCACAAGCGACATTTTATCCCCCAATGATCGTCTAATTGCCAGGCTGCAATAGAGACTTGAGAAGAGTCTTTGATTTATGCTGGACTTGAGTGTCGTAGAGCAACATTCATATATGAAAAGATAGATAGATAGATAGATAGATAGATAGATAGATAGATAGATAGATAGATAGATAGATATGAGCATATTGAGGTCAGTCTTATCTTATCAAATATTATTCAAAATAAAATCAATTGAAAAACATTACTTTCACGGCTTCTGCTACGATGAACTGATTCAATGGTGTCTCCTATGTATGAATTTACTCGAGCCACTAGATTAGCAACTAGGTCCCACCCTTTTACTGTCAAACCAATGAAATGTAAACGCTTGTTTTCATACTTCTACTCTAACAGATTCTTTTCCTTTCACTTCCCGACTGTGGAATTCCCTTCCGCTTACTTACTTCTCCGACAGCTTCAATCTCCAAGAATTTAAATGTAAAGTCAATAGTTATAGCCTATCTCACTGACTTGTCTCCTCTCTTTCTCATGCTCCTTTCTCCATACACTCCACCATTATCATATCAGTATTCTCAACTTTTTCTTACCCACTTCCTGACACCCCATAAACCTGTCTCTCTTTCTCATAACTTTCCTCCTCTGTAACCTCTTGCGCACTAGTGGCAGTAAAATGCCTTTCTTTTGGTGATATGGTTATTAACATAAATTAAAAATATGTCGAACTAGTGTCCCTACTCACGAAATGACGACGTTAGACACAGTGTAAGCTACTTTTCCAGCTATTGCATTGTTTAACTAAAGTGAAATTACTCTCGACTAAATCAGATTACAACGATTATTTGCGAACATCCAAATGATATAAAGTGTCTTCCTGATCATTGTGGCTTTAATAAGATAATTGCGATCGATTTCCACTTGATTGATGGCCACTTAGTCGTAGTGGAATGTAATCAAGATGTCCATCTTCATGCCAAAGTAGTATTCTCAGTCAATATAGTACTTACACATTCTTTTAAATCAGAATAAAGCTAATAGTGAGTGCTAATATTTATAAACCAGAAACCTTTCACCCTTCTATCATTTTAAAATGCCATGAATTAGTTATAATGAATTTAACAAGTGGCTGCAAAACCTAAGCATTAAACTAAAACCTCGAGTCATGTTTTTAAGTAGTCTTGTCTAATCGAGACTTTTCAAATCATTCAGAAATATATAAACTGTCAGCGGTATTTTATGGTTTTCTAAAGTAAATGTTTAAATATCTTTGAGTGAAAAATACCTGAATATCTCAGCCAGGAACATAATTTTTGAGCCTTGAAAACTGTTGTTGCATAAGTGCAAACAAAGAACTGTTTCAAGTAACAGAAACCAGATCTCTTGAAAACATTGAATAACTTAAATGGATAGCACATATCACAGTTTTTTTTTTGCTTTAATGCTATATTCTTGGACCTGCGTTGTTCCTAATTTTCAAAAATGACATAAATCTCCAGTTCGTTATTGATGATGATGACACAATTATTTAATCCTGTCTTAGTAGTAAGTCGGATGGTCCGATAAGGTCACATTAGCAACTGATTTCAAAAATGAAACACAGTCGTTTGTTAAATGAGGCAAAGAGTGACTTGTTAATTTTCCTGCCCACAAAATGAAACTTGTCTCTTTTAATCATATAGTATCAAGTATATTAGTTTTTAAAAACGGGTCGAATATCCAATAGCTGACAATGCTTCGAAATACTGTGGGTGAATCCAAACTTTTGTCCTATCGTGTTGAATTTTCAGAAATAAATTTTCCCTGTATTTAAGCTAAATTCGACGCTAAGAAGGTCGGTTCTCTCTGTAGGGCCAGCTTTTTTCCGTCTGAAACCATCCTGCAAATACATAAATCTACTTTCCGCCCGTGCAATAAATACTGCTGCCATATCTAATGAACTTTGATCAAATCTAACGGTGACTCTGTAATGTGATCCATCCCAACCTGGTAGTTCAGATACAGTCACTTTATTATCGGCGTAATGTGGCTTCCCCGTGTCTCTTCTACAAATACTCACACGGTTTCTGCTCCGAAGAACTTATTTCACTGGTGCCTCTGTGTATGAATTTACTCGAGCCACAAGATTAGCAACTAGGTCCCACCCTTTTACTGTGAAACCAATAAAATGTAAACAATTTCTACTCCATCAGCTTCTTTTCTCGTAATTCTCACCTGTGGTATTCTCTTTCGTTTAATTTTTCCCAGACAGCTATAATCTTAAAGAATTTAAATGTAAAGTCAATAGATACACTCCTGATCAAAAAATGAAGACCACTTAAAAATCTTTAAAAATAATTTTTTTTTTATGGATAGAATTTAAACTCCTCCCACTTAAGGTTACCAATACTACAATCTAAAAGGTTATGGAAACAAAAAGCTACATTCCCAACATTTTATTTAGAAATTTACATTTTTATAAAATGAGGCGATTTACACATGATCAAAATTATAAGACCAGGGGTATAAATTGTTAGATCTATGGCAATTCCAATGTTTTTAGTTCAATTAGAGATTAGCAATCACTGCGTAAAGGTGTTACCATGCCTAAAGCAAGCAAACTCACCAAAGTTGAGCGTTCTCGAATTCTAGAATTCCATAAGCAAGATTTGTCACAGCGGGCGATCGCAGCTAAGGTAAATCACAGTAAAACTGTGATTTGCAACTTTCTAAAGAACAGTGAGAATTATGGCAAAGCAAAATCCTCTGGTAGGCCCCAATAATTTCTCCTGCATTGAGTAGGAGAATAAGACGGGTTGTTATGAAAGACGGGGGACTTTCTTCTAGTCAAATTTAGGCAGACACAGATGCTGATTGCAGTCCCGTAACCATCAGACGACACTTAAGACAAAAAGGCACGGTAAATAAAAAGCGTAAACAAATTCCTCGGCTGCTTCCACGTCACAAGGTGGACTGCTTAAAGTTTGGTCGTGAATACCAAACATGGGACGTTGAGAAGTGGAAGAAAGTCCTGTTTTCTGATGAGAAAAAATTCAATCTCAATGGTCCTGATGTCTTCCAACGATATTGGTATAAGAAAAACATGCTCCTGAAATTTTCTCCGAACGTCATAGTGGTGGAGGGTCTCTAATGCTATGGGATGTCTTTTCTTACAGAGGGACGATCGAGCTCCAGGTGATGCAGGGTCGGCAGAGGGCGGCTGGTTGTGTTAACATGCTACAAAAAGCATCTTTGATGACGGAGGGCTATCGTTTGTGTGGAGATGGATGGTTATTCCAACAGAATAATGCTGCAATCCATGCTTCAAAACGGACCTTGACCTTTCTACAAGAAAATTGGGTCCATCTCTTGGGACATCCTGCATTCTCACCGGACTTGAACCCATTGAAAATGTTTGGGGATGGATGACAAGAGATGTTTATCAAAATGGCAAACAATATTCAACAAAAAATGAACTTCGTGAAGCCATCTTCAGAAGCTGGAGCAACGTCCCCCGCACCTTAATGGAAACGCTTATTTCTAGCATGCCCGACATAATTTTTGGAGTCATCAAAAGCAGTGGAGGTAGACTTCATTATTAAATTTGGTTGTTAAATATTTTCATACACTTTTTGTACAATTTCGTAGAATTTTTTATCTCTGGTCTTATAATTTTGATCATGTGTGAATCCCCTCATTTTATAAAAATGTAAATTTCTAAATTAAATGTTGGGAATGTAGCGTTTTGTTTCCATAACCTTTTAGATTGTAGTATTGGTAACCTTAAGTGGGAGGATTGTATCTCCTATCTCACTGTCTTGCATCCTCTCTCTCATGCCCATTTCTCCGTCCACCCTACTCTCATCAATATTCTCATTCTCCTCTTATCCACTTCTTGACACTCCTAATAACCTGTCCCTCTTTTTCATAACTATTAGGTAACTCTTTGCGCACTAATGGCAGTATACTGTCTTGCTTGGTATGATATGATTATAAAACAAATGTTAACAGCACTTAATATTCTTAGATTTAGATGAATGTATTCTTATACAAAACACCCTTTTGCCTTCCATCAGTATGGCTAATGCTAACCTTCAACAGAGAGCTACATTGTGTCTTCCCGAACTAACATTTTCCGCTGGCATGAAGTGGAAAGAGTTTATTAAATCAATTGCACATTGTATTGCTTCAATTGCCTTCCCTTCATCTTTGGTAGGATTTCCCAGCATTCGCTGTCACATTGAAGCACATATATAACATAGCAAACCAGTACTCTCTTCTTTATTTCCAGTGAAATTCTCCTGCCTTTCAATTTATCTATAAAGCTTAAAAGCAGAGAGTGACAGGTAAATTAACTGAATGAGAAATATCGTCACCAAGATTATATTCATGAGACAGATCTAAACCTTCTCAATAACAAACATTTAATGTTACAGTTGTACAGACTAATACACACAAGGCAAAAATCTTACATACGTAACATCTTTCATGTCCAGACATCGTCATTTGCTGTCAGTCAGTGTGGCTTTTGGGATTTGCACAGAATATAAAACTTATAAAAATTAAATTGAGAACAAAAGCAGGCAAGATAAAAATACACAGAAGTAAAGGTAAATTTTCGTTGTAAGTCCCGACGCTTTTCCCCTTCAAATTTATCCAAAATAGCATTATCTCTGTGCAAATGTATATGCTGAACTCAAATCAACTGTTAGTTATTGAAGAAACTTTTTTTTATCTAAATGTCCATAAAAAAATGAACTATATCTTGCACTTTTTCTCTCCCGTAACTCTCACAAAGTCATGTAATTAATTTCAGAATAATGAACTACGTATGTGAACAAATTTTGGCAGATTTTTGGTCGATTTTTCTTCATTTACTGATACTTCCGGCGATGTACTTCCGGTCATGAAAGTAATGCGTTATTGTATTTCTACGCTTATTACTTGCATAACAAGAAGTACATCGCCGGAAGTTTTAGTAAAGGAAGAAAATCGACAGAAAATTGCTGCCTACGTAGAACGTCATTCTGCAGTTAACTGACTTCGTGAGAGTTACGGGAGAGAAAAAGTGCGAGATATAGTTTGTTTTTTATAGACTTTCAAAGCAAAAATCGTAAGTTTCTTCAATAACTAATTGTTGATTTGAGTTCAGCATATCCATTTGCACAGAAATAATGCTATTTTGGATAAATTTGAAGCGGGGAAAGCCGTCGGCACCTAAAACGAATACTTACCAAAGTAAAAACAATGAGCATCGCGAATCAAGTTGATATAAATAAAATTTGAAAAAGAAGTAACAGGACATAAATATACTCATCCAAAGAACACATAAAACCAATGACGGAACGCTGATATTAGAGAAAGAAAAATACTTTAGAGATCGAACGAATATCTCGGAGAAGTGAATCTATTTTCTGTGTTAAATAGTAAGACTCGTTCTTATTCTAAGAAAAATGAATGCTATTTATAATCGAAAAAAATAGAATTATTCTTACATTCCAAAATATACATTCTGGTAATAAATAAACTGCAAATTGTTGGTAAAAAAAATCCATCTATCAATAACCAGAAAGAATTCTGATTATTGATAGATGGATTCGGCGATTAGTAAAAGTCATCTTAAATGTTAAGGCGACACGAATATCACGCCGTATTATATAACATTCATCTAAATCTCAGAGTATAAAAACGCTGTTAACATGAGTGCAGGGAAGCTTTATTTCTAAAATTACAAGTCCAACACGATAAGACAGAAAATAGGAAACACCGACTGTATTTCGGAATATCGTCAAACATAGCATTTCGGTTCGTTTTTGTAAAATAATTTTCTTGATACTTCAGGCTAAACGAATTTCCACTTCGTGAAAGATTTTTATCATATATTCAATAACAATAATGAATCATGTCTTTTTCTTTCAACAAGAGAACGCACTGGCACGTTACCAGCAAATGATATCAGCTTATCTGTGTAAGAATTTGCAAGGACACTGGCTCGAACGAACAAGTGTAGTCAATTTCCCCCACCACGTCCTGTTTTTTTCTTGATACGCAGATTTTTACGTATGGGGTACCCTACAGGATGTTGTTTATGGCAGAAAACATACTGCATTGGCACACACACACACACACACATACACACACACACACACACACACACAACATATATATATATATATATATATATATATATATATATATATGTGTGTGTGTGTGTGTGTGTGTGTGTGTGTGTGTGTAAACAAACAAGTCTGATTTGAAAAAAAAACACAAGCTTTGTATGTTTCTTCTTTAATAGAGTTTTCCAGTTTCTGGATATAGCGTTAGGTTTTGTGCTCAAAGTTGTGGATAAATTAGCCGAAGAACACATTTTTTAAATGTTGTTTAAGAACGTTTGACTTTTACAGTCATTATCAAGAACCAATGCGGTGTCTGTTTGGTAATTAGAATTTCTTTGTCTGCATCTTGGTATTCTTTGTGATGCTAGGTGTTGGGAATATCAGGTATAACGGCTATTCAGATTTATTTATCAATATCGTCTATTTTTTATGTAAATTTGTAATAATGATGATTTTATTTAAAATAATGATGATTTTCTTTATAAAACGTTCCCGGATGACCGACATAGAAATCTTTTAATGTTCTTTTCTGTAGTGCAGATAGGATTATTACTCTATCTTCGTACATTAGAATGTCGTTACAGAGTAAGTAAACTTTTGAGATATTCTAGTCATTACTTCTTAGTTTGTCTTTTACTTCCATTATAAACTCATCATCTGACGGTTTGTCTGTTATCTCGTCAATTGTTATAGGAAGTTCCCTGAGAGTATTTCACAAGGTATTTTTTATTTCGACCTCTGTTCTTATGGCAGCACTGGCTGTGTTTTGCAGGGATTCAGAATACTGAGGTATCAATCTAGACAACCCGTCAACATGACAGATTTTGGTGGATGGGAGAAAATCTATTTTGTAGTTGTATTTGAAGAGAATGGTTCCCCGTCTTTACATTTTATTAGCAGTATGTATTTGCAAAGCCTTTTTGATACAAAGTCAGTAAGTAGTGTACGATGGCCACTCTGCAACAAAAAATACATTCCATGAATAAATCTATGAAATTTAGTCACCGCAAAAATGATTCCTATGTATTCTTTTTTTATTTGCGAGAAACAATTTCAGCTGGTAATTTGAGAGTAACCCCTTTCGTCTTAGATGCTGGGGTAATTGGCTTTACCGATCCATCCTTTAACTTGTAAAATGCTGCAGGAGTTAGCATCGCTAGATATAATGATGTCAAGTTTTGGATCGTAATAAGTTAAAAAGAGATCTGATGTCATAGCGTCTTTTATTTTCTTAAATACGTCTTGGCTTTTGGTCGTACATTTGCACTTTTTATCTTTCCTCAGTAATTCATTGTGGAGCTCTCAAACTGTGCATTCATGGAATCAAAACTTTTATAAATTGCCAAGACCTAAAAATGTTGTAGAGCCGACACATTTTCTGGTGCTGGCATACTCTTTATTACCATTGCCCTCTCTGGGTCGGGAGGTATTCCGTCTTTGTTAATTATTTGCCCCAAATACTTAACCCTCTTTAAGAAAACTCACACTTCCCGTCTTTTAATCTGAATCGTTAATCCTGGATTCTCATGAATAATTGCCAGACGTGCGATTTGTGTTTCTCGATGCTCTCGCTTTTGATTAGAACGCCATCAAAATAAGCCCCTGCAAAATCCATACCATTTAACATCGTGTCTATGACCTGTTGAAAACTTAAAGGGGGACCTTAACCCCGAACGGAAGTTTCAAAATTTGTATTATAAACCTTTGTGTGTGTTTATGCAAAGGAGCTTTGAGCATTCCTCGTCCACGGGTATTTGCAGATATACATCGCTTAAGTCAATCTTAGAAAAATATTTTTCTTCCCTGAACTTGGCGAATATTTCCTCTGGACTTAAAAGTGGATAATGATGATCTTTCAGAGCGCTGTTTAGTCCCCGTAGAAAAATCAGCTCATGCACAAATTTCTTTGTTCTTTTCTTTAATATAATATAAACTGTGGGAGATGCCCATTCATTATATTCAATCTTTTCTCGAATTCCTATTTCCTCAAGTTGATTCAAACACTCGTCAATTTGTTTTAACAAGGCAAATGGAACATTACGTTTTTTCTTAAAACCTGGGTTTACGTCTCAACTGTTACCAATCAACTGTTCTGCTTTGTCATTCAAATTTTCGACTTTTTGACATAATGAGTTAATAGGCATATCTCAAATGTAACTATAAACTTCAAAAGATTATGGTTATGATAATCGGGGAAGCATCCTCTTGGGAGATCATTCCACAAGTAACCAGTTACCAATTCTATAAGTAACCAATTCCAAAGCAAGTCTCAAGTAGAATTCATGCATACAATACAAAGTAAACCAGCGAGGCATGGCGATTTTTCCATCAATGGAATAAAAAGTAAACCAGCGAGGCATGACGACTCTTTGCCATGAGATTCATATGGAAATAGCGACAGGCTTTCAACGTTTCGTCTGTGAGGAAGGGAATGTATAGTGGGAAATAATATGTCATCAAAAAGCCAGATTTTTCCCATTGAACTGTCACAGCCAGTTCAGGGAATAGATCAGCTGCAAAGTTCTGATGTAGAGTTTAGGGGGCGTACCAATATACTGTTGTATAATCAGCATAGATATTCACAAATATTCTACGAATACTCTTAAGCAGATCAATTATTTTTAAGATCGGAAATTTAAAACCAAGTTCGCTGCGTATTTATTTACCCTCTGTGTGAGAACATATTCCATTATGAATTTAACCATAACATATTCAGGATTTGAGATGAAAATTTAAATTATTTATAAACCAACTCACTTCTCTGTAGTTCGTGACCTTTTCCCCTGAAAACATCGATCGATCATGTCGCTTATCTTCGAGAAAATATTTTATCATTAAGTAAGTGGAATTAGCAATAATGGGTGTTGAATACAAGGCCAAGTTCACGAGTGTCATGCAGAAAAGTACGATGTCGATTGCTATAAAGGAGGCGGTCGGTGTTATCCAATCAGTAATGGATTGAACGATGTCGCATTTATCACATTTATGCGCGAAATTCAGAAACCTCCAAAGAATTCCTTGGCTTCCCTAACAACCATCCTTGGTAGATTGCCTACGCAGCGAACGTGTGTTTCAATAAATTGTGTCGTCGTTTAATGTCAGAAAGAAAACAAGGACACAAAGCAAGTCATAATGTATTTGCAAAAGCCTCGTGGCTTCGTGTGATTTAAAAGATCTTTGAGTCGGACAGCTTCCCAATGTAGCAATCAATTTCTATTCCATATTATACGTTTATTAAAAGAAAGCAAGAAAAAAAAAGAATTATGAATAACTCAAGGACATTAAACGTGAAATGACTTCAAGTAAACAAACATGAAAAACGCACAGAAATTAAGAAAATATAGAAACAAATTTTGACGTGATTTAGATGGATGAAGTGCAGTAAAGAGCGTTCAAGAGACTAACTTTTAAATCGCAAGATGATATAGATGGTATTTTTCAAGACATGGGCAACGTGTTGCAATATACGTGAAATACTAAGAATGTCTTTTTAATTTATGGTGTATAATTATCTCCAGGAAGTGATTTAAATGCTAATAGAATTAGTTTGGGAGCAAGACATCATCTTTTTGTCGGTTTGTTTTCTTTTTCATTATTTTTTTAACAAATCTTCATTTGGTAATAGAAAATAGAGGCCCAGTAAAATTCAGAGATTTTTATCTGATTGAATTCATTCTGATAAATCAATCTACAAAATCATGTGAAATTTATTTCCTATTCATATGCTTTGGCATACAATCTTAAAACAAAATAACATCAGCACATTTTCAAAACATTGTACAAATGCAGAAAATATTTGGAGAAAAATTAGAAACCGTAATCAATAATTTTTTACAAGATTTGGAAAACAGTTATTTAAGGTATTTTGCCACAAAATTAAAAACCTTAATTCAAAATGTTTTGGGAGAAATAGAAAACGTTTATCCGAAATGTTCTGTGAAAAAGGGGGAATGGTTATCCAAAATGTTTCATAAAAAAATTAAAAATGCTTATTCCAATTGCGAGAAATGGGAAATAGTTATTCAAAATGATACGGGATAAATGGAAATGTTTTATCCAAAATCTTTTGGAAAACGGTTATGCTAAATCTTTAGTGAAAAATGGGAAACGGTTATCCAAAACATTTTGCGACAAATGGGAAGCTGTTAACCAAAATATTTTACAAGATTTAAGAATGGGTTATGCAAAACCTTTTCACAAATAATAGGAACGGTTATCCAAAATGTTTATCGAGAAAAGCAAAACGGCCGTGAAAAATGTTTTGCGACAAAAGGAATTCTGTTATCCAAAATGATTTTGGGGAAATGGGATACCGTTATCCAAAATATTTGGCGAGAAATTAAAAATGGTTATCCAAAATGTTTTGTGACAAATTAAAAGCGGTTATCAATTTTTTTTCTTGTGACACATGGAAAACAGTTATCCATAATGTTTTGCCAGAAATGGGAAACGATTATCCAAAATGTTTTGCCAGAAATGAGAAAAGGTTCCAAAATGTTTTGCGAAAACTGGGGAATGATTATGCAAAATATTTTTCGACAAATGGTTACCCAAAATGTTTTGCTAGAAATGAGAAAAAGTTATGCAGAATATTTTGCCAGAGTTGGGAAAAAACATTATTCAAAATATTTTGTGACAAATGGGAAACGGTTATTCAAAATGATTAGCGACGAATTGAAAGTGATTATCAATTTTTTTGCTGCACATTAGAAACAGTTATCCAAAAAGTTTAACTAGAAATGAGAAAGGGTTATCCACAATGTTTTGCTAGAAATAAGGAAAGTTATCGAAAATATTTCGCGAGAAATGGAAAAAAGTGTCTAAAGTATTATGCGAGAAATAGGTAATGGTTATCGAAAATATTTTGCGACAAATGAGAAAAGGTTATCCAAAATGTTTTGCCAGAAATAGGAAAAGGTTATCTAAAATATTTTGCCAGAAATAGGAAAAGGTTATCTAAAATATTTTGCCAGAAATAGGAAAAGGTTATCTAAAATATTTTGCCAGAAATAGGAAAAGGTTATCCAAAATGTTTTGCCAGAAATAGGAAAAGGTTATCTAAAATATTTTGCCAGAAATAGGAAAAGGTTATCTAAAATGTTTTGCCAGAAATAGGAAAAGGTTATCCAAAATGTTTTGCCAGAAATAGGAAAAGGTTATCTAAAATGTTTTGCCAGAAATAGGAAAAGGTTATCCAAAATGTTTTACCAGAAATAGGAAAAGGTTATCTAAAATATTTTTCCAGAAATAGAAAACGCGTATCCAAAATGTTTTGTGAGAAATGGGAAATAGTTATCCAAAATACTTTTCGAAAAATGGAAAACGGTTATCGAAAATATGTTGTGACAAATGGGAAACTGTTATCCAAAATTTTTTACCAGAAATAGGAAAAGGTTATCAAGAATGTTTTGCCAGAAATATGAAAATATTATTCAAAATATTATGTAATGAATAAGAAACGGATATTCAAGATGTTTCGCGACGAATTAAAAGTGATTATTACCAAATTGTTTCACCAAAAATCAGAAAAGGTTATAAAAAAGGAATCGTAATCAAGATTTTCTGTGAGAAATGTGAAACGATTATCTAAAATGATTTGAGTTAAATGGGAAAAGGGCATGCAAAATATTCTGCGACAAAGGAAAGACTAAAATCGAAAATGATTATCGAAAATATTTCGTGAGTAATGGAAAACTGTTTCCAAAATGTTTTACTAGATATGGGAAACGGCTAACTAAAATGTTGTGCAATAATTGTGAAACGTTTAACTAGAACGTTTTACAACAATTGCAGAAAGATTAACCAAAATGTTTTGCGACAAATGGGCAACGGTTAACCAAAATGTTTTACGACACTTGGGAAACGGTTATTCAAAATATTTTGTGAAAAAATATGAAAAAGTTATTTAAAAGCCCTTGACATGAATGGGAAACTGTTATCAAATATTTTGCGTTAAATGGCAAATAGCTATTCAGAATTCTTTCTGGCAAATTAGATTTAATTATTCAAAGTATTTTGCGTTAATTAGAAATGGTTATCTAAAGTGATTTGCCGCAAATAAGAAACTGGTACTCAAAATGTTTTGCAATAAATGGGAAATAGTTATCCATATATATAAAAGGCAATCTGTGAGTCTGTGTGTGATTGTTCCCTATGTACGCCTGCATTTCTTAAGCTACGACTTTCAAACTTTCTAGTGACACATATCTACAGGGAAGCCAGGTTGACACATACTTTTTGAGTTTAAGTTCAGCAATTAATCCCTTTCACACTTTTTGGCCAATGGAGCTGATTGTTTACATTTGCTCCGTAAAACATCTAAGATCTAAGATGGTTGCTAAATCAAATCACAGAAATCAAATCACACGTGTTACAACGCGACTAAAATATTTTTAAAAAGTAAATAAGCCTTTATTTTTAATTTTTAAAAATTTATTTGGTCAACAAAAGATGTAAATATTTTTCCCCGTAATTTTGAAACAAAAATATATTTTAAAAACGTCTTTTTTCAAACAAAAACAAAATATGTTTTAAAAAAAAGGTGCCAATAGTTAATCTAATTATTTAAGATCTTTTTTTTTTCAGATTTAATATTTCATACTTCAGAAAATGAAACTTAAAAAAAAAATAAAGTTTTTTTACACTAAATATTTCATGCAGGAAATTAACTGTCTGTAATTCGTGTGGCATTAATGTAACTTTTTCCTCTAAAATTGAATGTCTACATTTTTAAATATTATTCAAAAATTTCTGAACTGAGAGTTTAATAGTTTTTATATTTCTAATTTAAGTCAAACAAAATAAATAACTTTTGAGCTATGATGCTAGTTCTTAATATTTGATGTTGGTCTCCGTGTTTATTCTTAGGCCCCCCAAGAATATATCCAAAATTCATTTTCTCATCCAACTCTTTCTGAATCCTCTGCACTGTTCTCAGACTGTCACCTAAACACTATGAAATATTTGTATTAGAGATTCCTGCGCCAATGCTAGGCAGTACGGCATACGGAGTGAATTGCCTCACAGACGGTGCACATCTGAACCTACTTTCCAGTGCAGTCGACAAAATAAAAATAAACAACCCACATACACGAAATTAAGACTATAAAATGGAGTCAATTTATCCATGACACCCTTTATATAAGGTAAGTAAACATATGAATATATAGGTATATAAATATCTATCTATCTATCTATCTATCTATCTATCTATCTATCTATCTATCTATCGTACCGTATGTATAGTATTGTTAAATTATATTTTGTAATCGTGCATGTTTAATCTGTATTTTACATATTTTCTTTTATGATATATGCCGTGATATGAAGAAGTTCACGCAATTTGGACAGATTGATTAACACACACACACACACACACACACACACACATTACTCGAATTCATTACATTATGAAAAGAAAAAAGAACTTAATTTTCGATACTCATTGTTTTGTGCCTTCCTTGACTCTTGGCTCGTGCCAAGGGCCGTGCTTTGGGCCTCCGCAGACCCCGCAATTGCGGGGGGGGGGGGACACAAGTTCCCTAGGGGTCGCAAGGCCCCGGGAAGCCACAAGGCTCTTTTCGGCACCGCATATCTATTGTCCTGAAAACATATTCGGATTAACTTGAAAATTATTATCATATTTGTATGTTGAAATATATCTATCTATCAACCCGTCTTTCTCTCTCTCTAACACACACACACACACACACACACACACACACACACACACACATATATATATATATATAATATTTGATAGAAGCCTTTCGGCCTCAGAGAGGCTGCAAAGCATTTGTCATTTTTTTTAAATGAACTTGAGAGAGAAATAAATTATAGATATCTGTTTCAACATACAAGAACGTAAGTGGTATATTCAAACTTTAAGGATGTCATAAAACGTTTAAGAAAATTTAGCAAATTTTATAAACAACCCAATATGAATACTATGACCGCAAAAACTCGATCGAAACTCCTATTCTGCGTAAAAAGAAAAAATTAAGATAAAACAAAAACTGATAATAAATTGGATCGAGCGACATTGGATGTAGACATCTTCAAAGATACAATGTATTGTCTTCCTCGCCTTTTTATTTCATTCCTCTAACAGCGACCCCCTCCCATCGCTTATTCTTGCCAGTTAGTCTATGTAATTTGCTGGAATCTTTCAAAATAAAATGGATGAAATTATGATGAGAACGTCATAATTTCACCCATTTCACTTCCGTTTAGTTTTTCACTCTGAAGTATTTTGACATCCTTTGAGGAAATCGAATTTTTGTTAGGTGTTTTTTTATTTTAGATTTTTTCTGATTTCTCAATATTTTATTTGTATTATGGTTTTAAATATTTAAGCTGACTGGGGTCTGCATATGTAATTTTACTTAATTTTTCATTAACCGCCTTCGTTCGGCCCGTGACCCGACATTATAAGACGATCCGTCTACATTTTACATTCTTTTCTAGTCGAGTCAACTTCTTTCAGGCTAAAAATCTGAAAAACAAAATAAATTTGGCTTCAACATAATCGTAAGTGGATTTGTCTTTTCTTAACTCTATTTTAAAGAAATTTAAAATGTGTTTTAAAAACAAATGAAAGACTCAATACTGGAAGTAGACGTCCTTTTTGCCAATACGAAGCATTTTTCTTTTTATGGACCTGTTTATTTGAATCTTAAATAAAAATCTTTAGTCACATATACATTGTTGTTTGGAACCCTATTTGCAACTTTACGTCCCGTTCCTGCATATGCTTTTTGATACCCATTATTACTGTTCTTTTTCACCTAGAGATTGGAATTTACATACCTCAATTATACACTCGGTCTGTAACACTAGTGACGGTACACTTTTGTCAAACACTTTGTTACCTGTGATATCAGTAACATTTATTTAACAGCGTCAATTAAGAACCACATTCTCGTTTCCATTTCCGTTATTGGGTTATTTTGTTTTGCTTGGTTGTATTTTAATAATACTGAGTCTAATCTAAAATGAAACGTGCTCACGAATTCAGCGGGGCCCTAAAAAGGAAGTTGAAATAACAGAGAGTAGCAAATGCTGTTGAAAAGACTCACAGCATATCTGAAATTTTCTCTTCCATCAGCTCGCATTTAAATGTACATGATAACCCTCGCGTTAACACACAATCCGTTTCTGATTCTGAGCATAAAAGTGCAGTGTCAGATGAGCAATGGCCAACCCAGTCAACGTTCGAGCATACTGATCCAAGGTATGTTCTGCCTTTTCGTCTCTCTGATGATTCTGCTGATTGGAAAGAATTAAGTGAAACACAGCGTATTGATTTGGTTTCGAAGTTTCCCATTAAGCCAGGAAAACCCACTGCGGAAATTTTCTGAAAATAACTATTATTTGACAATGAAAAATAACGAAACTGTTCGTCGTTCTTGGCTTGTCTACTCGAAGTCTGCTGATCGAGTTTTCTGTTTTGCATGCCGTTTGTTCAGTTGTGAAAGCAAAAGTCGTGGGAGCCTGTCTTCGTTCCTAGGATTTGGTAACCAGTGGAGCCGTCTATCGAAAACTCTGACAACACATGAACAATCAACTCATTATAAGGAGTGCATGATGGTGTGGCATGATAAACGGTCAGGCAACCCTATTGACTTACAATCAAGTAAACTGATTCAAGGAGAGCAGAATTGTCAATTTATATCCAATCTAGCTGTTGGACCCAGAATTGTAACCATATTGCCAGTTAAAGTGGCATCTTTTGAGCTCAGTTTCTCTAAATTGAAAGTAATTAAAAACTTTCTTCGGAACTCACTGTCTCTGGAAAGACTGGCTGGATTATCTGTTATAAGCATTGAACATGAACTAAGCCGTGAAATTGACACGGAGAATTTAATGTAGCAGTTTGATACAGAGAAAGCTAGAAAAGTGAAATTTTAAATATAAGGAAGGCAGGGACAAAAATTTTCTTCATTTCCATTTTCAATTTTGGTAAAACCTGTTTACTGTTTGTTTTTCCGACTCTGACCAAAGCTTTCTTCAGATTACATTTGTTGCTTCAACATGCACAAACTTTTTGTGTGACTGAAAACCTGTTTTAATATCATTTTGAAGGAATTTTCATCGAAAGGCTTTTTTTTACATCACGGACTTTTTAAAGTTCAAATTAACATGGAAATACATTTATCTGCTTCTTTATTTACTGTCCAAGAGAATACAAATTAACAGATCTCTATAAAAACCTGTTTAGTGTTTGTCTTTTCATTATTTACTAAGTGAGTTCCACGTTTACCATTAATAAAGGGCGAAATTATCTTTATTTGAATCGAAAAATATGTTTTGAATAGTTTTCATATCTGTTTTTTTTTTCTTTCTTTTTCTGCTTTCCCGTCGTTGATACATTAGATCGTGACATTTGTTTTTGTTTCTTATTGTTAATGATTTTTTTAAATAATCACACTTCAACGAACCTGTTACAGAAGTTTGCAGTGCATTACTTATCTTTGAAGTAAAATATTTTAACCAGATAAGTAGAGATGTATTTCCCCTGTAAAAGTATGAAATAAATTTTATTAAAATAAAAAATAAAACTTCACGCATTTTCTTTATAAGGTATCAAGTTTGTATTTATCGCATCTTAGTGGGGGTGTAGGGGCCTTTTAGCACATGGCTTTCTCATACATCGTGACATTTCAAAATGACTTGGTTACTTTTAATGTTGTTTTGATTTAATTCGTTTTTTCTTTTCCTCCTATACCAACACTTTCTGACACCCCTCTCCATTTTAAAAATAAACTCTTGAAGTCTAATTTTGGACAGTATATCAAACTTTATGCAGCAACATAGTTGTGAAATTTAGGTTTAAATTGTTTGAAATTCTTTGGAAAAACTTTTAGAAGATTGAGAGCCGACATGCACTGAAATGGCTATAAAAATAGCTGGATAATACCAAATAGTAGCTAAAAGTTGTGAAACCGTTATCTTCAAGACCCCAATTCTGCGATCTCTTCTGTTTTTTCGTTATAACCGAATATCTGCGTTCCGAGAGTATGTTATTTTGTTTAAAGTACCATTTATTGTGGGTTCGGTATGCTGAAGAGTGGGAGCAAGTTGAATTTTGTGGGTAGGGGCCGCAAAGCGCATTTTGCGGGGGGGGGGGGCGATGTATCTAAGCACGGCACTGCTCGTGCCTCATATAAATATACACTATTACGAAGACGTTTGAAGGCAACTAGGCTTAAAAAGTCTCACGAAAACCATTATGACATTCTTTTAGAGGAAGAAGGTCAATGAAAAATAGTCGAATTGACAATGGCATCTAATTTCAAAAGTGATGAAAATATCCTGGTGTGTAAGATTGGTATGGACACCAGAGAAACAGTCTCAATTTTACATCATATCTATAACACTATTAAAAAAAAACATTAAATTAAACTCTTTGTTACACATTCGTTAATTTTAACAGTATAACTTATATAAGATGTTGATGTACGCAACCACCAAAATATTTTGTTTCACCGTATAATATGCATTCCTAACATTTGATTAGAAAACCTGGAAGATCGCTTGCTTTATGCATTAATGTAGATCGATTTATGGGTTATATCGTCAGCGGTAGTCCATTTGCCTCGAAGGTATCCTGCTTTACACAGGTGATTTTGGATGAAGAACTGTACTGGACCTCAGCCTACATCCTACTCACATGGCTCCAGGAAAAATCTTATGGACACTGTAATGGGCACACTCTAGTCAACGATATCGCCCTACCATCTAAAAGGGTTTCCAACACTGAAAGGAACGTGTCTCTCCAGCTACTCGTGCCAAAAGGCCATCGGCTAGTCGACAGTGTCTCGACTTAGAATTCAATAGCTTTATCAGTGTGCGGAGGAACTTCTGAGAGGAGGAACAAATAAGCTCTACATCCCCGTTGCAAAAAGAAATATGAACCACAGTTAAAACAGAAATAGGGAGAGTGGTGAGCAGGGTGCGCTAAATACGCAAACTGAATTAATGAATGAATGAACTATTGTATTGCTTTTATTAACTGTACTTTCTTTGCTGAAAATCATGATATTTAATGATCCATATCATTTTGACCGTTTTCTAGAAAGTTCTTTTAACAAGCTACCAAATTATTTGTCTATACTTTTAAGATTAGGTAGTATTTGCATTGTTTACATTGTTCAGATTACTGGTCCTCAAGGATCAGTATCCATGACCAGTGAATATTGCTTAGTTCCAGCGATTTAACCCAAAGAGACGTGAAATCAATCCCAGGCTACAACAGTCGAAAGCAAATAACTTAAGTTAAAGAGAGATAACTACTAGAAGTGGAATCGCGCATAGAATAGGAACGATATAATCACAGTGATCATAATAAAGGGTTCGGTTCGAAACTTCTCCACCTAAAGAAGACCGAATAGTACAAATGCCGAAGCGTCATAAACATGGCAATAAAGATGAGGACAATAGTCTGAATTATGTAAATAATATACCAAAATTAATGTATACATCTTCGTACAAGAACATTAATTCCTCCATATTTTGGCATGACTTTTTGACATCGCCAGCGGTTTGTCTTGCCAACTCATCTTTTCGGGAATCTACGATTGAATTCAAAACACTAAACACCACTCATCAAAACTTTTACCAAATTCACCAGCTGTAAACTTTATGTGATTTACAAATTTTACACAGATTTGTTAAAGGATATTTAGTAGGAAAAAAGCCATCAAAAAGATTTTTAGAAAAACTAAATATTGCAAAAAAGGACAATTTCAGTAGAACCAAAGAAAATATTATTGAAATTTTGTTCTAAATAAAGAATTATGATGAAAATAACATAGTCAACGCATATAAGCAATGAGAAATTTTTAAAGAAATTGGAAACAAAAAAAGATTTAGATTCAGAAAAACACAGTTAAATTTTCTGATACAAAAATTTAGAAAATAGAGGTTTGGAGAATTTAACACTCACATGATATATCCAGGCAAGGTTTAATTTAACTAAAGAGTTTTGTAAATGGATGGCAGTTGAATGGGGTTGAAAGGATAGTTGGTGTCAAACATTTCTGAAAGCTACAAAGGATATGAAGTTGTGGCTAAATATCTTGGCCGATTTCCTGAAGAGATACACAAAGAAGCACATATTTTAGGGATCTACAAATTAAAAAAAAATAAATCAAATTACTTCACACAAGTTTCTTTTTACGTTGCTATTTTCAGATCAGATTTTTCTTTAGATCATTTCTTATGCAGTCAACAATAATTACATTCTTGCCCATCAACAATCGGCATCTTATCAATCATTTGTTGTTTTTTCTCTGTCGTCCAGGTTTCTACATATCCAAAACGATAAAAAATATTTGTAAACTTTTACAGCATATCAAAAACAAATCTTCTATCCAGAGGTTCAATGATTACTCGAACCTCTGGTGGCAAAGATACCAGGAATAAGGCCGAAGTGCTGCCATCATGTTTGACAGGCTATCCTCGAGAATATGGCGAACAGAAACCCTACTACAAATATAAAAGTTGCACTCTATAGAGTCTGTGTCGTCAGTGTGCTGCTCTACAGTAGCGAGACTTGGTATTTGTACTTGCAGACAAGACAGACATCTCAGCGCATTTTATCTTCGCTCTCTGAAACGCATTCTGGTCATAAATTTTTCTGATCGGGTCAACAATGCTGCAGTTACCCTGCCTATACACCCTTCTCCAACAATGCCGGCTCCGTTGACATGTATACCGCCTGGAAGGATTGCGTCGAGGAGAAGCGTGTTCCACGGAAAATAAACTAGGCAACATCGGACGAAAGCGTTTTCATATGAATTCATTGCAATCGTGACTGTTACTCCTGTGTGGGTCTGTACAGCAATAACAAATGCACAGACACATACACACGCTCAAAAGTAAAAACTCTCATAGGACAGACTCGATGTATATCACGGCATTGATTGGGTTTTTAGCGGTTATATTGAAATGATAAGCTCAAGTTCTTATACAAACACCTTTACTATGAGACGTGCAAGTTTTAAAAATTGCGAAGTATTGGTTTTTCTTGTACATTGATTCGAAAAATTTTGTGTACATTAAAGTTTCTGAATTTGATCTATTTTGTTACCCGATTTTGGTTGAATTTGCATAAAGCATCTCGGAGGAAATGAATTTGTAAATTCTA
This sequence comes from Ascarosepion bandense, assembly GCA_037127315.1. NCBI lineage: Eukaryota > Metazoa > Mollusca > Cephalopoda > Sepiida > Sepiidae > Ascarosepion > Ascarosepion bandense. The sequence goes on along the minus strand of JBBBDQ010000791.1, from coordinate 896,015 downwards.
AGCATTTCGGCGATTTCTGTTGTACCGTGTAAATTGATTCGAAAGATTCATGCTTACATCAAAGGGTCATGTCATAATCAACAAGTGATGCAATTTCGATTGAAATTAGATTAAGGGATTTAAAGGATTAGGATTCGCAAACACAAAGTCGAAGACAGTCAAACATATCCCTTTATATATAGTGATTCAACAAAAAAATCAGGAGAGCATAGGTTGAGCCTTTAACCCAGTTCACACAGATTTGGAATTGAGAAGAGATTTATTCTATGTTTTTCTTTTAGGATCTGGTTTCTAGTTCCCTCTCCTAAATTTTTCTCATTCTTTTTCATACCTAAGAATCCATTGTGCTTTAGTGGTTTTATTGCCTTGCTTGATGTGAATATTTTAAAAAATCTCCTAAGTCAATACTAGTTGTACCTAATAACTGAGTGTGTGAAATATGTGTATCCAAAGATAAATTTATTATATGACACAATGAATCCTATTATTATATGTACCATGGAAAATACATTTAATGGTCTTTAATTCACATACACTACCGGCCATAATTATTCGGTCACCCTAGTATTTTGAAAAAATGATGTATAAAAATAGAATGGTTCTTTTGTTTTTATTATTTTGCAAAATTTTACAAGGCAGCCTTTGCTTCAACCAACCAATAAGAAGAGACTAACATGGGGAAGAGAATACAAAAACTAGAGACCAGAATAGTTCATTTGATGCACATGTTATTGTGCAGTATTAACAAAGAACCATTTTATTTTCATTTAAAATGATCTATTTGGCAATAAATTACAAAAACTTATATGAAATACATCATCTTTTTAAAACTGGGGTGGCCTAATAATTATGGCCGGTAATGTATATATCATGTATTAATGATGAAAACTTTCAATTACTTCCTTTCAATTCTTTTGTTGTAAAAGAAACTTTGCAAATAAATCAAAAATAGTTTGGTTTAATTTGTTATTTGCAGATATTCTTCACAAGCTGGAGGAAAAGCCAGAGTGACTTTTTAAAATTTATTAGTTTCTTACCAAAATAATGGCCACTCAAAGTGTTGTAATTTGAAAATCTATTTTAGCATAGTGTTCACGGGTGAATTTTGTTGTACACAAAAATTAATGTGTGCTCTTTAATAATTTTAAAGCATAGAAGCTCTTACTTATGAAATTTATTATTCTTGAATAAGTTCAAACTTAGACACAGTACCTCCCAAACTTTTACCAATATCAAAAAAGCATGGGAAGATGGGTTCAAAGTGATCGGACACTACGAAGGTGGTTTCAGAAATTCCGCACTAGCGATAAGAGCCTTGAAGAGGAAGAAAGTGGAGGACGGTCATGCAGTCTTGACAAGAATTACAAGCTGTTGTTGAGCAAAATCCACGTCAATCTGCAAGTCTAAGGCCATTTGAAATAGTATTTGGAATGTGAAAAAGCTCAATAAATTGGTTCCTCAAGATGGCAATGAAAATTAAAAAGTTAGAAATTTTGAAGTGTGCTTCATGTTCTTTGTGCGTATCACCAATGATTCATTTCTTGACCAAACAGTTACTTGTCACAACAAGTATGTTTTAAGATAAAGGTAAACAGTTCCCAATTTCAAAGTTGCATCAGCAAAAGATTCTGGTGACTATCTCGTGGTTGATGATATCTACTACTGCTGTCTGGAAGCTAATCAGAAAATTGATGATGAGCTTTACTGCCTGCAACCAACTTGCTGTAATTCATGCACGCCTGTAAAAATAAAATTGAGAACTGCATTGGTGCATCGACGCGGTCCAGTTCTGCTTCACGATAATGTGTGGTCAGTCACACGTTGCGAAAACACACAGACTTGGGATACAAGTGTTCACCACACCCTCCATATTTTTTTATCTTTCACTCCCTAATAAAAGCACTTAAGCACATTTTAAATGGTAAAACCTTTACGACCAAACAAGAGGTAGAATCAGCTTTCAAAGATTTCGTTGCATCACAGCCACAAACGTTTTATTAACGACGAATCAATAATTTCGTCGGTGGTAGAGGTGCATAGATGTACAAAGTTCGTATTTTGACTCATTTCAACAGTTCTACGGTTAATTTGTCAATGAATTTTTCAGAATTCGGTCATTATTTGTGCAAAAACTTAATGTACTAAAACACCAGCTCTATCTAAACTTATTTATAAATGGAACTTTGTCTTTGTGTGTGCATGTCTGTGTGTGTGTATGTGTGTGTGTGTGTCCGTTACCTATAGACTCCGAAACGGCTGAACCGGTTCTCTTGAAAATGTACACAGTTGTACTATAAGCGTCTGCGAGTGTTCTTAGTCATGTTTTGTGTCGAGGTACCCCCCGATAAATATCACAAATCGATAATCGAAAAAATCGGGTGATAGAAGGAGTGGTCCGATTTTAATCAAATTTGATACACTCATAGACAAAGACATAAGAAACGATATTCAGAAGTTTCAATGTTGCAGTTCTTACAATAGTGCGGGAAATCAATAATATATATATATATATATATATATATATATATATATATAAGGTAAGATATTTGTGTGTGTGTCTGTTTATCTGGCTGTATGTCCTTTATACAAATCCACAATTTTTATCCGATTCTCACCAAAAATCACACAAATATTCTTTAGGCTCAGTCTGAGCTCTAGAACCATGGATTAATTTTAAAGCTTTCATTACACCCGAGCAATGCCGGGCTATACTCCTAGTATTGATTAAGAAGAAACGCATTTTCAGATTCAAGGAATGTTTTTTAAAAAGTGCCATGAAGTGATTGTTTTAAATTAGCCTATTTTAATCATGGATATAATTTAAGTTAAAATCTTCATTCAATTTACTTTCAAATTTTGTCTGCTTAGAAACTATTTATCCTCCAAATTTAATCACAAAGTGAGCAAGAATTACGTTTACTTCAAGTTACACTGATCAAAATAAAAAATATAAAAAATCCTCCTTTCGGTCATTTCACTTATGCCTTAATTTTTTTATTAAGGGTATGTCTTCTATCATTTTCATTTAATGTTTATTTGAGATATTGTATTTGATATAAAAGCTTGTTTCAAATAACTGACCGTTGTGTGTGGACAACATGAATTGACAACGATGACTGGATTATCCTGCTTGTGTGATATGGTGCTGGATACTTTTGTAGATGTAAGTTCTTTCAGTTGTCACTTTTTCGAGCCTAGGGCAGCAATACCTCCTCAACGCATGTACAGTAAGCATCTCTGTTAAAGTCTAAGGCCATGTGAAATGATCAATGGTTTTTTTTTTTGTTATCAGAACGATCACAATGAATTTTCCAAGCTGCAAAACCTTCGTAATCAACATTACACTCATTCAACTCTTTTCAAATCCTTTGCACTGCTTAGATAGACACACAAATACTCTAAAATGTTAAAATTAGAGCTTCCGGTTTGAATACCAAACTGTACAACCTACCGTCACCAAATGTTTGGTCAAGTGAATTTCGTCATGGTACTCTTCTTTCTCACAGACGGTGGCCAACTGCCCCTACTATAGAGTACTGTCAACAAAATCAAAACAAACAACGTGTATACGCGAAATTAAAAATATAAAATGGCGACAATTTACCCATCGCCCCCTGTCTTTCTGCTGTGGAACTATTTTTTTTAAATTCGTGACAAGACATGACAGGATAAAATTAAATTAAAAAAAATGTCTGCACGACATTGAATGATATCTGTTAATTTCCTCCCAGACTAAAGCCGATTTTTATCGCTGTTAGCCTCTAATTCAAACGACAAATATACGTGGTGAATTTATTATCTAGGAAAACGTTTCATATATTCCAAATATATATTTTTTCATTGTATGCGGATAGCAATTTGTCATACAAGGGTATGATATAAAAAATCATTTGTCTTCTGTGCACAATGGTATGATATAAATTATCACTTATCTTATGTACACAATACATTTGAAAGAAGTATATATATATATATATATATATATATATAATTCCAGCTGAAGTGAATTCAAGTTTTCTTTTATTTTGGGTGCCCTGGCATTTATTTTATTATGAACAGTACTCAATATAATGAGTATTATAGAGCAAAATATAATTATACAGTTACGAATTAATTAGTTGTAAATTGCGATAATAACATCAGGACGCGGTGAAATATGTATTACCCATTGTAATAATCTAAAATCTTTTGTAAATTATATTACTCTGTTAAATGAAATAAATGAATTTAACATTGAGTTCTCTTGAGTTCGTCTCTATCGGAATTTACCTGAATTGTATACCAAGTGTGCTATGCTATGCTATATATACATATATATATATATATATATAGCACTGATGAGCTGTAATACAGAGAAACAGATCTGTCTGCGGATGACTATAGTATATATATATATATATCTATATATATCTATATATATCTATATATATATATGAGGAGTTTAATATATATGTATATATATGTGTGTGCGTATGTGTATGTGTATGTGTATATACTTATATATAAAGAGAGAGAGATTTTTACAATAACTGTGCTATATAAGATATCACTAAAAAAAGTTGGTGGAATCCAAGTGAATGTGCAGGTGGTTTAATTTATATAGACTCGGAATTAAATATTTAGGAGCCGAGTTCAAATTCCAGGCGAGATCGTTATATTCACTTACGTGCTAATACCCTTGGGAAATGTTATGAGTTAAATAGCCATAACTGTATTTGGAAAGATCATTGTTATAACCCAAAAGATTATTTATGCAGTGTTCACTGGCAGATAAAGAGAATTCTTCTCACAATCTAGAATACGTTTCGATTTAGCTTCGACTGAGCTACTTTACAAAGAGTAGATAGTCCGCAAAAAAACAGTGAGTCAACCAATTAATATACAAACTACGATATGTGAAAACTTCTCATTGTCCAAAATGGTGCTTTTATTCAACAAAAGCTAAGAACTGAAGATACAAAACCTTGTAAAATCGTTGCTAATATTTTCTCCCGAGAGATATATAGTTTCATTAGTATCGTTTACCCCAAATAGTTGCTAAACTGCAAGTGGATGCGCAGGTGGTGTAGTGGATTTTGACTCGGAATTAAAACTCAAGATTGAGGGGATTGGAGCCCATGACATAACGAAACACAAAAGATTGTTTTCACAAGTACAAGTATTTTTCACACATTACGAAGGGCTTGATCTGTATAAAATTATATTCCAACATACTAATCCTACACATATGTATTGATAAAAAAATGATAATTTTTAAGCAACTGTAAAACTTAACATAGGAATTCAGGTTATAAGTTAAGGCCCAATACAAACATTTTCAGGTGAATCAGTAAAATATGTTGACTCATTTACCTCTTAAGGAATCGAAATAAATCCTGCGTAAAAGGATGTGAAAATTCACATAGATAAAACCTGGGCGCCTTGAATAAAATGGATGTCATCTAGAAATCTGACCGACCAGTCAACCTCAATTGGAGATTCTTTTGAGTCACTGTATAGGTGGTATTAATGTAAGGTGCCACTGCTACGAGATTAACTAAAACCATAGAGTCTAAACTTGATGAAGTCTACACCCGGATGCTGAAAGCTATAACATGTCTTGAACATATAATTCAACTAATTCAGAGCTCTGTGCACCGAAACAAAGAAATTTCTTTGTCGCATTGTACAATTAATTTATAACTATATAATTATATTAAGCTTTATAATACTTATTATATTGAGCACTGTTCATAATAAAATAAATGCGGGGCACTCAAAGTAGTAAAACCTTGAGTCCTCTTCAACTGGAACTATATCTATCTATCTATCTATCTATATATATATATATATATATATATATATATATATATATAAAACCATCCTGTTATATTTATTGTATTTAACTTAAATTAATTTTTCTATTGTTTTCTGTTTAATTTAATTTTATTTAAATCTCTTTGACCTTATTTATTTAACCATCCTGTCCTTAATCTCAGACCGTAACTGAGTATATTTTCACACACACACACACACACACACACACACACACACACACATATATATATATATATATATATATATATATAAACAAAAATAAAGTTGTAACAACGAGAGAAATTGGTATGGAATACCTAATCCAATCTTTCTTAAATAACCGCAAAATGAAGGTCGTTATGAATGGGCGTGCGTCGTCGTCCTACAGCACGAATGCTGGTGTCCCACAGGGCTCTATCCTGAGCCCGACGCTCTTCATTATTTTCATCAACGACCTCCCAGATGAGATCAAGTCCCAAGTAGGCATCTACGCAGATGACACTACAATATACTCCCGCACCAGTAAGAAACCTGCCGTAGCGGACAGACATAATCTCGCTGCTGACCTTGAACGGGATCTACACTCTGTGGTGAACTGGGGCAAGAAGTGGCTTGTCAACTTCATCTAAGACCAATCTGTTGTCTGTCAACCATTACAGGCAACCTCACCTGCCTCCCATAAGCATGGACCAAGCGATTCTCCCGGAGAGTAATACACTACGCCTCCTCGAACTTACCCTGTCCTCAGACCTCAAATGGAACCACTATATTGAATCCAGAGAAAAATCTACTGCTAAGAAGGTTGGGTCACTATGTCGATCCAGGATGTTTTTCCACCTGATTCCATCCTGCATATATACAATCAGCCATCCGTCCGTGCATGGAGTACTGCTGCCATTTATGGTCAGCTGCCCCTGCCGTTCTCCTCAGTGTTCTTGACAGGCTCCAAAGGAGAGTCTTTAATGTGATAGGTACTGATCTGGCGGCTCGACTGCAGCCACTTCCCATCGTCGAAATGTGGCCTCCCTTTGTCTGTTCTATAAATACTTTCATGGCTTCTGCTCAGACGAACTTAAATCACTGATGCCTCCTCAACAGGTGTTTACTCGTGCAACCAGACTGGCAACTGGGTCCCACCCATTCACAGTCAGGTTAGCCAAATGCAGACGACAATTCTACTCCTGCAGCTTCTTCTCTCGCACTTCCCGCCTGTGGAACTCGCTCCCGTATTCTTGCTTTTCTGACGGCTACAACCTCCAGAAATTTAAATGCAAAGTCAATACACAATTACTCTACTAAACACTGGACTCTAGCTCTCTGCCCACCCCTGTATAACCTTCCCTTTCTCTCCACCTATGTATCTGTCATCGCACCTGATTTCTCAGCTTTCTATTGTTCCTTTCTAACTAGTTTGTACTCCTCACTCTTTTCTAATTAATCTTTTTACATTTATGTAGCCCCCTGCACATCAGTGGCGTTTCGGCCTTGCTCGGGGTGAAATGATTTAAAAAAAAAAAGAATAAAAAGTGCGAGACGCCGTGAATGTTTTGTTTAAAGTGCAGATATATTTCTGTTACTATTATAATTATTATTTGCTTTTCGTTTGATATATTAAGTGTCGATAATGATATTTCTGTCGCTACACGTTTTTTAGTCTAAAGTTGAATCTCTTCGGACGAAGAAACTTGTGACTTCAAATATAGGGTACCGTTTGCTTTTCTGATGTTCAAGGTATCGTGTATAAATAGATGTCAGTGGGTGGGGTTGATTTCTTTTCACACTCGGACGTTAAGTTTCTCAAGTTTAACCGCCCGAAGAGGGTCAAATTTAGACTCGAAATACGTGTAGCGTCACAAATACCATTATGGACACTTAATGCATCATACAAGAAGAACGTCATATTAATAATAATAAAACAATAAATCTACACTTTAATCAAAATGTTCAAAGCTTCTCGCACTTTTTGCCATATATATATATATATATGTATGTATGTATGTGTGTGTGTGTGTGTGTGTGTGTGTGTGTCGGCATGGGTAGAGATATTATTGGTTGATAATCTATTTTCTCTTTCCTCTATTTACCGATGACTGCATATAGAATCTTAGTGTACTACTTCGGCCATGTACTTTTTATTAGGTTTTTTGAGTAAAGATTTTACATTTTAGGGTGTCATATTATGAGGAGGGTGAGAAATAACCCTAAATGTAAAATCTATTGTTATCCTTGTATTTGTATTTGTTTTTCTTGCTTTTTCTTTGTTAAATGAATTCTTTAGTTAACTTCCACTAACCTGTCATAAAGTAGGACTGGCCGATTTATCCTATACAGTTTGTATATTAACACTCCTATTGGCGTCAGCAAGCTGAACATTCTAATCTTTGGTCGACGCTATTCTGCATTCGTCTGCCTTTTAACATGCAATCTCTGAACTTTTATACAATTAATTTGAATTTAATTTTTCTTTTGTTTTCTGTTTAATTTGATTTTATTTAAATCTCTTTACCCTTACATTACTTATTTTTTTAAATTTTTTCTAGTATAACCCCCAATGTATACCCTGACATTTCATCTGGTAACCGCTTTTACCGCTTAATTTGAAACTTATTATAGTCACTATTATTTTCATATTATTTGGTTATATCACTGAATTCAACTACTAAATAAAGAACTTTAGAACCTTTTGAATATAACTCCTTTATGTGTAGGCCGGAATCTTTAGTCTTGGTCGACAGTTCTTCTGGAGCTGTTATCTTGAACCAAATTATCTTTTGGCGGTCAGGGAAAAAAGGAAAAATACAACAATACTGATACCAGATCAGCCGTCAAAAGGATCAATAATGGCCGAATTTCTCAGACAGAAACTGTCTACGATCGAAAAATTTGGTCAACAAACCAGGACTATTTCCAACCTGGAACCACGTGACTCAATAGCAAATCAATTAATAAAAAGAGAGCAAAATGAACTCGAGAAGAGTATCAACAAATTATCGCAACCTTTCTCACGGCACTCAAAAGTCCACAAAATAACATCACGGATCAGTCATATCAAATGTAGAGAACTATGGTAGGGACTGAAATAAAACCCTTTTTTTAACGTAAACATGCTTACAAATGTCCGCAGGGACTAATTGTTAAATGAAAAACTCTTAAATGCAGAAAAAAATAAAATAAAACTAAATATGACAGAATACAATAACCCATCACACAAAAAATGAGGTAAGAATAGAAATAAGCAATATAACAGAGAATGGGGTTAATTTCAAATAAACGAGATACGAAATAATAACCTTCCAGTAAATAAAACTGAAGAATATATATGTGACATAAACTGCAGTTATTCATATTATATCACTAAAGAAGGGTCAAACGACATTAAGACATAATTACTTTTTTTTCTTAATCGTGTAACCCCAAGCAAGGCATTCCACTGCCACTATAGCGCAGGGGGTTACATAGAGGGATTGGGTATGGGAAATGTCAGAAGGGTGATAGACGAGTTAGGATGTACATTGGGTGTGAGTTAGTGTGTTAGGAGGTGTCTATTAACCTTACATTTAAACTCCTGGAGGTTGTAGCCGTCGAGGAAGCAAGCATGCGGTAGGGAATTCCACAGGCGGGAAGTGCAAGAAAAGAAGCTGTTGGAGTAGAAATTGCGGTTGCATTTCATCGGTTTAACTGTAAAAGGGTGGGACCTAGTTGCCAATCTAGTATCTCGTGCAAATTCATATCTAGGGGGCATCAGTGATTTAAGTTTGTCAGAGCAGAAGCCATGAAAGTATTTATAGAAGAGACACAGGGAAGCCACGTTACGCCGGTGAGAGAGATACTGCAGGCGGTCAGCCAAGTCGGTATCAATCACATTACAGATTCTTTGCTGTATTTTGTCAAGAACCCCGAGGAGAATAGAAGGAGCACCCGACCAGATGTGGCAGCAGTACTCAATACACGGGCGGATGGTGGATTTATATAATTGCAGGATAGATTCAGGCGGGAAGAATTTCAGGGCCCTGCACAGAGAGCCGACTTTCATAGCTGCGGATTTAGCAATGGACTCGACGTAGTCATTCCACTTGAGGTCCGCCGAGATTGTCAGGCAAAGCAGGCATAGTGATTTACTCTCTGGGAGACATGCTTGTTCCATGCTAATGGGAGTAAGGTGCGGTTGTCTGTGGTGGTTAATTGACAGCAGCTTTGTTTTGGAAAAATTGAATTTTACGAAAGCAAAAACGTGAAATCACCAAAGCAAAATACCACATCATTCAACTACTCAATAGGGTCTTTTGCGTCCGAATGTCAGACCGAGTCCAACTCCCCAAAATCCCAAAAACGTTATGCAAATATAAAATAATGCACTGCAAACAGACATGAAAACATCATAGAAATATTCGTAATTAATGTCATAGTATTATATACATTTTCATTTGGTATATGTCGCTTAGACGAAAAAAAATTAAACTAATTCAGCGTCAATAAGTTCAAACCAAATGTTGATAATCTTTCAGAAAAAATGACGAAATATAAATTGGATTATAAAGTGTGTTGCTTTTTACACTGCAAAATGACGACAGAAGCACATGTACAAATACATATATATATATATAGAGAGAGAGAGAGAGAGAGGGAGGGGGGAATTATATCGTCTCTTTTTCTTCGGTGACGAGACGTAGAGTAGAAGTGGTTTGGTCAGTGTTGCACACACGCATCGAGGTAGCAGCCTCAGGTCGGACTCGTCTTGCATTCTCATCTCAACTTTTGTCTCATAACTGCTGAACTATACTGACTTTGCCAACATGACTTCAACTAAATAGACAACATCTTTGGCATCTGCACCGCTATTGAACTCTGTTATACCTAGATTCAATATAAATATAAGTAGACACAATGTGTCTATATTATTTAAGGAAACGTCAAAGCAGCGGAACCAGACGGCATAGTCATAGAGCTGCTGATAGCCCTGGAAAAATATGGTATAGAAAAAAATGCTGAAATAATAAATGAAAAATACAATAGTGGGGTTCGACCAGATGATCTCAGCAAGTCTATCTTCATAGCACTACCTAATAAGCCAACAACAAACGAGTGAAAACTCCACAGAACCATCAGTTTAATGAGCCATATAACAAAACTAATCGTTCGAATCCTGATGAATAGAGCGAGAAGCAAAATCAGGCCAGAGATAGGACAAGAACAGTGTGGTTTCATTAAAGACACAGGAA